>CM053614.1:9623448-9650635 GCA_028646535.1 Procyon lotor
CTAGCTATGGGACATTTATTTAGGTGACTTCATCTTAGTTTCAGCCATCTTTTAAGTCAGTTAACTGCAGTCTTTGTGCTATGCATTCATTCAAATTTGTCCTTCCACATCTTTATTCTGCCCTGCCAGGCTAAGTTGTTCAATTTACTTGGTTTAAGACCATGCCGGGCAAGAAGAGGTACCCATGAACAAATCAGCTAAGAGTGAGTAAGGCAAGACACCCAGATGTCATGGCCACAAGATTTTTAAGTAACTGGAGGAATAGCTAGGATAAGAACAACCTTCTCAGGCACTATTCCTAACAAAGTGACCGTGTAGAAAGCTACATCGTAACTAGTTCAACATGAAGGCTAGAAAAAACTACCCAGCAACGAAATGCACTCTTGAGGTCCAGGACTAGCAACACTGAAGGAATTTAAGCACACACGAAATCACCTGATACTTCAGAATCAACAGAAACACTAGAATACAAGCCCTGATTAGTTACTGCCAAATACTAAGCATTATTTTACATGGTTGGTATGTAAGGTCTGTGTTTTCAGTCTTCTTGCCTTTTATCCCTCAGTGACATGAACACTATTGGTATATCCAGAATTGAACACAATCCTCACAGTGAAGTGTGGGGTCCTTGCCAACCCATCTTTAGAGATTTCAAGTTTGTTTGGTTTTGTTTTGTTGTTGTTTTTTTAGATTTTATTTGACATAGAGGGAACACAAGCAGGGGGAGAGGGAACAGGCTCCCGGCAGAGGGCTCCATCCCAGGGCCCTGAGATAATGACCTGCGCTGAAGGCAGACACTAAACAGACGGAGCCACCCAAGGGCCCTATAACATGATAAGTTTTAACAGAAAATGGGAAAAAAGGCAAGCCTCAAGAGTTTATCCCCAAAAGAAAACCAATCAAAATTAAGTGCTTTTGTTTTGTTTTTAAATGCCACCACTAAGCCACTATCCAAATCTTGATGCCTTTGTAGACTAAAGCTTCTTTTGGTGAAGTCTGGGCCATGTGACTTTTTAATAAAAATTTATTTTAAAGAGGGACAAGGGTGGGGGGTAGTCTTGAGTTGACTCCCCACTGAGCTTGGAGCTGGGTATAGGTCTCCTGAGCCAAATTAAGAGTTGGTAACCCTGGTGCCCCTGCCTGGGCCATAGGATTTCTAAGGTTCCTTCCACACCTTGATTCTAGGACTCCAGGGTACCTAGATGGTTCAGTGGGTTAAGTATCTATCTTCAGCTCAGGTCAGGTGGGTGTCCTACTTCTCCCTCAGACCCTACCTCCTGCTCCTTCTCTCACTGATGCACTCTCCCAGATGAATAAAAAAAAATCTTAGGACTCCAGACATTGTCCAGTAATAAAAAAGACCAATATACTCGATTAGAACCTCCCCTGCTATACCTCTTGGAAAACTAAGCATGTTTGCCAAACTTGTACATTACAAAACACCAACAGTAACTTCTAAGGGTACAACGGAACCAACAATACCCTCAAAGTACCTCTAGGCATCGTAATAAACTGCCTGTGGATTTACAGAAATAACTAATTTGGCATTTGCCACTTGTTGGCTTTGGCATTTCTTACTTTGATATTTAATTTTCTGATGAGTGTACCAACAATTTTTCACACTAGACTGCTAATTCCTGGCGGCTGAGGACCATAGTTTATACCGCTTTTTATCTCCTATAATACCTATACAAATAGTCACGCATTTGTTTTACTATAGAAGACACCTAGGTGTCTTGGGGAATTGTAATGCCGGCAGCAAATTAATTTATAAATGGGCTCGTAAGTTTTCCAATGCCACCTCTTCAAAAAAAAAAAAAAAAAAAAGCCTATGTAGTTTCCAAGTAATAAACTTCACTATGGGTATAATCACATCACAGCAATTGGAGTAATTTCCTTTATTTTTAAACTATACTGACTACACTTGAAAAAACAAATGAGGAACGCCTGGATGGCTTCAGTGGTTAAGCATCTGCCTTCCAGGTCCTGGGGTCCTGGGGTCCTGGGGTCCTGGGGTCCTGGGGTCCAGCTCTATGCTCAGTGGGAAGCCTGCTTCTCCCTCTCCCACTCCCCTTGCTTGTGTTCCCTCTCTCGCTCTGTCAAACAAAAATAAAAATCTTTTAAAAAAAGAAAAAATAGAAAAACTTGGTATGAGTATTATTTCAACTGTTCATCTACCACTGTAAAACTCTCATAGCAGTGCCTAAATCCAAAATTGTAGCTTGCCAAGTTATGACTTAAGTATTTTATTTAGTTTTTTTAAAAGATTTGTTTGTGAGAGAGAGAGCGCACAAGCAGGCAGAGAGGCAGAGGCAGAAGCAGGCTCCCTGCTGAGCAAGGAGCCCGATCACAGGACCCTGAGACCATGACCTGAGCCCAAAGCACCTGATCAACCAACTGAGCCACCCAGGGTCCCACGACTTAAGTATTTTAACCCCATACTCTCAAAGGAGCTAAAAGCAATAGCATTTATCTTAATATTCCTCCAATTAAAAATATGAAAACTAGCCTGGTGGGGGCAGCATAATACAGCTCCATGGGAGTACATAGTTACTATGTTTTTAAGCTGCAGACAAAACAATGATAGAATTGAGAAATATAAAGGAAATAGTAACCAATGAAAGGTATGAATGATTGAGCAATTAAAAAAATCTGTCATCCGAACAACTTCTAAAAGGATTATGACCTTTTAGCCTTAGACCACTAGATAGAAGGAAATGAGCAGAAAACACTAAAATACATCACTACCTTGAATTCTCCTCTCCAAGGGGTATTTTGCTATCAAACACAATGAAAATATTTAAGGCATTTTTGCATTCCCTCAAAACATCCAAGACCATCATCTCTCGTTGTAGGCACTAATGCTTATTTAATGACTGAATGAGGTAGTCCCCAAAAGACAGAAAGACATAATTTAAGTCCTCTGCCCTTGCTAATTTACAAGTTTGTTACCTTTTTTAATAACAGCAGAGGACAAAGCACATACTAAAGTAGGTAATTTCAGGTGTGGGCCTACCATCAACTTAAGCATTACAAAGTACAGATAATGATAAACAAAATAGGGCCCAGGCTCTTAGAAAGCTCAAGGTCTACAATAAATGAAAATATCATATTTGATATTCCACTACTCAAAAATTTAAAGAATAGATCATTAAAATTTAAGACATACTAACCTGTACTTTTAAAAATAACTATCAAAAACTAGACAGATTTTTTTTTAAAGCTAGTACATCTAAGTCTTTATCTTTTACATAATGCCTTTCCAAAGTATTAGATTGCTGAGCTATATAAATGTTTTAAATACATAAATCTATTGGTTTGTAGGCAAAGAATTCCCAGCATTCCAGGAAAAATCTACAATAGTGCACTTACTCAAAGATGCTAAAGGCAGGTGAAGAGGAATGCTTAGTCTGATAAGCTATTTTGAATTGATTATATACTGCTGAGAAACTAGAAATAAAAACAGGGCAAGGTGTCTAACAGAGAGAAAAGTAACGTGACAAAAGAATTCTGTGCACTGCTGTAAAGTTAGGTTCAAGTTTACAGCTGCAAGATAAAAATGAGTTATGGTAATGCCAGGTTGGTGATGGATGTTCAAGGCTAGACTATATTGAGTTAAAGGTTAAAAAAAAAAATCAAGGCTTGGGGGTGCCTGAGTGGCTCAGTGGGTTGAAGCCTCTGCCTTCAGCTCCGGTCATGATCTCGGGGGTCCTGGGATCAAGCCCAAATCTCTGCTCTGCAGGGAGCCCGCTTCTTCCTCTCTCTGCCTGCCTCTCTGCCTACTTGTGATCTGTCAAATAAATAAAATCTTAAAAAAAAAAAATAGGTTTTGTATGGAGTTCTTGAAAGAACTCACATATTCAAGGAACATTATTTTCAGTACACAAAGGGAGATATATAGGGACTCAACTAACTGGTTTCACTGTCAGGAATTTTGAAATTATCATTCTTTTAAGATACTGCACTTAACTCCATTCTTAGATCTACAAACCACCGATGAGAAGCTACCTAAAACAGCTTTTATGCTTCTCCATCCTGCTACTTACTAGAAATAAGCTTATTATTTATGCCATATATATGCAAGACAGAATGCTGTTTAATATCACTGTTAACACCAGGATAGTGAGAGTTCTGTATACTAAGAATTCTCAAGTGTTGCATGGAAATTACAGTCCTTCCGTGAAAACCGGCGTTTCAGTTGCATTTTTTCAACTGGGAGAAAAAGGAAAAGCTTCCAGTCGCTAATGATCACTTCTAAAACAATCCAAGTATAACACCCAATTAAATGCACTCATCCTATATGTACAGCTCAACGATTTTTTACATGCGTATACAACGTACCTATAACTGCCACCAAGTTATTTTTAAATACTTGCATCTGACATATCAAACCCAAACAAAACCGCTCTCCTCCGGTCAATACAAGCTCTTTGATTTATTCCCCCTTCAGAAGTAAAATGTGTGTATTTCACAGCGTATTTCAAGAGAAAACATTTTCACCGCGGGAGGAGACTACCCCAGCTAGGCACTCGGTTCTAAGACAAAGCTCAGATCGGGCAACCTCGATAAACATACAAAGGAGAAATAACAAAAGCTACTTCCCGGGTGGGGCGGGGGGCGGGGGGCGGAGAGAGACGCGAGCAGACGTTACCAACGGATGACACGGCTCCCAGGTCCCGCAGGGCTGCGGGAGGCTGGCTGCACGCTAGTCCACGCACCCCCTTCCGGAACCCGCGGAGAAGCAAGCAGGGACTGCGGGATCCCGCGACAATGAAAAGGAGGGAGGAGTCAGCCCACCTTTCCCTCTGCGCGGCGCGCCGCTCTGCGGGCGCGGGGAAGGCGGCGGGCGGTGCGGCGGCGGAGCTGCGCGCGCCCGGGCCCGCGGCGGCCGGCGGGGGTTGACGCAGCGCGGGTCAGGCGGGCGAGGCAGCCGGGGCGGCCAAACGCCGCTCTCCTCCTCTCGGCTCCGCTCCGCCCGCCCCTTCCTCTGCGCCCTCTCCGCGGCCTCGGTCCCCTTCCCGCGCCGGCGCCGGGCTGCGCAGCGTCTCACCTGCAGGTGACCTGTTTAGTCCAGCCGCCGCCGCTGCCGTCGCTGCCGCCTCCCCCTCCCCCCGCCCCCGAGGACGGGGAGGTGACTGTGGGGATAGGGGTGGGGGAGGCCGCTGCCACCGCCGCCGCTGCCGCTCCTGCTCCTGATGTTGTGGCTGTTGTTCCGGGAGCTGCAGCCTCCGCCATTACTGTTTATCCCACACAGCAATGGCGCCGGAACTTCCGGGATCACATAGTTCCGGTCCGGCTGCGGGAGAGGGAGGCGAGGGGAGGGGAAGGAGACTGGGGCGCCCGCTCGCTCCCCTCGGCTCCGCGAAGCGTCTGCGAGCGCTCTCGCCGCTCGAACTGCGGGCTGGAGCCGCAGCGCCCGCGGCCAGCCCCCAGCACCCTGATTGGCGGAGACAGCCCCGCCCTCGTGGGCGGGGCGAGGGCCGGGCTCCGCCAGCTGGGTCCGGCCTCCCTGCGGACCCCCCCACCCCGCAACACACCCGCAAGCTCATTGAGGCAGCTAAGTCCACATTTCAAGCGTGCTAACCCAGAAGTGTGCCTGCTGGCAGAGGCTGATGCAGTTGGGAGTGCGGGAATTGAGGACCGGGGTTGGAATTCAGACTTTCCTATTTACTGACTCTACCGATTGTTAGCTGAACGAACCGGGGATGCACACCCATTCTCTCTGAGCCTGTTTCCTCATCTCCAATGGGATGATAGTAGGCCCCGGGAAGATTATGGGACGTGCATAGCAGTCACTGAGCTTAGTGCCTGGTACACAGTAAACACTTAACATTCTCTTTTTCCTCCAGTCAGGGTGTGATCTCTAAGCCCAGGACAGTAGCATGGTAGCCAAGCATAGAATCTGGAGTCTCCCGGTTTCTCCCATTCCTGGCTATGTGCCTTTGAGTAGGTTAATTTACCTCTTGGTGTTCCTGCTTTCTCTACCTGTAAATAAGTTAACAATATAATTTGAGTACATGGAAAGCACTGTCCTTTCACACTATAGTTAATACTGAACACATAGTAACAAAGTGTCTAAAACATCCCAAGCTTAGAGTCATTTGTAAAACTATGAAAATTAGAATGTATTAATCCTATTTCCCCATCAATGTCCATTTCCTCTGAGTTGCTGCTTATTAAATCCTCGGTTTTTCCATAAGCAGTTTTTCATAAACCCTTGATTACTTTTCTTTCGTCTACCTTCAGACTGAAAATCCTCCCCTCTCTGGCTATCAGACCATGATGTACCTAACAGACACAAACAAGGACAGTGAGTGACAAAGCCAACAGAAACAATGTTTCTCCCAAGGCCTCACCAAGGCCGCAAAGACTTAACAATCCCTTTTTCCAGTAAGTTTTAAAAATGTCTTCCCAGTCCCACTTAATTGCTCCCTCCAAACTCCCAAACAAGTTATCACTGAGATGCCCAGTTCCTGAACTGCCACACCTCGGGGCCAATATAATCCATAGCTGGTTCCTCTTCTCGTCTCCCCAAGCCAGCTTCAGCCCTGCAAGAGGCCTCTCCCTACTGTCCTTCCAGGTCACCCTCACCATTTCTTAGCTGCAGTTTCTCCTGCTGCAACAAGTATATTCCTAATAGTCTTTGTTGAGTTTTAACCAGGTCAGGTAATGATGATTTTTATTTTTATTTTTTAAAGATTTTATTTGACAACGAGTGGGAGAGAACACAAGCAGGGAGAAAATAGTAGAGGGAGAGGGAGAAGCAGGCTTCCTGCCTAGCAAGGAGCCCCGATGTGGGGCTGGATTCCAGGACCCTGGGATCATGATCTGAGCCAAAGGCAGATGCTTTACCATCTGAGCCACCCAGGGGCCCCAACGATGTGATTTTTAAAAAGGGAGGTGGGGGAGGGACACTTGGCTGGCTCACTAGAAGGCAGCACTCGATCTGCAGGTGGTGAGTTCCACATTGGGCATAGAGCTTGCATTTTTAAAAAAGTGGGGGAGGTAGAAGAAGCAAGCACTTTAAGAGGGTTGCTTGGGCACCTGCTCCCAGCTCAGTGCTGAGTCTGCTTGTCCCTCTCCAAAATAAAAATCTTAAGAAAAAAGGGTCACCTAAATTTAAAGCATTCCTCTATTTTAGGGAAATCCTCTTGTAGATCATGGATTTGTTGCTGCCCTCACCTGGAAAGCACTGGTGCCTAGCTCAGAGACCTCAGTGGAATTGTAGATCATAGAAGATCTGAGCCTCAGTAAACACACCTGAAAAAGACCTGGGGCATTACCTTCAGAATACTTAATTCAGACCAGGTCCTAAAATGGGGGGGGGGGGGGAATGGAACCCAGGCTGTCCCCAAGGTTACATATGCCCATCCAAGCTTGGAATTTCTGATCTCCCCACTCAACATTGCAAACAAGAGTGAAACTGTCACTCTCTGCTCTAAGTCCTCCAGAAAGTAGAGTTTCAATCAGGGTAAGTCAGTCTTTGGCAAAGAATGAAAGAATTCTCTCATGTAAACTATGCCTTGGCTCACCATCCATACCAACAGGAATAACGCTGTTTTGTGTTTCAGGAAACAAACTAGAGTCATCTGTTTTTGATTCCTGGGAGGAAAGTTCAGCACAAGGGCAATTCTTCCTTTTCTTCACTCAAGAAGTATTGATCAGTGAGACTCTGCTATGCCAAATAGCCAGTTTCTTCATTGTAGGAGCTGAGGGTGTCCTGTGTGGTGTGATGTGGTCAGATGTGAGGACATCAAGAACCTCTTCAGATTATGAATGCATTCTCAGATACCAAGGTCCGGATGGGGATGACCACAGGCTGGGGAGGACTCCCATGAGAGCTACTCATTTTATCCACCTCCATGGACTGGGGCATGAAGGCCAGTTTAAGAACCCTTGGTAGACACAAAGGAGGGAGAGAAAGGATTTCCAAGAATAGGCATTTTGGGCATTGTCCTCCACAATTTTGTGAAAAGCTATAGTCCTCTCGAGTAAAGTGATCCTATTTATTAAAACAAAAATGTTGCATGACAAGGAGAGTGCAGTGAAAAGGTCAGGGAAACAGGAAGCTTAGAGTTGGGCGCCTGGGTGATTCAGTGGGTTAGAGCCTCTGCCTTCGGCTCAGGTCATGGTCTCAGGGTCCTGGGATCAAGCCCGAATCAGGCATCAGGCTCTCTGCTCGGCAGGGAGTCTGCTTCCCCCCCTCTCTGCCTGCCTTTCTGCCTACTTGTTTTCTCTGTAGATCAAATAAATAAAATCTTAAGACAAACAAAAAACAGGAAGGTTAAATAGTCAGTCCTGAGCAGAAAACTCAGGTGTCATAAGAATCACGAGAACTTTAGTGCCTGAACCTAGTAGATGTGACCAGGGCAAGTTCCTGCCTGTTTCCTCACTGGCAAAATACCTTCCTGATAAGTATTAAATGTGTTAATATACGTAATGTTCCAAGGATAGTCGCCAGCCTTAGTAAGGGTTAGGTAAGTATTTGCTATTGCTTCCATTCACATTGGCATAGGGTATTTTTGGTTGTTTTTAAGACTGAGACAGAGGGAGCACAGGCACACAAGCAGAGGGAGCAGCAGAGTTGGGATGAAGGCTCCATTCTCAGGACCCTGAGATCATGACCTGAGTCAAGGGCAGTTGATTACCTAACTTAACTGAGCCACCCAGGCATATGTTAAAATAGGTTTGTCAAATTTAGTGAATAAAAATACAAGATGCCCAGTTATATCTGAATTTTGAAGAAAAAATTTAAGTAAGCTCCATGTCCAATATGAGGCTTGAACTTAGGAACCCCGAGACCAACAGCCACATGCTGACTGAGCCAGCCAAGCGCATCTAAATCGGAATTGCAGATAAACTGCCTTTTCACAGAAGTATATCCCCAGCATTGCATGGGATATACACTTAAAAAATGACTCACCTGAACTTCAGATACAAGGTCTCCTTTACTTTACCCGACACCCATACATTATATAGCACCGGCCTGCAGGACCAGAGAGGGGGCCCCACGGGACTAGGCAAAAGGGTCCTTACCTTCATGTAGGATGGAAATTAAAATGTGAGCTAGGAGTGAAAGCAAAGCTTAGTATAAGAGACACCCCTAGGGACAGGAGTCCCTAGGAGACTGAGAATAACAGTCTAGTCTCTGCTTGGGGTCTGATTTTGATCTGATGGACTTTTCTTAGGCATCCGGGGAATGCTTAGGACAAAGACAGGGTCCAGGTATCCATTAGTTGCTCAATCCCTGAAACCGGGGGTCTTTGGCAACTAGGTGAGTCCTGGAGACCCCTTAGGACCCCACCCAGTCACTCCTCAGATGTTACCTGGTGTACTGGAAACCTTCAAGGATAGCACTACCTCTTTGTCCCTTTCAAGGGGGAAGTGTTCCATTTGCATTACAAATTACTATGCATTATATGCATAGTGGAGTGAGGGTCCAGGCCAGAGGAAGAATAGAAGTTGGAAAAGGAATTGGTGTACCTGGGAGGCCTTCTGCTCAGTGGGGAGTCTGCCTCTCCCCTCTAATGCTCTCAAGTAAATAAATCTTAAAAAAAAAAAAAAAAAGGCTGGAAAAGGAGCAAGAGGAAAAAAACCGGTTTTCCCCCCCATGGTCTCGAAAAATTTATCCACCTACCTTATCTACCTTGACCCTCCAACAGGGCTTTTGCAGTCACAATGACTTTGCCCTTTTAACAAGGTAAGGTGGAGACCAGAAACTGCGCAGAATCGCGCAGGATTGCACAGCCACACACCGGTCCAGTGCTCCCTCCCCAGCAGGTGCTGGCTATCAGGCGCTGCCCTAAGGGACCTTTTCATTTGAGGGAGCTTTTCATTTGAAAGGGGGATCTGCAGACCAGACATAATCAGGCTTGTCCCTCTGTGTGGAGGAATCAATGTATGACACAGGTCTGGCACCCTGCCATGCCACCTTGGGCGTATACACTGAACTGGTTTAGTTTGTACTCTGGCACAAACCTTGAAAACTTTAGCCTGGCAGTCAACAGTGCTACTCTTGTGCTATTTTTCTTCCAAAAGATTTAAATTTGAACAAGATTTTTTATCTGAGATTGTGTGAAAGCATAAATCGGGGGAGGGGCAGAGGAAGAGACTTCTAGCAGACTCCCCCACTGAGTGGGAAGCTAGCTGCAGGGGGATCCATCTTCTCATGCTGCCATCAGGACCTGAGCAGAAACTCAAGAGTTCAACACAAAGCCACCCCGGGGCCCTACCAAAGGGGATTTAAAGAATGACTTGGTCCCCGTAAAAAAAAGTTGTGAGAGAGTTTGTATTCTCAGGTCTCAGGTATTACCTACCAAAATATACAAATTATTTTGTTATCAAGTACTGTGTTAACTTGTGGTTTGTATAAATTTCTCCAACAATGCACTCACTGGACTCAAATACCTGTAGTGGAAAAGGCATGACCACAAATATTCTCTTCGACCACATCCCCTGAACTTCTCTAGTAGGCCTGTTTTGGGACTTCCATATTCATCTCTGCATTGTCTGATTTTTAGCAAGAATCCTGCCAAATTGGTTTGGCCAGATACCTCCATCCTCCGTATTTGATCAGGCTCATCTTAAACCATCCCATCCGCTCAGGTTCAAAGAGGACTTCAACCACCTCCATTTTGACCTCAGTCTACTTTCTGACTTAAGTTCTCCTTTCCAGCTTATCTCTTAACTCAGGCCACAAAACCTTGTGGATAAAGCACCCCCCCCATGGAAACTGAAACTAACTGCCCCCAGCTATAAGGACTGCCCTAGGCAGTTGAGACCTGCATGATTGACCAAGATAATGACCAACCCGGATCTTTACTATCATTGGCAGGCACCCAACCACCTCTGCCCCACATTCTTGGCACCTGGCTGGCTCAGTGAGTAGACTCGTAATCTAAGGGTAGGATTCAAGACCCACATCGGACATAGTGGCTATTTAAAAAAACAAAACACCTGAAACTATTTCCAGCACTCTAAGCCTGCCATCTTTGAGATGTCAGTCTGCCACCTTCCCAGTGTCGACCTTACTGAAATAAATCCCTGTTTCACCACCACTGTTTGTCCGCCTTTGGGTCTTGGCAGCAGTGAGTGGCTAACCCAGTCTGTTTGGAACCCCTGGAGCCAGGTGCTAGCTAGGTCCTGCCTACAACGAGGTCTTATCACCCTGGCTTGCTTTCAGCAAGAGTCTTGTTAGTTCCATTTAGCCAAAGGGCCTTCATGACCCTTCATTTCCCTTCCCTTTCCCTTCCTTTCCATTTCCCTTCATTTCCCATCCACTAAATTTGCTCCTTGGCTAATACCCAAGCTGTATCTGAACTGGAAGCCAATCTCCCTACCACCCCCCTCCCTCCACTCCCACCGCGCACTCCCCCTGCTCCCCTTATGTTCAAGTTTTCATATTCAACTTACATTTAAGTTGGGCTCGCCAAGCCTTCACAAGTGCCACTGCAGTTCTTTTAACACAATGTTATTTAACAGTATCAGGTGAAAATGTCAACAGTTAAGGCCCCAAGACCTGGCCTTTACTGCGCGCCTGCTTGAACTAACCTTTTCCCTAAGCTCCTCTTTCCTAGTGCAGGCAAATTAAACCCAAAACCATCCCCCAAGTGATGGAGATGGGGGAACAAAATCTCCCGCTGGCCCAGACCACCCAGCCTGAGCTAAAAGCTCACTCGCGCCTGCGCAAAAGGACCACGGATTGACCTCTGGAATGACCCACAATTACCCTTAGGCTCCTAACACTACTAAAATCAGGACACACCCAATATGTACAAGGCAAGTTCCCTTAAGGCGCACGCGCGACCATCCTGCCCGCTACCTGCCTCTACCTCTACGGTGACCATCTGCCTCCCCTATGCAAATACTAATCCTAGCCCCAGACAAAAGGAAATTTGTCCAGCCTCTCTCGGGGGAGTCACGTGTCTGGAAGCCATTCTCCATGAACTCCTTATTTGCCAAATATTAAGTTTTCTTTGAGTGGCCGTTCAACCTGGTCGTTTCTGACTCACCAAGGAATGAACTCACTCTTCCTCCCAGCTCATCCCCCCATAGCCAACTACTGCTTTTCATTAATTTGTACATCCTTGAGGCGCCTGGGTGGCTAAGTCGTTAGGCATCTGCCTTCAGCTCAGGTCATGTTCCCAGGGTCCTGGGATCGAGCCCCGCATCAGGCTCCTTGCTCGGCAGGAGGCCTGCGTCTCCTGCTACCATTCCCTCTGCTTGTGTTCCCTCTTTTGCTGTGTTTCTGTCAAATAAATAAAATCTTTTAAAGAAAAAAAATTTGTACATCCTTCCCGGAGATACCTAGTGCACATGCAAATAAATGTCTATGTACTCTCTCCTCCTCTGGAAAATAAAACTAGTGGGGTACGTGGGTGACTCAGTGGGTTAAAGCCTCTGCCTTCAGCTCGGGGTCATGATCTCAGGGTCCTGGGATCGAGCCCCACATTGGGCTCCCTGCTCTGCTGAGAGCCTGCTTCCCGCCCCCCCCCCCGCTTGTGATCTGTCAAATAAATAAAATCTTTAAAAAAAAAAAAAAGAAAATTAAACTAGTGGCGGGCTATACAGTTGGACCCCACCGTCATCTAAACAACCAATGTATTTGAAGCTCTTTCCATATCCGAGCCTGAAGGGAATTTTCATTTTTATATACCTGCATAATTCCCTGGTGGGTGGATATACTCCATCACTTATGTGACTGGTCCCCCTATTAAGAACTGGTTTGCTTTGAATTCTTTTGTCATAACCAACAGTATTTTAATCACATTTCATGTATGATTATCTTGCACAAGGGGATTGTCCGTAGGATTATCAAAACTGGCATTTCTAGGTCAAAGGGTATTGGTATTTGCCAAGTTTGCAGATTTTATGAAATCATCCCTCGTACAGGTTGTTCCCATACATAGTCCCACCAACAAGGCAAACAAATGCGTTTGTAAACAACCTTACCAACCCCGCAGGCAACCAAACTTTTGGCTATTTGACTACCTGATGGGGCAAATAACATTTCTACACTGAAATGTAAGTTTTTATCTGTACGTCACTTCTACACCCAACATGAGGCCCGAACTCACAACAACCATCAAACCAAGAGTCACATACTGCACCGGCTGAACCAGCCTTAAGTACCCCTTACTTATCTCTTTCAGAAATGTTCTTCTCCGTATTAACTTTAGATGCTGGTTGTCTAATTTTCAAGTCCTGTTAGTTTTATTTTTAACATCAAACATTTCAGGAGGGACCTTCCTACCCGCACCTGAACACAAGTCTTCGAAACTCTTTCTCCTCAGCATTTTAGGTCAACGCCTGACTCAAATTAGAGGACCAAAATATTTACCTAAGTAAACAAATGGCTAGACGGAGCCACAAAGGATGTACACGAATGGGGCAAATTTAGATCTGTGAGGCCCCTATCTTACCTCCAAGCTTTCCTTTGTGCTTTTGATGTAGTGGAGTTTGCAGATGATGGCTAAGAAAATTCTTCAGACGTACTCAGTGCCAAAATCGCACGCAGACAGAAGATGTGCGCAAAAATGGTTGCTGCTCCCGGAGTCCGGAGAGCAACTGGTTATATACTGTGGAGTTGGGTGGAGGTAAAGACAAAGGGAAGTTTCCAGGAGGACTTTCATATGCTAAAGAAGACTCACCAGGTCCCGGAGGCCTGCCTATTGTGAAGCTAAGGTTGTTTTTCCCTCTAGCAAAGCATTAACATTAAGACAATTGGGAGTTTCCCAGAGGGATGTTATAGTCCGCCTGCCTTGAGGATTTTTCACAGGGCAACAGACTATCAGGACATTTAATTTTTTATCTACATTTCCTTCTGCCTTTGTTACCCACATCCCTGACGGGACCGGGACTAAGGTTTTAGGAAAAGAATAAGAAAAATGTAGGTAACTCAGCACCTCCTTTTTTCCACTTCTGAAAGCCTTTGTGCAGGACCAAGGACTAAGGTTTTAGGAAAAGAATAAGAAAAATGTAGGTAACTCAGCACCTCCTCTTTTTTCCACTTCTGAAAGCCTTTGTGCGAGCCCACTAGTGTTTGCCTCTTGAGAGCCGATTCATAGGGGGGAGCAGAACGTGCTAATAGGGGTTTCCAACTCCCTTTCTCCCCTTCGCTCCCCGTGCGAGCTGGAAACAATTGATAATCTCAAAAAAGAATAATACCAGCCTGGGGCCATGTGAATACAGGGGTGGAGGGGTGGGGGGGAATAAACTAGATTCTAAAAAAGGGCTCCAGAGTAACCTTTTAAAATACAGAGACTTGAGAGTTCGAAAAATCTTGTCTGCTTCAACCTTTACTTTCTCGCTTTGGTGGGAGGTGGGGGAGGTGTTGGGGGACGGGGGTAGAAGTCGCAAATGATACCCTACCTAAAGCCCTGAGACCCCAAGGGCAGCCCAATCGCCTTGGAAACGATCCGTTTCCCAGAATGCTGGAGTCCCGACTTAAGTAGATGATGGGAAGGAGTTTGAGAATTTCCCAATCCTATTTGATTAAAATACCAGATTTTGTCTTTTTAAGAAAAACCTCTTCCAGGGGCACCTGGGTTGCTCAGTGGGTTAAGCCTCTGCCTTCAGCTCAAGTGGTAATCTCAGGGTCCTGGGTTCGAGCCCCACATCAGGCTCCCTGCTTAGCCTCTCTCTTAGCCTCTCCCCCTCTGCCTGCCTCTGCCTACTTGTGATCTCTCTGTCTCTCTCTGTTGAAAAAATAAATAAGAATCTTTAAAAAAAAAAAAAAAAGACAGAAAAACCTCTTCTAGCTTCAGCCCAAAGGCACCGCAGTTAGGGGACAGGGTATCAGTGAGCCCATTCACTTACACATTCTAACCTATCTGCTCAGAGATCAACTAAAGGATCAGAAAGAAAAGGCATGTAAAAATTCCAACGGGACAGGGGCGCCTGGGTGGCTCAGTCGTTGGGCGTCTGCCTTCGGCTCGGGTCATGATCCCGGGGTCCTGGGATCGAGCCCCGCATCGGGCTCTCTGCTCTGCAGGAAGCCTGCTTCTCCCACTACCATTACCTCTGCTTGTGTTCCCTCTCTCGCTGTGTTTCTCTGTCAAATAAATAAAATCTTAAAAAAAAAAAAAAAATTCCAACGGGACCATGGCTAGGACAAGGGATTGGCAGGTGTAGAAGCTGTGCGTTGGGGCCGCGGTTGATGGGATCCAGGACCGGCTGATGCCCAAGTGGCTGGAGCCCGGGGATAGAGAGCGTGAGCGGAGACAGGTGGGCAGGCTGGAGAGCGCTGGGGAGAGATGGAGGGAGCTCGTGCCATGGCGAGCGGATTCCCCCCAACACCTTAGCTCACAGCGTGTTTCCGGGGCACTGGGCCGCAAGAGCACCTGGCTTGGGCGTGGGTCAACCAGACCAGGTCCAGCCAAAATCCAAAGGCAGAGAGACGGGCGATGGTGAAACAAGAAAGGAGTTCTTGGTCCACACCAGGAAGGCAGTAGACGAGGGTCTCAAAGGCCGTCTCCAAGTCCTAAAACTATTTCCAGGTTTGTGGAAGGAAAATGCAGGACAAAACTGAGCGGGTACTGGCAGCTGGGTCGTACAGGTCAGGCTGATCCCGGTCTTGGAGTCAATCATGGGTGGGGTCTTGCTGGCTCCAGGCAGGCCTTACCCCGCCAGGGGCAGTTTCAGTTCTCAGCCGGGATGCTTGGCCTGCAGGGTCTTTTGCCTGAGTTAAAAGATAAGTTGGAAAGAAGAACTTAATCAGTGAGAAAGTACAAAGTGAGGTCAAATGGAGGTGGTTGGGCCCCTGGGTGGCTCAGTCATTAAGCGTCAGCCTTCAGTTCAGGCCCTGATCCCAGGGTTCTGGGATCAAGCCCCATGTCAGGCTCCCTGCTCAGCGGGGAACTTGCTTCTCCCTCTCCCACTGCCCCCCTCATGCGCTCTCTCTCTCTCTCTCTCTCAAATAAAACCTTTTTTTAATGGCGGTGGTTGAAGTTCTCTTCCACTTGAGGCTGGGGCAGTGGGCACATTGTGGGGGGAGGGGCGCTATTGAAAGGAGGAGGCAGGGGGAGTGGCGGGTGACGAGTGAGGGTCAGCTTTATTCAGTCAGAAAGCAAGGTTAGCATCATTGTGAAGCAGGTTCGGGATTTCCAAACTCAACACTTCACTACACAACTTGGCTTCTGACCCAAGTCACACAGAGTACAGGACAAAGATACACTG
Source organism: Procyon lotor (assembly GCA_028646535.1). NCBI lineage: Eukaryota > Metazoa > Chordata > Mammalia > Carnivora > Procyonidae > Procyon > Procyon lotor. The sequence continues at coordinate 9,639,625 of CM053614.1, forward strand.
AGGGGTAAGAAGTTAACAAACCAAACTCGAAGTCGGTCCCTGAGTGGGCAGCTGAGGTGAGGACCCCGTCTGGTCCCCCCCCCCGGGGTGGGGGGCAGTAATTGTGGTCACACGGCGCATCACACGGCGCAAGATCACTATGGTGTGATCAATCACATGGAGCCTTTGGTGGCAGCCACCTTTTTAATGTGGCCAGATGTGGAAGGCTCACCGTCTGCAGAGTCTGACAGTTTGCTGCAGAAATCCTCCTTTTATAAGGCGTTTGTTCAGTCCGGACGAAGGCCAGCAGAGAACAGGCAGAAGCTGACTCCCCACGACCCCCCCTCTATGGGACATTCCTCAGGCCCTCCTGGCTGCCGTACCGGAAAGACAAACAGTTAACTTACAAAGATTATATTCCTGCAGGGCGGGAGTTTACAAAAGTCTTAGCAATTTATAGGAACAAAGCATTTCTATCAGTGGCCTAGCTTCCAGAAGGGAATGTAGATACAATTAAATGTCCCTATAATCTGCAGCCCATTGATAGATCCTTAAAGCAGGCTGGGTGTAATGTTCCTCCAGGAAGCTCCCAACTATCTTATTGTTGCTGCCTTACTAGAAGGAAAAACACTCAGTAACTTGACAATGGCCAGGCCTCCGGTATCCCGCGAGTCTTCTTTAACATATAAAAATCCTTTTGAGGGGCACCTGGGTGGCTCGGTGGGTTAAAGCCTCTGCCTTCAGCTTGATCATGGTCTCAGAGTCTTGGGATCCGGCTCTCTGCTGGGCAGGGAGCCTGCTTCCCCCCCTCTCTCTACCTGCTTGTGATCTCTCTCTGTCAAATAAATAAAATCCTAAAAAATTAAAAAACAAAAAATCCTTTGGAGACCTCCCTTTCCCTTGCCTGGCCAGTGCCCAAGCATATAATCAGCCACACCTCACACACCCTAGGGCTGCAGCTCTTTATGCCCACGAGTCCTGTTCCTGTGCTTTAGTAAACCTCCATTTTGCACCAGAGATGCCTCAAAAATTCTTTCTTGGTCGTCCGCTCTAGACCTCACCCCACCAAACACCACCTATATTCTAAAACCACTTGATTTGGCCTTGTGGACCTCTTCTGGTTGTAGTGGTTATCAGTTCTCAGCTCCTCCAGGCTCCCCTGGGTTTGCTGGTTATCAGTTCTGGATGCCACCAGTACCTTCTGGTTCTAACGATATCTATGCTCAGCTCATCGCCCTTGGCTGCCTTCCTGATTCATTATGTCATTACTTGGCAGGAGTCAGGAGTCACTGACTTGAATGACTCCATCTTGCTCTCTCTACAAAGCAACAGAGACCCCTTTTTCACCCTTGGATAGGTGATGCAGACGCATCACAGATGCTGAGAATTTATTCAGCTTTCTGTCTACTTCTGCTTCTGCTCCTGGCTTCATACCCATCAGGGAGCTTTGATCTGAAGAATTACAGCAATGCATTCTGGATTGGGTAGTTACTATAGAGGAAGAAAAAACTTTACCTCTACTCTGTCAGGTTTAGTAACTGGGGTTTGTGAATTAAATTGAGAAAAGCCATTAATAGGGAAAAAGAGCATAAGGGGAGCCAATAAAAGAAGTAATTGGGTCCTGGGGCACCTTGCTGGTTCAGTCAGAAGAGCATGTGACTCTTGATCTTGAGGTTCTAAGTTCGAGCTCGACTTTGGGTGTAGTGATTATTATAAACAAACAAACAAATAAATTAACTAACTTTTTAAAAAGTAACTGGCTCTTGGGGCGCCTGGGTGGCTCAGTGGGTTAAAGCCTCTGCCTTCGGCTCAGATCATGATCTCAGGGTCCTGGGATCGAGCCCCACATCGGGCTCTCTGCTCAGCCAGGAGAGGCTCTCTGCTTCCCCCTCTCTCTCTGCCTGCCCCTCTGCCTACTTGTGATCTCTCTCTCTCTCTCTCTGTCAAATAAATAAATAAATAATCTTTAAAAAAAAAAGAAAAAAGTAACTGGCTCTTAAATGGTTAAACTAGGGTGCCTGGGTGGCTCAGTGGGTTAAAGCCTCTGCCTTGAGCTCAGGTCATGATCTCAGGGTCCTGGGATCGAGCCCCACATCGGGCTCTCTGCTCAGCAGGGAGCCTGCTTCCCCCTCTCTTTGCCTGCCTCTCTGCCTACTTGTGATCTCTCTGCCGCCCTAAAATATGCCATTTGGGTATAAAGATATTTTGAGCTGAAGGCAATTGAGAATCAACAGATTTTTTTTTTAAAGTCTTTATTTTTTTTTTCAAGTAAGCTCTAGGCCCAAGGTGGGGCTTGAACTCAAGATCCTGAGATCAAGACTCCCATGTTCTACCACCTGAACCACCCAGGCCCCCAGTGTTTTGCTTTATAATTTGCCTTCTTGCTCTGTGTCTTGTCAGAGAGCTCACCCACCTTGAGGTCAGAAAGCCTTTTTCTCGTATTGGCTTCTGAAATGTTAGATCTAGGTTTTTACATTCTGGTTTAACAAGCTGTCAGATGGTACTTACCAAGTTCTAAACCTTAAAAATATTAACTAATTTAAACCTCACAAAAGCCCTATTTACTCTTTCAATCTTCTGGACGAGGAGACCGAGAGAGTTGCTCAGTCAGTCTCTCTGAGTCCCACAGGTAGTGAGGGGAAGCCAGAATTCAAACCTACAGAGTCTTCAGAATCCGTGACTCAGAATTGGCACACTTTGGTGGATACCTGGAATTAATCTGTATGCAAGGGCTGAGGTTGGGGGCCGATCTATATGGAAAACCACCAACCCCAGATAACAGGGTGATTCAGAGATACTTTTTTTTTTTTTTTAAGATTTTATTTATTTATCTCAGAGCTAGAGAGCAGGGGGAAGGGCAGAGGGAGAGGGACAAGCAGCCCCAAAACGGGACTTGATCCCATGACCCTGAGATCATGATGGGAGCTGAAACCAAGAGCTGGATCCTCAATGGACTGAGCCACCCAGGTGCCCCATCATTGAGGGATACTTTGCAGAGCAAACCACTGTTATTTCAGCCTTCAAAAAACACAAAAAGGTCGGGGTGCCTGGGTGGCTCAGTCGTTAAGTGTCTGCCTTCGGCTCAGGTCATGATCCCAGAGTGCTGGGATCGAGCCCCACATGGAGCCCCACATCAGGCTCCCTGCCCGGCAGGAAGCCTGCTTCTCCCGCTACCATTCCCTCTGCTTGTGTTCCCTCTCTCGCTGCGTTTCTTTCTGTCAAATAAATAAAATCTTTTTAAAAAAACACAAAAAGGAAGAAAGGCCAAGTATGTGCTCCTTCCTTAATTACCTTGTCCTTCTTACCCTAGGTTCTGCAGGTCTTCAAACACGATAGGGAGCCTCTCTCCTGACTTGGTCCTGGTTTTTCCTTTTCAAAATGGTGCAAACACCCAAAATATCCTTCCCCAGACACAGAGCAGTTAGTGTGGGAACAAGTGTGACAAAAACACCCCGGCCTTCTCGTGCCTCTTTCAGGAGAATGCAGCTGATTGGCCATCCCGGTCTCCTCTGTGGAGGGCATTGTCTACGGTCTACTGGTGTGACACTGGCAGTCACAGCCCAGTGTGGGGACGGTGAGGGGCTGGGCACATGGGGAACCTGCAAAGGAAGACAGGGTATGGCCCAGGACAGAACGCTCGAGCTATTCCAGGGTTCAGGGGCCAGAAGCAATGCCAAGATTCAAGGAGATGTCTGATGCAATCCCTGGATGTTTCCCCGGGAAGAGGGTGAATGGGGGAGATGCCTGTGTGCCCAGAACACACAGTAGCCTCACGGGTAGGGAGTGGAGGGCCACTTGGGAGGGTGCTCTCCGCTGGCGCGGGGCGCAGCCTTCTGTAACTGGCCTGGTGTTGAACTGGGAGGGCGGTGTGGTGCCCCCTGGTGGTAGTGGTTAGTCTCCAGGGTTGCTGTGACAGTGGCCCCATGCCCATGGTCACAGGGATCTCGCCTCTCTTGACCTCGCTGTGGGTGGCCTCGTGGGCCATCCCCCCCCACCCCGAGGTGGAGGGGCAGTGGTTTGGGGACACTCTGTTCTTTATCCACAGGCTGTTGAAAGTGGAGAGGTTTCGATGTTCCCCTGAAGGTCACCAGTGCACATGCAGGTGTGTGCGCACGTGGTGTGTATGTGTGTGTGTGTGTGTGTGTCTGTAGGGGGTGGGGGGGCCCAGGGCACGCAGTGTAGCCTCAGAGCGCGGAGAGTTTCTGCCCCCCAGCAATCTCCAGGCGCGGGAATGGGGTGTCTTTTTTTATGATAATCCCTTGTGACCAACGAAGATTAACCAGATACTGAAAAGGAAGTAAGCCATTGAAGGTGTTATCACTAGTCCCTGTTCTATGGTGATATCAATAGAAATGCTAAAAGGATTTAAGTTCCTGGTTAGCTTTCTGTAAAAGACCGACCCTAAAGGTCCTGGTTTTGCAACCCTGTCTGGACCCCTCGAGCTCTGGCGGGCTTTTTCTGTATCTTCATTCAATAAACTTCTATCACTTGACTCTACTTTGTCGGCGAGATTTCTTCCTCGACTTGGTGAGAGGAGAACGTCGCTCTCCCGCTTCATTTGGAAGCAGTTGCATAGAGGCACTACGGTCAGAGTTAAAATAACCGCAGCAGAATATTAACGTACTGCAACATTCTTACTGTGTGTGTGTGTCCTGGAGCGAGTTTAACAAGTACACAACTGAAGATGAATCATTTTAACTATTGCACGGCTTAGCTGCATGAAGTGTATTCACATTGTACAGCCGTCACCTGATTTTTGTTTAACTATTTTTTTTTTTTCAAAGATTTTATTTAGGGGCGCCTGGGTGGCTCAGTTGTTAAGCGTCTGCCTTCGGCTCAGGTCATGATCCTGGGGTCTTGGAATCCAGCGCTGCATTGGGCTCCCTGCTCAGAAGGAAGTCTGCTTCTCCCTCCCCTTACTCGTTCTGCTTGTGTTCCTTCTCTTTCACTGTCTCTGTCAAATAAATAAAATGTTTAAAAATAAATAAATAGAGATTTTATTTATTTGAGACAGGAGAGGGAGCACGAGCACAGAGGGGCTGGAGAGGAGTGGGGGAGGGGCGGGGAAGCGGGAGCTGGAGCAGCGGGAGCCCCAGGCGAGGATCCATCTCGGGATCCACCGAGGCTCCATCCGAGAGGATCCACCGCGGGATCATGACCTGAGCCAAAGGCAGACACTTAACCGACTGAGCCACCCAAGCACCCCGTGGATTTTGTTTTTTTTAAAAGCCCTATTTTTTTTTTTTTTAAGATTTTATTTATTTCACAGAGAGAGGCAGATCACAAGTAGGCAGAGAGGCAGGCGGAGAGAGAGGGGGAAACAGGCTCCCCGCTGAGCAGAGAACCCTATGCGGGGCTCGATCCCAGGACCCTGATATCATGACCTGAGCCGAAGGCAGAGGCTTTAACCCACTGAGCCACCCAGGCACCCCTTAAAAGCCCGATTTTGTCTCCGAGGCAAAGAGACAGGATTGTGACGGTTCCACTTGATGTAGCCCGAACCCCCCTCGCTCCCCCAGAAGGCAGATGCCCCATCTCCGGAGGCTCTCAGCTTCACTCGGCCTCCAGGGCACAGGCTCCCGACTCAGCAGGGGCTTGGTGAGGCCCGAGGGAGGGGCCTCCTGGCTGGCGGGAACCGAGGACCTGGGTCAGTGACCCCACGCTGCTGGGGAGGGCCCTGACCCACCTCATCCAGAGTCACCCTAGCAGCTGGCCCCCGCTTGGGCACAGGCTGCCGGGCCTGCTCAGGGCTTTCCCCCCGCCGGATAAACCAAGGCGGTGAGGGCGAAGGGCAGCCTGTGCCCCGAGACCCAGGCTAAACTCTAGGCACTGGGGCTCTGGTCCGCTCAGGGGGTTGTCCGCCTGCCACGTCCCCCAGAGCCGCCCCCCGGGATCAGCCCTTCCTCACCTGCCCGAGGCAGTGATGGCCGAGTCCCCGTGAACCTGGAGTTCTCTGCCCGAAAGACAACTCAGTCTGCATTCCGCCCATGCGGGTAAGAGAATTAACTCTGGTCGGGGAAGCAACACCCCGTGGTGAGGTTCGGGGGCAGGACCCGGCTGGGTGCTCTCAGGAAGCCGGTTGAGGTGGGGCCGGGGATGGTTGCAGGCAGAGGAGAGGAAGAGGGGCCGCTGAGGGGCCTGGGGTTGGCCAAAGGTGAGACTGTTTTGCCTTTTTGGCCCGTTGCCGGGGAAGCTGGCACCAGGCCTGTGTTACTTGTAACCGAAAAGGAGTCAGAGGTTGGCAGCTGCGCTCCACCCAAGATCGGGGTGAGGGCGAGGTGTGGTCGCTAGACGAGCGGGGAAGTGAAGTTAATTGGCCTTCACAGGTGCCAGCACTCCCATGACCCCTCTCACCTGCCTCTGGCTTCTTACTAACCTTTGCTCAGGCCAGAATCGCCCTCTCCTCCTCTGCCTGTTTCAGCCCCTCCTGTCCACCCAAGTCTGAACTCAGCTCACATCGACTCCTGGTAAAGTCTAACCACCCCCCAACCTTGCCCTCCTTTGAGCTCACCCCCACAGCAACTCCCCTCGGGATTTTGGGGGGCCTACCATGTATTGCCTTGGGTTTGCGTTCAAGCCCATGCAAGGTAACTTGAGTAATGGGACCTTTTTAAAAACCCGAATTCACCAGGTTTGACATCTCAGGTGAGTGTGGGTAGCCCCAAGGAAGCTTCTACCCATTTCATTTCTGTTTTTATTTTGCAGAGCATTTTAGGGGCTCTGAGGTAATGCTGAACTCAAGACATACGTGAGGAAATCTTATTTCAAAACGTGGCCCTAAGATTATTCTCTGTCAGGGGAAAACGGACAGGAGAATTTGCTTATAAGGGAGGAGATCAGTCACCCGAGGAAGTGAGTCACCCAAGACAGAGCCCTGTAAATGTCCAAGGACCTTTAGGGAACTCCTGGCCAATGAAGGGTTCAGGGGCTCTAGCCCCAGTTAGGTTAGGGGGGACCCCAGGAATCTGTATTTCAGACGAGTGTCCCATCAAACTGACGCAGGAGGTGCCAGCGACCCCGGAGAAGAGGTGTGGCTGGCAGGCGATGGATAGAACTGAGAAAGCCGAACCTGCCAGAAGAAAGGGAGCACTGAGAGGTGCGGCGCCCTCATGCATTGTGGATGGGAATGAAAACTGGTGCAGCCGCTGTGGAAATCGGCCGGATGGTCCCTCCAAACTGAAACGTAGACATTTCTCTCTGACCCAGCAATTCGCCTCCTAGATGACATCTACTCAAAGAAACTGAAAATAGGTATGTAAATAAATACACGCACTGGGAGCTGAAACCCGATAATGGCGTGTTTCTAAACACACACATTCTTCATGGAAAATGCATGCCTTTTATTGGCATTAGAGGACTGGGTTCTTGGACAGATGCTTCACGTGCGGCAAGACACAGAAGCTGGAGACCAAGATCTGGTCTAGTCCACCCTGGCCCTACAGCCACACCTCATTTCCGAACCTAAATCGTGTTAACCATCCACAATCTGCCCTACACTGTGAGTTTAGATTACAACTCTGCTCTGTATCTCTTGCATCTGACCCTCCCCAGCCTAATTTACCGCTCTGCAAGTTGTTGACAACTTTTCAGTGATTTAGTTTAAATGTAAACAGAGCCGGGGTGGGGGGTGGGGGGCGGGGGCTGGGTGGCTCACTGGGTTAAGGCCTCTGCCTTCAGCTCGAGTCAGGATCCCAGGGTCCTGTGATCGAGCCCCACATCCAGCTCTCTGCTCAGCAGGGAGCCTGCTCCCCACCCCACCCCCGCCTGCCTCTGACTGCTTGTGATCTCTCTCAGTGTCAAATAAATAAATAAAATCTTAAAAAAAACAACACATATACACAGCCGGATGGGCGGAATGCTGGGAAGGTGGGTCGGAAGAATCAATGATGGTCTCTTCTTAACCTAAGCACCGCTTGCCCGGATGTGGTCATTTGCAAAAGTCTGTTACACTGTATACTCATGATCTGAGAACTTTTCTGTATTTATATCGTACTTTAAGCAAAAGTGAAAATGAAAATAAGGCAGTGTACTAAGATACTTATACCAAGATGCTTTTCTTAAACGAATTATAAACTGGAAATAGCCTGCCTGCATAAGAGTTGAGGATTGCGGGGGCGCCTGGGTGGCTCAGTCGTTAAGCGTCTGCCTTTGGCTCAGGTCATGATCCCAGCATCCTGGGATCGAGCCCCGCATCGCATCGAGCCCCACAGGGGGCTCCCTGCTCGGCAGGAAGCCTGCTTCTCCTGCTACCATTCCCTCTGCTTATGTTCCGTCTCTTGCTGTGTTTCTCTGTCAAATGAATAAAATCTTAAAAAAAAAAAAAGAGTAGAGGATTGGTAAACTAACTTCTAATACATCTATTATCTTTATAATATATAGTGTAGGGCGCCTGGGTGGCTCAGTCGTTAAGCGTCTGCCTTTGGCTCAGGTCCTGGGATCAAGCCCTGCATCAGGCTCCCTGCTTGGCGGGATGCCTGCTTCTCCCTCTCCTACTCCCCCTGCTTGTATTCCCTCTCTCACTATGTCTCTCTCTGTCAAATAAGTAAATAAAATCTGAAAAAAAAAAAAAAAATAGTGTTACACAGTCATTAGAAATGTTCACAAAGATGTGTATTTATTCACTTGGAGGTGGTAAGTAAACAATATGAAATAAGTTAGAAAAGAAGGTATATTCCAAAATATTAAAAGTGATCATTTCTGGGCAGAATACTGGTATTCATAAAATTAACTAATCTGAGGAGCTTGTTAGATACAAATTCCTGAGCCCCCAACACTCAGAGATTCCCTTTAAGTCTCCCCCGCTCAGCCCCAACCACACATACCTACCCAGGCTAATTGTGATGCATAGCCTTGTTCTGACCTTGGACCCCTTTGAGAATCTGATATAAACTGTGGATCCTCTCTCCTAAAAACCAAATGGACACACCAGATCTTGGCTGTAACCTCCAGGTGGGAGGGGGTCACCCATGACTCCAGTTAAGAACCTCTAATGTAGAATGACAGGGATCAACCATTTCTTCATTTTCCTCTTGTTCTTTTTTTTTTCCTCAGAAGACCCTTGCTCCTAACTCCCTAAAGGTGAGAACCTCTGCCAAGTGGCACAACTCCTTGGGCCATTGCCAAGGTCAGAGCATATCCCTTTTGTATGCTTTTGTCGGGACCGCTGGTGCCACCCAGAGGGGGTCCACAAGCAGCGAGTCGGCCACACAGGTGGCCTTGAGAACTTGCCTGTGGTGCTCACTTTCTCTTCCTGCATCCTCCTGTGCCCTTGCAGGACAGGACTCGGGGTGCAGCCTTTACCCTCCTCTCTCTGCTTCTGGGCCTGAGAGGGCAAGCCGCCTCGCCGGCGCAGGAGTCTGAGGAGGCTAGCCCCAGAGTTCTGATGACCCCTCTTGTAAATGTCAACACCACAAGCCCCTCCGTTTATGCTGATCTGGGTCCCTGCACTGGGATGGGAAACATTCCCTACAATATAAATGGGAATAGGGTCAAACCTGTGGCTTAGGTGTCTTAAGGACTCCAAGAATATTTTCTTAACAGATCTTATGAGGAGATCTCTTTTTGTGTGTCCCTCCAAAAGTCATGGACTCCGTGGACAGTGGATGGTTCAATGGCTTCGAAGAGAAAAAAGGCCATCCAGAGGTGTCTGGTCCATTCGGGCCCAGAGAGGAGTGGGTAGCGCGACAAATGGCCGTGGCCACCAGGTGGCGTCCCTGGCCAGCCTGTAAGTGCAGCTCAGCCCAGGAAGCCAACGGCCTCTGGGGGTCCCCTTCTTCCTTCAGGCCGGATAGGACCCCATTCCCCACACACACCAATCCTTTCCCCAAGAGGACTTGCGCCCCAACACCTGTGAGCACGAGCGCTGTAGGACTGCTACCGCCCTCCTCTAACACCTGCATCTGTCCCCGGCCCTACCCAGAGGGCCTCCCTGCTTCCCCCTCCCTGGTCACTGCTCCTGCCCTCCTCGTCCTCGTCTCCTCCAGCTGCCAGGCAGGATGAACCCGGGCGCCATGGCACAGGGCACCAGAGAGTTGTCTCAGCCCTGGCATAATGAAAAAAAACCCCACTTTTCTTTCTTTTAATACCTAAGAGTAGAAATATAAAAAATCCCAAACCCAACAACGCAAACAATCCATTTGAATGTTGCTGCCGTGCCTGGTCTCAGGACTCCTTTCCAGGACGGTTCGGAAGGAGCAGCAGCCCCTGCTGGGCCCTGGGGCAGCCCGAAGCCGGCCTGGCCTTTATCCTGCACCTGTGACACCCAGGACCCAGCGTCTCAGAAAGGCCACCATGACTATTTTTTAAAAATGTGGTTGTAACTAGGAGGAAGTTGTCTCTTGAAGCTGAGCTGAAGGTTATTTCTTGTGAAGAAACTTCATTTTATTGCCTAAAAAAAAGAAAAGGAGAACATGTCACCAGGCAGACAGAAGTGAAGACCTGCCTTTTCCATCACGGACTGCCAGGGAGGACTGTGGCCTCCCACGCCGCCTCTGGAGCCTCTCCTCATGCACCCGCCCCAAATGTAGAGGGATCTTCCTCAGATGTGGGGAGATTTGAAAGGAAGCGTGTCAGAGCTGTGGAGGAGCGTGTGCTCCTGCAACGGCGACACAGGGAGCACCGAATGTGACCCGTGCTTGAGGAGCCACGTGAGGAGAAAACCCCCCGGCAGCAGGGGCGGGTAGGAGGACCGTCCGTCCTGCAGAAGGTGCAAGTACCGTCCACTTGCAGCAACTCCTCTGCGCCTCGTTGGCCTCGATCAAACCAAAGCCCTTATAGTTCTTTTGTTTTTCAATTTTCATTTATTTTTTAAGTAATCTCTACATCTAACCTGGGGCTTGAACTCTCAACCTCTGAGATCAAGCGCTGTGCGTTCCACAGACCGAGCCAGCCAGGAGCCCCAGCGTCCTTAGTCCTGATAACTCCTGCATTTCCATTTCTCAGGCCCTCTGGAGGCTGGTCCAGGGCTTCGCTGCAGAACCCTTCCTCGGTTCCCCTCATGCTTCCTAAGCTCAGTTCGGCAGAAGACTGAAGA
>CM053614.1:9651135-9675735 GCA_028646535.1 Procyon lotor
CAAATAGATACATAAAATATTTAAATAAGTACACAAATAATAAGAAAGGAGTTTATAATGCAGTCCGAAGTTTAATTCCTGAGCACCCCTTTCTGCAAACCTAGGGATAGGTGTGAAGAAAGTATGTTTGTATATGGCCTTTCCAACTTTTTAAAATGGCATTTCCTTTTTAGGACTAAGACTAAGGATGATGTGCGTATTTGACCAGTTTCAGATCTCTATTAATAATGAATTAAATGGAGAGAAAATGGGATCGTAGCTATTTGGGGGGATAGTATTAGGTTGCTAGTTACAAGATAGTTATGATTGCATGTCAACTTTCCTGAACCCTTTCAGCTTGCAAGACTAAATCTAAGCTTAGATTTAGGAAATATACTTCCAAGAGTGTGCTTCATAATGTCTTATCATTATTCATTGAATTGGTACCATAATCCTGTTAAAATTGGCTCTTGCTTAGAAATCAGGTGGAGGTTTTTTTTTTTTTTTTAAGATTTAACAGAGAGAGAGAGAGAGGAGGAAGCAGGCTCCCCACTGAGCAGAGAGCCCGATGTGGGGCTCGATCCCAGGACCCTGAGCCAAAGGCAGAGGCCTTAACCCGCTGAGCCACCCAGGCGCCCCTGGGTGGAGGTTTTTTTATTTCCAAGTCAGAAAAGATGTGTTTTAGTTTCCTGTTGGTTGGGGTGCCTGGGTGGCTTGCTCAGTTGGGCTTGGGCATCTGCCTTTGGCTCAGGTCATGATTCCGACGTGCTTGGATCAAGCCCTAAGTCGGGCTCCCTGCTAGTTGGGGAGCCTGCTTCTCTCTCTTGCTCTGCTTGCTGCTCCCACTGCTTGTTTTCTCTCTGTCAGAGTCTTATCTCTCTCTGTCTCTATATATCAAGGATTTTATTTACTTGACAGATCACAAGGAGACAGACAGGCAGAGAGCTTGATGCAGGGTTTGATTCCAGGACCCTGAGATCATGACTTGATCCAAGGCAGAGACTAATCCACTGAGCCACCCAGGTGCCCCTCTCTATTTTACTATTTTGAGAGAGAACAGGAGAGTGGCAGATGAAGAACCGGAATCCCTGACATGGGGCTCCATCCCAGGGCTCTGGGATCATGACCTGCGCTTAGGGCAGAGGCCCAACTGACTGAGCCACATAGGCAGGCGCCTCCTAAATTCTTCAAAAAAAAAAAAAGTATAGTTACTTATTGATATTGAACAAATGAGATTTAGCAGCTTAGAGACAATCAACATCATCTCGCAGTTTCTAGGGGTCTGAAATCCGTGTGGCTTGGCTGAGTGCTTCTAGCTTGATTTCAGAAGTTGCATCAGGATTTCGGGCAGAGCTCCCATTATCTGACCTCTCCCCAGCGCCTTGGAGGATCACCTCTAGGGTGGCGCTCACACTATTGGCAAGAGACCTTAGTTTTTACCTTTTGGACCTCTCCCTAGGGCTGCTTTAGTGTCCTACTTGTTTGCTATCCTTCCCCAGAGCAAGGACACATCCACAATGCCTTTTATGACCTAGTCTCAGAAGTCCCACACTCAACTCCAGCTCTACTCATTATTACAAGCAAGTCATTAAGTCCAGCCCATGTTCAAAGGGAGAGAGATTGGGCCCAACCTTTTTTGAAGGGAGAAATACTAAACACTTCTGGGCATACTTTAACCCATAATATTAGGTAAGACATTTGGGAATGTCAACCAGTTTTAGCATTCTACAGTTAGAAAAGAATTATGTCAAGTCTTACAATTGAAAAGGCTAAGAAATTGATGGGTGGGATAAATGTTCAGTCATATTCATTTTATTAGGAAATCTAGTAAGGATAGAGAAATATATTTTTTATGTGACTGTAAGAGCTCAGAAATGGAACCCCTGATATCTGAGGCTTTTTTTTGTTTAAGTTATTTATTTGACAGAGAGAGATCACAAGTAGGCAGAGAGATAGGCAGAGAGAGGGGGAAGCAGGCTCTCCGCTGAGCAGAGAGCCCGATGTGGGGCTCGATCCTAGGACCCCGAGATCATGACCTGAGCCGAAGGCAGAGGCTTTAACCCACTGAACCACCCAGGTGCCCTATATCTGAGTTTTTAAGTAATTTTTGCTCTCTGCAATTTTTTTCATGGCAGTATTACTGGAAAGGGGGGAAATGACACCCCCCGCCAAAAAAAAAACTCTACCACAAACCCAGGTTTACTTTTCAGTCACAGCATGAAGGGGGCTGGGTTGTAGAGCTCCATCCTACTATGTATATAAAGAAATAATCCTTCGTAGTGGGATGGTCTCTGCAGATTTTCTAGGCCAACTTAACGTTAGGGGAGCTGGATTCTTTGCCTAGACAGTCAGCTGAGAATCTGGAAACTATGTCCAGGGAGAGAGGAAATAAGTGCCAGGTGTGGAGGGGAGACTGCAGGATGCCCAGCAGAGAGAAGTGGGAGAGGTCTGTGTTGGCTGGGAGGAGGGAAAGCAGATGAGCTGCTTTTTCAACAGCTCATCTGGATCAGAAGAGGGACTCCTGATCCAGACCACAGAGGTGGAAAGAATGAAATGAGGTTAAATTGAAGAAATCCAGGCTAAGGCCAAGGCTGTGTGTTTATCAGCTTATTTTTCAGGTAACTTTGCCAGCCCTAAGTGGCATTTCATACTCAGCTTGGGAGAAAGTATGAAAGCCTGTGGTCAGTGACTTCCTTGTGGGAGGCCAAGGTGAAGGCCGGGCAGCGAGGTGGGTGCTGCCCTGTTTTGGTGCCGCTCTGATGGGCGGCTTCAGGGCGCCTCGTGAAGTGCCGTTTAGTTTTCTTTGTAGTGAAGGCCCAGTTCCCTCTTGGGCGAGTGATCCCAACTTGAGCTGGGTTTAGAGCTCCCAAGGTGAAGCGAAAGGCATGAGGGAAACCTGTGCATGAGTAGTGGGCCTGGAAGGAAGATGGGTGGTAATAGTGAGGGACAGACCGGCCGGCAGTCCTGACCCTGCCACCAGCTGGGTCGGAGCTTCTTGTACAAAGTGGCCAGAGTCCAGAGATGGCAGATACTTGACCTCCTCATAGAGGGAGTAGTTGGTAATGAAGGATTAAGGCCAACAGTTCACAAACACTGCTGCATCGGTGCTCATGATGGTGGCACTGTCACCCAGGGAGGCCAGGCCTCCGTTACTCAGAACCACTGCGCACACTGCCGGAATTGAACATACTCTGTCCCCATGTCCCCACGTACTCAAAGCTGGAAGAACTCTCTCCTTGTTAGTAATGGAACACCCAGTGGAGATAAGGGAGTATTGCCTTGGTTGACAACCATTGCTATGGTAGATCTTCTTTTCCTTTGGAGGGCTCTATCCCTCTGGACCCAATGAATCCTATAAATTAAAATTTAAGATTTATTTATTTGAAAGAGCATACAAGCGGAGGCAGGTGCAGATGGGGAGAATCAGACCCCTCACTGAGTGATGATACCCAGGAGATCCCAGGTAGCCCCACAAGATGACCTAAGCAGAAAACCAAGGTATAAGTTAAAATATTTAAAGACACATACCAGAGGGGCGCCTGGGTGGCTCAGTCGTTAAGCGTCTGCCTTCGGCCCAGGCCAGATCCCAGGGGCCTGGGATCGAGCCCCGCATCGGGCTCCCTGCTCTGCAGGAGGCCTGCTTCTCCCACTACCATTCCCTCTGCTTGTGTTCCCTCTCTCGCTGTGTTTCTCTCTGTCAAATAAATAAAAATCTTAAAAAAAAAAAAAAGACACATACCAGACCTTAGAATGATTGGGGGTGGGAAATAGCCAACCAGAGAGGAAGCATTTGTCTTCTCTTGATTAAAGCTGGAAGAAAAATTGATTCAACTTCGTTACATAGAAATCAATACTCTTCCAAGAGTATTTGCAAAGATGTGGAAGAAAAGCCCAATATTAAGTTTCAATGCTGTCTCAGTATTTCTTCACTTAACGCTTTGATTAAAAGGATCACTGATCTGTGATAATCCTAAAGAATTATAAAAACATCTTCCTCAACTCTGAATCCAGGAGGTGTGAGAGTTCTCCTAAGTAGGAGTTGGCAGGCTTTGTTTTGTACAGGGCCAGCTAGCGAATGTGTTTGGTTGTGGAGGCCGCAGGTGACCGGAAGCTAATGGATGTGCTGTGTTCCCATGGAACTTTCATTGGGACCCTGAAATTTGGGTTTCATGTGTCACAAAACAATCTTTTTTTCAACCATTTGAAAATAACAAAACCAGAATACAAGAATCTGTCTCCTGAAATAGTTCTGTGCCTACATAAAACACCTATTTAAAAAAAAATGAAGATTAGGGCACCCGACTGGCTTGCTCAGTATCAAAACCATTTTTAGCTCTGGGTTTGGCCTGAGGGTCATAGACTGGATTGATCCCTTTCTTTTCTTTTTTTTAAAGATTTTATTTATTTATTTGACAGAGAGAGAGAGATCGCAAGTAGGCAGAGAGGCAGGCAGAGGTAGAGGTGGAAGCAGGCTTCCTGCTGAGCAGAGATCCCGATGCGGGGCTCGATCCCAGGACCCTGAGATCATGACCTGAGCCGAAGGCAGAGGCTTAAACCACTGAGCCACCCAGGTGCCCCTGGATTGATCCTTTTCTTAAGGTCCATGCTTCGCTGAAACATATTTTTTAGTAAGCACCTTTTTTGTTTTTGTTTATTTATTATTTGGCACAGAGAAAGCTCAAAGGTACACAGTAGGCAGAGCTGCAGGGAGAGGGAGAAATAGGCCGCCTGCTGAGCAGAGAGCCTGATGTGTGTGTGGTTGGTCCCAGGACCCTGAGAACATAAAGGCAGACAGATAACTAAGCCACCCAGATTCCCCTAGTAAGCACCTTTTAAGATGAGTCTTTTTTTTCTCACTTGCTTTATTTTTTTTTTCTTATTTGTACTTGATCTTTGCTAGTACTTAAAGCAGAAATCTTGCAGTTCAAAGTCATTGATACAGATGAGTTCTGGGGTACCTGGGTGGCTCAGACAGTTAAGTGTGTCTGCCTTTGGCTCAGGTCATGATCCCAGGGTGCTGGGATAAAGCCACACATTAGGCTTCTTGCTCAGTGGGGAGCCTGCTTCCTCCTGCTGCTCTGCGTACTTGTGTGAACTCTGTCAAATAAAAATCTTGAAAAAAACAAAAAAAAAAGCCCAGTTCTGCGCTAAGGGATTAACTTTGCTTAAATAGGCTGATTTGATTTTTAAAATTTAGTTTTCAAAATAGATCATCATTTGCACACAAGGACCCTGTTTTATTCATTTAAATTTGACCACTTGTAGATGATAAAAGAATTTATTTTGAGAGCAAGTGGGCCAGGGGTGGGGAGAGTGTCAGAGAATACTAAGCAGGCTCCACACCCAGGCTGGAGCCGAGGCAGGACTCTTAAATTAGGACACCCAAGATCCTCAGCTGAGCCGGCCGATAGGTGTTTATTACCAGTTGTTGCTCAAAAAATGGAACTGTTCTGGATGTTTGTGCAGCTAGGTCTGTTAATTGTTTCCCTTCATCTAGGGTCAGGATTTCAGGCTCCTGGGATCGAACAGGAAATCTCTCTCCTGCCTCTCCTCTGTGCTCCTATGTATTTCTCTCAAATAAAATCTATTAAAAATGCTGTCTATCCCTCTAATACGGTAACTATGAGCTTACCCGTGTGTGTTGACATTTGAAGAAAATACAGCTAGTGCCCTGGCCAACAAACTGGATTGTATATTTATAAATATTTAGATGTGGCCACTGGCTGCCATCATACAGAGAGCAGTAGTCACATTAGACCGACAACACCACTTACTTGACTTTTTTAAAGATTTTATATTTATTTGACAGAGAGGGAACACAGGCAATAGGTGGCCCTAACACTAAAGAGTAGGAAATACTGTGGTAATTACCAGCAAATGTTTGCACTAAGGACAGTGTGTAGTTAGCCTTTGTCCTTTGGTAACACAGCAGGCCGACGATTAGGGTGGCCCGTGATAAATTGGAAGACCTGCTAGATTCGTGTCCTGTAAGTTAATAACTAGTTCAGACTTACTATGGTATCTCATTAATTCACTGTGTATGAATGTCTGAATCGGGGGACTTCGCTGGGGAGAAAGTTTTTATGGTTAAATGTTTTATTTGGGGCGCCTGGGTGGCTCACTGGTTAAACCTCTGCCTTTGGCTCCGGTCATGATCTCTGCCTGCCTCTCTGCCTACTTGTGATCTCTCTCTCTCTCTCTGATCTTTTTAAAAAAAAAAATAAATTTTATTTATTTGACAGCGAGAGAACAAAAGTAGGGGGAGTTTCAGAGGGAGAAGCAGTCTTCTTGCTTGGTGAGCCCAGAATGTGATGTGTTTATCCCAGGACTCTGGGATCATGCCGAAGGCAGACACTTTACCAGCTGAGCCATCCAGGCACCCCAGCAAGTTCTTGAGGGACTCTTTTTTTTTTCTTTTGAAGTTTTCAGTTGTGGTTTAATAAATTGACAGATGAAAAGAATGAAAAAATGTATAGGGTAAATTTGAAAAAGTAATGAGGTCAATGATTCATGTAGGAAAAGAATACATACTGTATATTGTAAATCCTGTGTCATGTTTGACAATTGTGAGCATTTTAACATGTGGTAAAATGTTCGTTTTCTACTTTTTTTTTCTTCTTAATTTTATTTGACAGAGGGAGCACAAGCAGGAAGAGTAGGAGAGGGAGAAGCAGGCTCCCTGGGATCATCTCCTGAACTGAAGGCAGATGCTTAATGACTGAACCACCCATTTTCTACATGTTGATTGAGAGTCAGGCTTTCTTTGATTATTCTTGGGTGCACAGTCTTCTTTCGCAGAGTTGCCATGGGAACTGTGAGACTCCCAGATTCCAGTGGGATTTGAAGGGTGATAGATGGTCTGCTGCTGGGGTGGGCAAACCTGGCCAAAGGCTCTGAAGTTTGCTGACTGACTCCTGGCCTATGACCTTGCTACTCTGAGTCATCCTTGGGCCAGTAGTGGTATCATCCTGTGGGGGCTTGATAGACATGCAGAATCATGGGCTCTGGCCCAGACAGAAATTACGGATCTTTCACCAATTTCCCAGGTGATCATAGGCCCAATATTTTGAAAACCCAAGGACAGGATCAGGGAATACATACATATTCCATTTGGGGCTGCTGGTAGACAGTGACTGCTGACTTTGAATTTTTTTTAAGATATGAACATAGCAAGCCATTGAAACAGGAAGCAGTGACGGCTGCAGATCTGACTTCAAAATCATCCGTTGCTCCTTCCTCAAGTCTCTCATCAGGAGTCCGACCAGTTGTTGAAATGAATACGGGCGAAGCCGAGCCAAGAAATTCAAACTTTGCAACTGTAGGAGCAGGTTCAGAAGACTGGGTGAATGCCATTGAGTTTGTTCCTGGGCAGCCCTACTGTGGCCGTAGTGAGTATTTGGAAGACTAAAAGCAACTTAGGGCACTAGGCCGTAGCCCACCAGTTAGGTTTTCACAACCTTCTGCTTCCACTCTTCATATACTTTGCCTGATTTAATGCTCTAAATTGGATTACCTAAGACGTACCAATGGAGTGAAGGAAACTTTTTGAATCCCAGTAGCAATGAATTTAGAGTGCTCTGAAATACTGAAGCCTCTTTTATCAGTGCAGTTGTACAAGAAATAGTTTTTTAAAAACAAGCCTAATCTTGGAAATTTCAGCCTTAGAAAATTGATTCAAGAGTGAAGGAATTAGCTCAATATACTTGGAGTTTAATTGTAAAGTACTTGTCATTTTTTTTCTATTCTGTCAGGTTTGGTTCCTTTAGTTCATAAACCTGCCTTACCTATTTTGGACCTTTCCTACCCTCTTAACCATTTTCAGCTGCCCCTTCCTGCACTGAAGGACCCCCGCAAGGTTCAGTGACCAAGGAGGACTCCGGGAAGGAGCAGACGGCGGCAGAAACCAAGAAGCAGCTCTGCCCCTATGCTGCGGTGGGAGAGTGCCGCTACGGGGAGAACTGCGTGTACTTGCACGGCGACTCCTGTGACATGTGCGGGCTGCAGGTCCTCCATCCGATGGATGCTGCCCAGAGATCGCAGCATATAAAAGTAAGTCCTCGGGGAGCTCTTCTGTTGATGTGAGACTTTCTCTAAGGTGCACATGTCACTGGTTTTTAACATAGTAACAGACTTGTGCTAAAATCACCTGTCTTCCCTGAAAGAAACCTCGTGTCCCTTAGATCCATTACGCTCCATTCTGCCCTTCCCTCTAGCTCCTAGCAGCAACGCCCCTGCTTTTGTCCCTGGATTGGCATGTTCTGGAGATTGCAGGTGAATCCTGGGTGGCCCTTTGTGACTGGCTCAAACATTAGCATAATGTTCTCAAGGCTTATTCATTCCTGTTGTAGTGTGTATTAGTACCTCATTCCTTTTTCTGTCTAGCCATATCGCATTTTGTTTTTCACCCACCAGCTATTGTGAATAATAAAGGCCAAGAGCATTCATACGTGGGCATGTTTTGATCTCTTCAGGAGAGTTGATGGGTCATCTGGTAACACAGTGCTTAATACTTTGTGAGCAATGCCAGACTTTTTACACAGTGACTACACTTTTTTTTTTTTTTTTTTAATTATTATTTGACTACACCATTTTATGTTCCAATCTCAATGGATGAGGATTTCAGACTACGGTTTTTAAGTTTATTAATTAGAGCTTGAGCGAGAAGAGGACCCAGGGGTGTTGGGGAAGGGGGAGGAGCAGGTTCC
Source organism: Procyon lotor (assembly GCA_028646535.1). Classification (NCBI taxonomy): domain Eukaryota; kingdom Metazoa; phylum Chordata; class Mammalia; order Carnivora; family Procyonidae; genus Procyon; species Procyon lotor. Next base: position 9,659,820 of record CM053614.1, read on the forward strand.
CTGCTGAGCAGTGAGCCCAGGATCCTGACCTGAGCCAAAGGTGGACCCCCTAACCCACTGAGTCACCCTGGCACTCCTAGACTGGGAGGTTTGGTTTTGTTTTTGTTTTTTAAGATTTTACTTAATTTGACAGAGACACCAATGAGAGCGAGCACACAAGCATGGGGAGTAGGAGAGGGAGAAGCAGGCTTCCCGCAGAGCGGGGATCCTCTATCCCAGTATCCTAGGATCATGACCTGAGCCAAAGGCAGACGCGTAACTACTGAGCCATCCAGGTGCCCCTAGATTATTTATTTTAAGATTTTATATTTCACAGAGCTCACAAGTAGGCAGAGAGAGGAGGAAGCAGGCTCCCTGCTGAGCAGAGAGCTTGATGTGGGGCTCCATCCCAAGACCCCTGAGATTGTGACCTGAGCCGAAGGCAGGGGCTTTAACCCACTGAGCACCCAGGCGACCCTAGACTATGGTTTTTAAGCCCATTTGCAGCATAAGTTTTTGTTAAAAAGACATTGTCTTAAAAACTATTGGAGCAATACTGTCTCTTAACCTGTATCATCTCTGTTTAAAACGAAAACTAGTTTGGTGGTTGGGTAAAGCATAATACGAGAGGCATTTTTGAATCCTAACTTTATAGCATGTTGGCTGTGTGAATTTCAGACAAGATAAATACCTGTTTAAGTCTTTCAGCCATGTATTGGGTATTGGCGTCAGTGGTATCTATATGTCCCGTTCCCCCCCTTTGTTTAAAAGGGATTGTTTAAAAAGGGGTTTCAGAAAAAAAAATATTAAAATGTTGTAGTTATGTGGAATTATGGGTGACTTTTTTTTCCATTCCTTACAATTAGCATGTTTCTTAAATTGAAAGTGTGTAATACGTGTCAGTCACTCTTAAAAAGAATGTGTCCTTCACACAATGTGTTCGTGAATGTTTATAGTAGCATGATTTTATTTTATTATTTTTTTAAGTAGACTTTGTCCTCAACGTGGGGCTTAAGCCCATGACCATGAGATCAAAAGAAATGCACGTTTCACTGTCTGAGCCATTTAGGCATCCTTCCTTTTAAAAGTTTATTTGAGCGAGGAGGGGGAGGGAGAAAGGATCTTAAGCAGATTCCCCAGTAAGTACAGAGTCCATGTGATGCTGTCTCACAACCCATTAGACCATAACCTGAGCCTGAATCAAGAGGTGGGTGGGTGCTCAACTGACTGAGCCACCTGAGCAAACCCCCCCCCCCCTTAAGTAATCTCTAGCCAACATGGGGCTTGGAGCCACAACTCTGAAGTGAAGGGTTACATGTTCTTAGTGGGCAAAGTGCCCACATAACTCTTACAGCCCCAGAATGGAAACAACCAAACTGCCCATCACGTGATGAATAGATAAATTAATGGTGGCCTGTCCATGTGATGGAATATTACTTATCAATAAAAAGAAACAATACTGATACCTTCTACAGTATAGATAACTTTGAAAATGTGCAATGGGAACAGAGCCAGTCACAGGACACATGATGAAATGCCCTGAATAAGTGTAGCCACAGATCAGTAATTGCCCGTGGGGAAGGGGATTGATCTCAGAGAAATGAGTGACTTGCTGTGGGTAGGGGATTTTTGTGGGGGGTAGCGAGCACATTCCTGTATGGATGGTCATGTGATGGTGCAGGAATGTGCACCGACCAAGACTGTGTAACTGTGCCCTTTAAAATGAATGAATCATGGGAAGTATCTCAGCTCTTTGCACTTAATTGTCACCTAATGTTAGTTTCTTTCACCCTTACTTTATGACATTGCAAATTAAGAGCTTAGTCTTAATTACATTTTCCATCTAGAAACCAGGAGATCAACAAACTTAGTATGAAAAACTCTCTCTGCCATGGAGGATAGCAGAGATTGGGTGTTTTCTTTTATTTTTTTTTTCCCCCAGTTTCTGAAGTTCTTACAGTTTGACTCTAGTGATTTAAAGGTCTAGAATGTCCGTCTACCTGTATTCAAGTACGAACAAAGCTGCTTTTTGTGGCAAATTGGGAACATCTTTTCAGTTGGCTTGAGTCTTGAACATGAGTCATTAACTGTGACTTGAAGTCTTTCATTATTCAGTGACTTGATTACACTTATCTCTCCACTTTTTCTAGTCTTGCATTGAGGCCCATGAGAAGGACATGGAGCTCTCATTTGCTGTCCAGCGCAGTAAGGACATGGTGTGTGGCATCTGCATGGAGGTGGTCTATGAGAAAGCCAACCCCAGCGAGCGCCGCTTTGGGATTCTCTCCAACTGCAACCACACTTACTGTCTCAAGTGTATTCGCAAGTGGAGGAGTGCTAAGCAATTTGAGAGCAAGATCATAAAGTGAGACTCCTCCCCAATCTTCGTTTGTGCTTTCTATTTTGGGGAAGAATTTAGTATCTTGTGCCAACTTTCAACCAGATGGACCGCATTTAAATGCATGCATTTTATCTTGAAACTGGGGTATTCTAATTGGGATTTCTTTGTATTACAGCTAGCTTCTAGGTTAGTTGGTATATCTACTTTTATTTGAATGAGGAAACCCTATGTATCAGTTAGTAGAACCTTCGTGCTTTTTCTGAGGAGATTGTGTTAAATGGATTAGCCAGTTTAGGCGCAGTGAACAAACTTACGTAGCTCTGAATGTATGTTTCCTGACGTTTTACATTTTCCACTTTCCTATTCCATCCATTGAGCTAGCCAATAATCCACCATCCTTTAAAGATTGTTCTCATAACTGAACAAAAACTACATAATCTAAACAGAGCAAAGTTACAAGAAATAAATTTATTTAAACGAAAGAAAAAGGAGTCCGTGTGAAATGTCTTCTTTTGTTTTCTGTTTTTTTGTTTGTTTGTTTTTGTTTTTTTTAACGAAGTCACTTTTTTGAGTGAACTGGCTAGCCATTGAGTTGAATTTATAAAGAAGCTTGTCTTGCCTCACAAGATGGTCAGTTGTGTGACAGTGTGGAGCCCTTTCAGGAAATCCCCACTTGGCTTTCAGTTAAGTCTTAAGGCATGGAGGTGACGCACCAGGGTGTGTCCTTGCAGAGGAGCGGGCCTGTAAAGGGGGATGTGCATTGCAGCCTGTTCATTGTTTCCCAGGTCCTGCCCAGAATGCCGGATCACATCTAACTTTGTCATTCCAAGTGAGTACTGGGTGGAAGAGAAAGAAGAGAAGCAGAAACTCATTCAGAAATACAAGGAGGCAATGAGGTATGAGCACCGCAGCCTTTTCTCAAGCTAAGATCCCAACATCGCTTGGGTTCACTTTGAAAAGAACAGCGCTGCATTGTATACTCCTACCTCCTTCCTGCCCTTTCTTTGACTTCCCAGTACGGTTTCTTTTTGTCACCCCTGGTAACACCTAACTAACGGGTTATGTACCTTGCTGTAAACAGTCCTTGGGGTGCGGGCCAAGGGACTGTGTTATCACGGAGTCTGTGCTGCCAGCCCGGGAATGGGCTTCTCCCTCCTCAGTCCGTGTTCTGGTTGTCCTGTGTGCTTGTGTTTGGCCTCCTAGGAGACTGCTCTGCTGGACTTGCGTTACTGGAGCTGTTACAGACAGCAAGGACCTGAACAGAGTATCTGTTCTCTGTAGTCAGTGCCTTGTGCATTAGTGCCCACATGTTTGAGCACACACCTCGGGGAGGGCTGGGAACACACGTACTGGTTCTATCCCTCCCTGTTTAAAGAAATACCGGATGGTAGTCATACAGACTGAAATCCACTGTGAATAAGGGTTGCGATATTTTCCTTTCCAGCAACAAGGCGTGCAGGTATTTTGATGAAGGACGTGGGAGCTGCCCATTTGGAGGGAACTGTTTTTACAAGCATGCGTACCCTGATGGCCGTAGAGAGGAGCCACAGAGGCAGAAAGTGGGAACATCAAGCAGATACCGGGTAACTCTCACTTTTTTTAAAGGAGGGGAAATACCACACTATCAGTCGAGCCCTGCACAGATTGGGGTAGGGGACGGAGATTAGCACTCAGGTCCGGGAGTGAGACTGGAAGGAAGGCGGACAGCAACCTCAGGAAGCTGGGAGGGGTAGGCGAGGAGAAGCTAGAGCGCTTGGTTTGCTTCACGTAACCAGAGGGGAGGAGTCGGTAAAGTGAGAAGTCTGGTTCGTCTTGCCCTCTGGTGAGCTGGACGGTTTGCCTTAGAAACAACTGACTAGAAGATGCTACTCGACAGTGCCATCCCTATCATGGCCTTGTTTTTTACAGGCCCAACGAAGGAACCACTTCTGGGAGCTCATTGAGGAAAGAGAGAACAGCAACCCCTTTGACAACGAAGAAGAGGAGGTTGTCACCTTTGAGCTGGGCGAGATGTTGCTTATGCTTTTGGCTGCAGGTGGGGACGACGACCTGACAGACTCTGAAGACGAGTGGGACTTGTTTCATGATGAGCTGGAAGATTTTTATGACTTGGACCTATAGCGGCGTGGCGTGGCGGGTGACCTGGTCTGCTGACCTCAGGCAGTAGCTGTCCCCGGGGGCGCGGCAGTTCCCCGAGTTTCTCTCCTAGGCAGGCCTCTCAACTCCAGGTGCTGTCGTGATCCTCCTCACCCAGGGCCTGTCTTCTCCATCCCTTACCTTTCCCCAAGGAGTGTGTTGTTTTCTCTGTTTAAAAAAAAAGTTACAAAAATAAATCTTAAAGCTAGTTTTTTTGTAACATGAATTTAACTGTCAGACAGTTAGCGTAGGTCTGTTGCGTCATCTGTTCTCCACCAGATTGGCAGCGTTCTAGGGTAGCGTTGGCGGACTCTCCACACTCCCGCAGAGGACCCCAGGTTCGAAAGGAACAGCAGTGGCCTTGCCTCAGGGTCCGAGAGCAGAGGCGCTGGGTGACAGATCGTGCGCTGTGGCACGTAGCCTGCCACAGACTTGCCGAGGTGGATAAATGCACACATCTGTGTTGTTCTCTGTTCCCTCCCCCCGGCCCCCGCCCCTGCACTGTGGTTCTGGTCTCTTGTTGAATTGCACACAAGTCCTACTACTACTGGGTAACCAGAACCAGGTGCGGATGTGTTGCGATTTGGACTGTCTTTAGTGTGGTAGGAGAATTGGGAAGGAACACACAGCAGACGCGGTGGTGGCCCGGATGAAATGGCCGAGCTGGAAGCGCACTCCCGAGGGCTGATTGACTCGGGGTGGGTGAGTGAGAGGGTGGGAAAAGCTTTTCGTCCCCGTAGATGTTGTGTTCTTACTTAGCCTTAGTGGGAAAACATGGGTTTCGTGGTTTCAGCCTCGCGTGGCACATAGATTGCACAGGACAAAGCAGTGTGTCAGTAGCTGTCAGTAGGCAGAGCTAGAGCTCTGTCTGTAGAGCTGTGGGCTGAGCCGCGGAGGTTCCAGCTGCCTGGGTGTCCCGCAATATTAACACAGGGCTCGGGTACACGGTTCTCTTTAATGTTTTTGAGGGTCTCCCAGCCGATCCAGCCCAGGCACTTTTTTTTGGAGAAATGCTTGTCCTCGTTTGAAGTTCTGTTGTCAGGTTTTTGTGTTCTTCGTTTTTGTGGGTATTTGCCTCATTCCATCCCTGAGCTTTGCAGGTAGACAGATGTGATGCCGAACTACATTCTAAGATGTTTCTTGTAGCGGGGTCGCTGGTTGGCAGGAGTAAGTCATGCTTTTTTCCACTATAAAGGGGGGGGGAGGGAGTGGTAAACCACAAGAGGAAGAGCTAAAGCTAAGTTGTTAGAAGAATTTCTTAATTGGAAATTTTAGCTTTTGAGTTTTGTCTCTAGTTCCTAAAACAACTTGGAGATTCCTTCATTTGTCCGTCTACTGCTTTGATTCCTTGGATCCCACCCACTTCTTTCAAAGAAAAAATAAGTAACTGTTGCAGAGGTCTCTGTATTTTGCAGCTGCCCTTTTGTAAGAAGCACTTTTCCCAAATAAAACAATAAAAAAACCCAGATTGGCTTTCTGTTTTGTGTAATGTGTTCTCAAAACATCATTGAGGAAAGTGATAGCTTTCCTAGGACCTGGCCTGCTGAGAAATACTTGAGCGATCAAGAGGGAAACCTTGATCAGCTGGGATCCTCAAACTATTTTGTATTTTAGAATTTGCAAGACTAACTTTTAGGCCACCTTGAGTGGCCAAAAGCACTCAGTTCTCATCTGCCACCCGGACCCGTCAGTAGTTGAACTTGCCTCCTACCCACAGATAAAACAGGTAGGTCACAACATGTGATGTGTTTTGAAAGGGTACTTAGTTAGCACCCTCATGACCCTAATTACCCTATTCTGTGGTGACATTCTCACACTACTTGTGAAAGTACCAATGCCTAGGGAGGCCCCGGGTGGCTCAGTGGAAGCATCGGCCCTTGGCTCGGGTCCGATCCCTTCCTCGTGTTCCCTGCTTAGTCCTCTGCCCCTCCTTTTTGCGATCATTCAATAAGTGGAATCTTTAAAAGAAATAATGCTGCTTGGTTAAAATCTTGGTATGGGGAATGAAGGGTGTTCTGTGTTTCCATTTCCAGTACTGTGTCTACGGTGACTTGGCCTAGTCCTGCTAACAGCTATAGGTCCGTGAGTTGTCTATTTAGTGAGCCCATGTGTGTATCCGCTCCTCTCTTCCAGAAGTGTTCAGTCTGCTTATTATGCCGTGGTGTGGGGATCACATCGTCTCCCAGAGTGATGGGGATCCTCCGAGGCCAGGGAGAAGTGTTGGGCTCTGAGTGGGGAAGGAGAGACTTGGAAAGTAGGAAGGGGCTCATCTGCTAGCTGTGCTGTTGGCGTGTCTGAGTCTGGTCGGGAGAATGGGCTAGGGAGGCAGCAACAATGGCTTCCTTTGGGGGTTTAGGTAGGTTTGTGTTGGGAGCAGCTCCCTTTGCATCTTGGAAAAGGCAATGGAAGGAAGTTGGCGTGTTGGCTAGTCCTGCGTGTTGCTGCCCCGTGCCCGGGCGTCACGCCTGCGCTGTGTGCCTGCCTATTGCAAGTGAAATTCTCACTACATGCAGTAAGTGATGTTTCTGTCTCTTTAACGCCTACGAACATCTATAGGTTCTTATTTTTAAAAAAAGTTTGGAGGGGGGAATGTGAAGCAATTACTACCTAAGACTTGATGGAGGAGGTGCAGGATATGGGGACAGGGATCTCTCATAGTATAACCGCATGTCTCAGGTTAAGACCACATTTGATAAGGAAAACTAAATGTGATACTTGGGTTTAAAGTACTCAGTTATGTTAGTAATGTTTTGGGGGGCATCTTAAGGTAATGAAGTAAAAACTGTAAGATAATTGTCTTGCTGAACCAACATAAACTTGTGTGGTTTAAAATTGGTGTGTAGGGCGTCTGGGAGGCTCAGTGGGTTAAAACCTCTGCTTTCGGCTCAGGTCATGATCTCGGGGTCCTGGGAGCCCCGCATTGGGCTCTCTGCTCAGCAGGGAGCCTGCTTTCCCCTCTCTCTGCCTGCATCTCTGTCTACTGTCATCTCTCTCTGTCAAATAAATAAAAATCTTTTTAAAAATATAGAACATTGGTATGTAGATAATACTAGTAGGGAAAACATACAAACTCTACTTGCTTTCTTTCCTTACCCATTGATAATTATTGTTACTAACAATGCTTTGTTAAAGAAGGTTGACTGGTAGATTTTTTTTTAAAGATTTTGTCGGGGCACCTGCTTGGCTCATTTGGTTAAGCAGCTGCCTTATCTGCTCAGGTCATGATCCCAGGGTCCTTGGACTGCGCCCTGCGTCAGGGTCCCTGCTTCTACCTCTCCCTCTGCCTATTTGTGCTCACTTTCTCTCTGTCAAATAAAATCTTAAGATTTTGCCAGAGAGGGACAGGAGAAGCAGGCTCCTGGCTGAACCAGGAGGACCCTGGCATCCTGGCAACCTACTGAGGCCACCCAGATGCCCCAGAAGACCAGTAGTTCTTAAAGTGTCAAGCATTTATTTAAATTGGTGCTGGCCCAATCAGTAGTATATACATCTGTAGGTTTAAGGGTCATAGGTTCCAAGTGTTGAAGCCCCACATTGTGCCTAGAGCTCAGTTCAAAAGAAAATTGTTGTAAATAGGGTGGTCTGTCAGAAGCTAAGTTTTTTGTTTGTTTGTTTTAAAGATTTTATTTGACAAAGAAAAACACAGCGAGAGAGGGAACACAAGCAGAGGGAATGGTAGTGGGAGAAGCAGGCTTCCTGCCAAGCAGAGAGCCCGATGCGGGGCTCGATCCCAAGTCCCTGGGATCCGACCTGGGCCGAAGGCAGACGCTTAACGACTGAGCCACCCAGGCGCCCCAGAAGCTACGTTTTTAATATCCCTCAAACACTGGAAGCAGTTTGAGAGTTTCTGTGGGCTTGAGCAGTGAAGGACTTTGACTTTATGTGAGAGAGTGCATACGAGTGGGTACAGAGGGAGAAGCCCACTCCCCGCCGCACCCCAGACAGCCTTCCATTTCAGGTAAAAGGGATGCTCTATAGGAAATAACTTGAGCAGGGCAGTGCTGATTTCTTGGTATTAAGTGACAAGAGGAGGGGCCCCTGGGTGGCTCAGTGCGAGAAGTGACTGCCTTGGCCTCACCTCATGATCCCAGAGACCCAGTATAGTCCCCAGACCCAGCTCAGCGGGGAGATGGCTTCTCCCACGACCCTCTCCCCTCTCCCCTCTCCTGTGTTTGTTCTCGTGATCACTTCCTTCTCTCAAATTTAAAAAACAAAATCTTACTTTGCTGATAAGAGAATATCAAAGATCTTCACCAAAACTAACCAGGTCTTCATTTCACCACCTCAGCTGTGCAGGGTAAAAACCCCATGTATCACCTAAGCCAGTATTTTTCGGGTCCAGTTACTGTGCTTAGTTTCCTTTAATACAGTGACTTCCAGAATGCTTAAGTACTCCTGTCTTGGCCGGCAGTGAACATGATCTGTAATGTAAAACTAAATTTGTTTTAAAACAAAAAATCATTTGTTTGAAGACTGCTCCCTGATAGTAAGCTAAGGGAGGGCTTGCTTTTACTTAGGTGGATGCAGGTACACTCTCCTGTGGCCCTTGCCTTTGGTGTTAAACTCCGTTAATGGATAGCACTTACTAAGAGGAAGGTAAGCATTTGGTTTACCGATGGTGTGCCTGCCAACCACCAGGCTGCACTACAGGTGTGGTGAGCAGGACAGAAATCCCTGCTGTCAAAATAGTCCCGTGCAGTCCTGCGATTCCCTCCAGATCCCAGACTCCTTCGCAGTTCATTTGGTGCCATGTGAGTCCCCCTGGGCACCTGCTATACACCCTTATTCCTCTTGTTGTCCTGGAGAGGTTATCTTGGATCCCTGAGTCTGAGACGGGAGAGTCCCTCCAACCCAAATCATACATTGAGATGTGGGAGATTTTTTTTTTTTAATTTATTTTTTAAGATCACAAGTAGGCGGAGGCTGGCAGAGAGAGGGGGAAGCAGGCTCCCTGCTGAGAAAAGAGCCCAGAAAAGGACCCCGAGATCCTGACCTGAGCCGAAGGCAGAGGCTTTGACCCCTTGAGCCACCCAGGCGCCCCATGATGTGGGAGATTTTTGAGGCAGGGGTTTGGTGTTTATTTTGTCAACGTATCCTAGCATAAAATATCTAATAGAATATTTGTGATCCTTCACGAAGTTAGCATATTCATGTGATTTTTATTGTATGTCTCAATCTTTGAGTTAATTCAGTGGGTTTTAATGGTTATACATGATAAAAAGGTGTAGATTAAAATGTGCTTTTGAAAGGGCATCCTTCAAAAGGAACAGCTGTGCAGAGGCCCTGAGGCAGGCAAAGGGAGCAGGGACAGCAGCTTCCTGGACATTCCCATTCATGGCATCTGATGGCCTGTCCAGTGTTAGGAACCCAGCAAAGGCTGAATGGTTAAGTAGTTTCAGTATTGGGGTGCCTGGGTAGCTCAGTGGGTTAAAGCCTCTGCCTTCGTTCGGCTCAGCTCATGATCTCAGGGTCCTGGGATTGAGACCCGCACTGGGCGCTCTGCTCAGCTGGGAGCCTGCTTCCCACCCCCAACCCCCCCACCTGCCTCTCTGCCTCCTTGTGATCGCTCTCGGTCAAATAAAATCTTTAAAAAAAAAAAAGTATTGTAGTAAATCATGACATCCTGAGCAGTCTTGGAACAAAGCTGCTTGAACATTAGTGTGCTCACCAAGGGTGGGGGAGGTGGGGACCTTGGTAAGTTGCAGCCCGTGACTTAGTTCCTAAGTCCGGGGTTGCCCTTCCTGTTACTCTTGGGTCAGCCTGGGGGACCCTGAGAAGAAGTGGACCCAAAAGCAATCTACGTGGCTTTGTTTCTTCACTGATTGGTTTGGGGGTTTGGGGGTAAATTTCATTTTCAATCATGTGATAGGGAAAAACCTAACTGGCCATGGAAATGTGCAGTTTTACTTCTGAAGTTTTCAACTGAAAGCAGCACGTGGAACGGCAGACTTAAAGCATTTTTACCTTGTTCTAGTGTTCAATAACCAGTAGTCAAGCAAGTTAGTGACCAATAGACCATCCTGCATGCAACTTAAAAGATCCTTTCTTTAGTCTAGTTTTGAAATTTGACTGTTCTTTTTTTTTTTTTAAGATTTTATTTATTTGATAGACACAGCGAGAGAGGGAACACAAGCAGGGGAAGAGGGAGAGGGGGAAGCAAGCTCCCCGCTGAGCAGGGATCCTGATGTGGGGCTCAAATCTCAGAACTGAGATCATGACCCGAGCTGAAGGCAGAGGCTTTAACCCACTGAGCCACCCAGGTGTCCCGAAATTTGACTATTCTAATTAAAGCTAAACATATTGCTGCTCTGATTAGTGTTGGATTTGAGGGGACGGGTGCAATATGGCCAGCCCAAAGGCTCTTGTTGGGGAGTTTAATATCAATTACATGCCTCAACTCTGGAGATGTGTGTGCACGCACGCAGAGAATACACAGCTATTGGTTCCCCAACTGCTTTGTATCAAATTTCAACCTTCAACCTTACAGAAAAACTGCAAGATTCACCATTTCTTAATGTTGAGTTTTCATTCTATATGTCTCTGACCCTGCTGATCTATTCGAGAATATTGTAGACATGACACCCCGTAAGCACTTAAGAACCTATTTTCTGTTCTGCAACCCACTACAGTTGCCAGGATATATCCTGGCAGCACGTCTATTTAGATTCCTCCCACTGTTCCAATAATCTTTTCAGCAGGAAGGGTCCAAGTCCAGGTAAATATTCTGTGCAGGAAGGAACATTGTAGATGTCTCTCAAGATTTACGTTTTGTTTTTTTAAGATTTTTATTTGACAGGAGAGAGATAAAGCAGGGGGGAATAAATAGAGGGGGAAGCAGACTCCCTACTGAGCAGAGAGCCTGATGCGGGGCTTGATCCCAGGACCCTGAGATCATGACCTGAACCGAAGGCAGAGGCTTTACCCCACTGAGCCACCCATGCTTGGCCCCCCCCCCCGCCCCCCTTAGATTTATGTTCCAATAGGTGTTTTTTCATTGCGGGTTTGAATTGTCTTGAGATCAGGACCTGAGCTAAGATCAAGAGTAGGATCCTGTAGCCGACTGAGCGCCCCTAGGCTATTCTAACATCCTTCACCAGTTCTTCCTCCAGTTCATCCTGCTTGGTGAGTTACCCCATCTTGTAGGCTTAACCATTTCCAGCACCGCCTCCTTTCTGCTCCCAGTGCCAGCCCTTTGTCCTCTTTGGCACCTGTACATGCTGCTGGGGCCATCCACACCTGTGCTACTCTGCCATCCCATTTCTCCCCCAACCCCTATCGTGGCAGTGGTGTTTATGGCCTCCTATCACACCTATAGACCACCTATGAGAAAATCCTTAATCTTGACCCATTTCTCGGGCCATTATTAACTTTATTTTAAGATCCGGGTCAAGTGTCCAATTTAGTGGTTTTTCCAATACAGCATTGTGCGGTCCACATCACTGTCTAGTTTCAGACCATTTTCATCCTCCACAGAAGAAACCTGATTCCCATTAGTCTCATCCCTCCCTTATAACCCCCAGCAATCACTGGCCTGTGACAAAGCAGAGACCAGGCAGGCTTGCTGTCTCTGGATTTGCCTGTTCCAAGCACTTGATAGAAATGGAATCATGCATGGTACATGGCCTCGTGACTGGCTTCTTGGACTTCACATAATGTTCCCGAGGTTTACTGTAGCATGGATCTGTGATTCATTCCTTTTTATGGCTGAAGAGTGTTCCACCTATGGCTAGACCAGTCACCAGTGTTTTGATACTTGGGTTCCCTTTCCCGGCTATTAATGCTGCAGTGAACACTCAGGTACACGTTTTTGGGTGGATGTGTGTTCATTTCTCTGGTATAATATACCTCGGCACAATTTCTAGGTTTTGACAATTCTAGGTTTTGTTTTGTTTTGTTTTGTTTTTAAAGATTTTATTTATTTAACAGAGAGAAACACAGAGAGGGAACACAAGCAGAGGGAATCGTAGTGGGAGGAGCAGGCTTCCCGCAGAGTAGGGATCCCGATGTGGGGCTCGATCCCAGGACCCTGGGATCATGACCTGAGCCGAAGGCAGACGCTTAATGACTGAGCCACCCACGTGCCCCTCTAGGTTTTAACATCTTGAGGAACCACCAAACTTCCCCAAGTGGCACACCTGAGGGTGTGCGATCCTCTCCAAACTGGTTACTAGTTAAGTTACAGCTCCCCCTGTAGGGGTGCAGTTGGATCTCATGGTTTTGATCATGCAATTTGTTTTTTCTCTGCTCATGGCCTAACTGAAATTTAGCCCTCCATGGCACCTCCAGAATCCCTTTCCCAAGAGACCTTGGCCCTCACTGTTCTAAAGCCACTTTCACATAATTGGGCCACTGGTGCCACAGTTTGAAGTCATTGTCCCCTAGCTAAAATGGTCTTTAAATGGTAACTTGGGGTTTTTTTGTGTGTTTTGTTTTGTTTTTCCCCCTTGATTTTGACTGGGGAGGGAGGGAGGGAAGACAAGCAGGGAGAGTGGAAAGGAAGAAGCAGGCTTCCTGCCATGCCAGGGATCCCAATGCGGGTCTCAATCCCAGGACCCTGGGATCTGAGCTGAAGGCCACCCAGGCGCCCCCTTGACAGTGTTCTTAATCCTCATGAGTTTATATAAAGGTGAGTATTTTCTCATTTTGCGAATGAGGACACCAAGGTGCAGAAGTTACTAGCCCAGTGGTGAACAGGTGGCTGGTATTGGGCTCCACCGAGTTTCTGGCTCTATGCAGATCTGCTGTTGGTCTCCTTTCTGGACGTAGCTCCTTTTTCCTGGGTGACCTGAGTTACATTTACATTCTCAGCGGTTGACTGTTCCTTGCCACGTCTTCTCACCGGACTTTTCAAGATCAAGTGTTGCCTGACCGAGAAGCAAAAGCAGAATCCTCCTCTGCCCCATGGACTCGGATGAAAATCAGCAATATAATTGGGTAGACTCCCAAGAGAAAGCATTGGAGAAGCAAGTTGGGTCTATAAGGGATGGGGCACACATTTGCATGAAGATCCTGTGCTTGCATCCTCCTCAATGTTACCTGCACAAGAGCGTGAGGAGGGTTAGAGGGCGAAGCCGACTCCTCACTGAACAGGACCCTGAGATCATAATTTAAGCCAAAGGCAGACTCACCAACTGAGCCACCCCGGCGCCCCCAATAATAGCCCTGTTTTACCCGGGAAATGGAGTTTCTATTACTCTGCTCCTGCACCAGTTAGGTTGACTCCATAATAAATATGTGAGACCTTTTGTTTCAGGAGCAAAACTCCTAGAGGACAGTGGGCTGCTTTGCACCTCCACATCTGCCTCAGTGTCTGGTCACAGGCCGCTAAGGCTTTGCGTGCTTGGAGAGTTGTAAGACAAACAAATGGGCTCTAGTCGTCGATACCCAGTCCATGAAGTGGCTTGTGAGACTTCTAGAAAGTACAGATGATGTATGCTTGCCCAGACCTACTGATCATAGCTGCAGGGCCGGGGCCTGGAAATCTGCATGTTTAAGGACTTGAGCTCATTGGAAGCACGGCATGGATACCGACCCATGTTGTCCAGCAACCCGTGTTCCAATTGAGAATATTAAAACCTGCCCCCAAAGTGGAAATGAGTTGTCAGGTTCATATTGTAAATGGCCAGGCCAGAATATTCACTTCTTGAGGGCTTACCTGAGTGATAACTAGAGCCTGTGTGTGCTCAGTGTTACAGAAAATAAAAGGATTGGAAAGAATATGTACAATATCATGTTGAGGGTCTTTCTACATGGGATCTTAGGTGCTTGCAATATTCTTAAGGTTTCTGTAATTTAAAATTTTTCAACATGCAGTATGAAAAAAAATAATTAAAATGCTACATTGAAAAGAAAAAGGTCTTTGGGGCTAAGTCTGCCTTTGGCTCAGGTCATGATCTCAGCGTCCTGGGATTGAGCGCTCATTGGGCTCTCTGCTTGGTGGGGAGTCTGCTTCCTCCTCCCTCTCTGCCCGCCTCTCTGCCTACTCTCTGTCAAAATCTTTTTTTTTTTTTTTTTTTTAAGGTTTTATTTATTTGACAGAGAAACACAGTGAGAGAGGGAACACAAGCAGAGGGAGTGGTAGGGGGAGAAGGAGAAGCAGGCTTCCCGCAGAGCAGGGAGCCCGATGTGGGGCTCGATCCCCAGACTCTGGGATCATGACCTGAGCCAAAGGCAGACGCTTAACGACTGAGCCACCCAGGCGCCCCTCAAATAAAATCTTTAAAAAAAAAAAAAAAAAAATCTTTTCTAAAGCCAGTGTGCTGGCCACCCAGGTGCCCCTTAAAGTTTGTATTAAAATTTATTTAAAATAACTATTGTGGAGCACCTGGCTGGCTCAGTTGGTAGAACATGTGACTCCTGATCTCAAAGTTGTGAGATCCAAGTTGAATGTGGAGATTACTTTAAAAAAAATCTTTAAAAATTTTTTAAATAAATAAAAACAGGGGTACCTGGGTGGCTCAGCCGGTTAAGCGTCTGCCTTCTGCTCAGGTCATGATCCCAAGGTCCTGGGATCAAGCCCTGTGTAGGGCTCCGTACTCAGTGGGAGTCTGCTCCTCCCCCCCACCCCTCCACTGGTACACTTTCTCCCTCCCTCTCTCAAGTAATGAAAAAAAATAAGTGGTTTTGTGTTTTCTGATTATAAAATTTAATTTTGTAATTACAATTTTGCTTCTAAATTAAATGAGAAGGTTCCAGGCGGCTGTTTGCAAAGCATTTCTAAAAACTAACACAATGTGTGGATATTTTTATTCCCAGTAAATGAAAACACTAGTTGAATGTAATCATCACTCTGTGGTCCCTTTCAAATACTGGTCTGTTGAGTTCTAGAGACATCCTGCTATACCATCTAAGAGGAGGTAAATTTAGGGGCACCTGGCTGGCTCAGTGGAGTGTGTGACTCTTGATCTCAGGGTCATGTGTTCGAGCCCTGCATTGGGCTACTCACTGGGTGCAGAACCTACAATCAATTAAATCAATAAACATCTTTAATAAAATAAAGGATAAGGCGCCTGGGTGGCTCAGTCGTTAAGCGTCTGCCTTCGGCTCAGGTCATGATCTCAGGGTCCTGGGATCAAGCCCTGCATTGGGCTCCTTGCTCGGCAAGAAGCCTGCTTCTCCCACTACCATTCCCTCTGCTTGTGTTCCCTCTCTCGCTGTGTTTCTCACTGTCAAATAAATAAAATCTTTAAAATAAAATAAAGGATAAGTAAAATTAAGTTACATGTCAGATGAAGAGAAATCTTGGAGAGATTTTGCAGGATTATCAGATACTACTCTATGCTCATTATTAACTTGTACTTTACCTCCAATTCCTGGTGCTTCCAGTCTTTGGCAATTATTTTTGGGTATAGATTAAGCAATATGTTTAGGAATGAACGCAAAAGAAACTATGTTGTCAAAACCACCTTAAGAGCTCTCATACAGATTCTGACGAAACTGTAAACCAACTAAGTGAGTCTT
>CM053614.1:9676235-9698255 GCA_028646535.1 Procyon lotor
CAAATAAATAAAATCTTAAAAAAAAAAAAAAAAAAGATTTTATTTATTTGAGAGAGAGAGAGAAGGCGAGCCCCGGCAGGTTGAGCAGCAGAAGGAAAAGCAGACTCCCTGCTGAGCAGGGAGCCCCACACCAGGCTCAATGCTGGGACTCCAGGATCATGACTTGAGCTGAAGGCAGATGCTTAACTGACTGAGCCACCCAGGCATCCCTCACTTTAATTTTATAAAAGTACTGTTTCAGGTTATTTTCTGATGGAACTCAAAGATTAACAAAAGAGGGGGCGCCTGGATGGCTCAGTCAGTTAAACATCTGACTTCTGCTCAGGTCATGATCCCAGGGTCCTGGGATGGAGCCCTGCCAGGGGCCCATGCTCAGCAGGGAGTCTGCTTCTCCCCATCCCTCTGCCCCTCCCCCTCCTGCTCTCGCACTCTCTCAAATAAATCAAAAATCTTGGGGCGCCTGGGTCGCTTGGGGCGCCTGGGTCGCTCAGTGGGTTAAAGCCTCTGCCTTCTGCTCAGGTCATGATCTCAGGGTCCTGGGATAGAGCAGGGAGCCGGCTTCCCCCTCCCTGCCTGCCTCTCTGCCTACTTGTGATCTCAATCTCTCTCTGTCAAATAATAAAATATTTAAAAAACAAATAAATAGAAATCTTAAAAAAAGAAATATGTTGCCTAGCTGAACATACTGGGAAGAAAAAAAAAGATTAACGGAAGAATGATGCTAGTTGAAGCCACGTGTAGCCCACAAAAAGGCATTAAAGTTCGAGTTGGAACACAGACTTTCCAATGAGCCTCAATTCCCTCATTTAAGAATTAAAAAAGTTTAGAGAGTTCCTAATATAGAGCCTGGCACACATTAAACATCCACCAAATGGCAAAGAAATAATCCAGCACCAAGACACTGAAAAAAGGCGGCAATTAAGATTCAGGTTTTGCTCACCCCGGGAACACACTCTTCTCTCTATAAACATTCAGTAATAAGTTACTATGAGATCACCTACCATCTTATATTTCAGGAAACACCAAAACCCCTGTGGACGCATTCCCATTATCCCCTGCCAAAAGTGAGAATAAACAGACCACATTCTGCAAATAAGAATACTGAGGGAATGACGAATAAGTAATGTGATCAAATTCCCTGACTGAGGCCACAGTGGTTGCCAGAACACAAAACTCGGTTATTCCATTAAGATCCTTCTAAGCGCTCTGGCCTCAGCGCATCTTTCCCAAAAGCCTTCCTTGCCACCCAACCTGAAAGCGTCCCTTCACCGGGTCTGAACCACAGCCCCGCCCCTGCACGAGAGCCCTCGTGGCGCGGCCCGTTCCCGACTCTTACAGAGGGCCCTCCGCGACCCTCCCGCTCTCCTCCCGGGGCGGTCCTCGCCGGCCCCGCCCGGCCCCGCACGGCCCCGCACACTCCGCACCCACGAGCCAACCCCGGGCGGCGGGGAGCGGCGGCCGGCCCGCCCGGCCCACGGCGCCAAACCCACCGGCCGCCCCAAGCCGCATCTCGGCGTGCTCGCCCTCGCGTCGGGTGGAAGCCCCCCGGGCCGCCCTCGCGGGCGGCGCCCCACACCTCACCCCAAGCCAGGTTCCGGCCCCTCCTCGGTCGGGCCCGACGCGCCGCGGCCAGCGCACCCGAGAGCCGCCGTACTCGCTGTGCTGCGGCCCACCGGCCCGCTCGCTCCGCTCTGCAGCCCGCAGCCCCTCGCCCGCGCCGCCACCTCACCCGCTGCTCGGCGGCCAGGGTTTCCGGACGCTCACGTGAGCCGCGCGTCCCCGAGGCCTGCTGGGAACTGTAGTCCGACCGCGGCCTCACCTGCGGGCCGCTGGGGTGGTTGCGGGGAGGCGGAGGGAGAGGGAGCACTAAGGCCTCGGTGAACCTGGCTGCTGGGGGCTGGGAGTGGCGGGGCGGAGGGAGGTGGCCAGGAGTGTCAACTGGAAAAAGGCCGTGAGAGAGAGATAAGATATAATCTGGAGAGAAAGGCTATCTAGGTCATCTTTTTTCAGAAAAGCTTTACTCTGCTCTTTTTTTTTTTTTTATAAAAACTCTGCTGCTAAGTTTGCTACTGACCAGCCAGCCATAAAGGCATAAGCTTTAGATTTTGTTTAAATTAATTAAATGCAGAGGCCCCTGCAGGCAGGGCCAGTAATCTGCCACTATCATTCACCGTTCTGCACTCCACCCCACCAGCCCAGACAAATAGAGGAATATGTTAAGATCCTGATAGCCTCTCAAAAAATTAAAGGCCTGGGGCGCCTGGGTGGCTCAGTTGTTAAGCGGCTGCCTTCAGCCCAGGTCAGATCCCAGGGGCCTGGAATCGAGCCCCGCATTGGGCTCTCTGCTCTGCAGGAAGCCTGCTTCTCCCACTACCATTCCCTCTGCTTGTGTTCCCTCTCTCGCTGTGTTGCTCTCTGTCAAATAAATAAAATCTTAAAAAAAAAAAAAATTAAAGGCCTTAGGACACACGACTTGCAAGTAGAGTCTACTGCCCTCCTGGGCTCTCTTTCAACCCTTGGGGAAGTACAACTTTTTAAAAAAAAATCTCCCAACCCAGAAAACCTCTCCACAAAGAGAGCAGAGAAAGAAAACCGATTTACTGCTGGATAAGCATTAAACCAGAATGTGATGCTCACGATGAACAATGAACTAAGATTGCAAAAAGACAGAAAGGAATCTCCCGCGTAGACAGCTAAGCAGATATTCCCTTACACAGGTGTTCTCAGGAGAGAACAACAAGAAGACTTGACAGAACATTTTGTCACATACAGTTGGTCGTAACTTTATCGTGGTAATTGGGGAGACTGCCTATGTTGGCTTATCCGAAAGAGAAACAAACTTCTCATATCTTTAGGACAAGAGATAGTGTTACAAATTGGAGCGAGGCGCCCATAGAAGTTAGGCTTTCAGCCTCCCTGGGAACTGGGGGACTGGAGCATTCCCAGGATGTTTATTTCAAAATATGGCTCCCAGTCCTGGAAAGGCTCCTGTTAGGAGACTGGCACGAGATTATTTAGCCATTATGAAGCTATTCATCTATTTGAAAGGGATAAAGAAAGAAATTTTTTTTTAAAGATTTTATTTATTTATTTGACAGCGAGGAAAGAGATCACAAGCAGGCAGAGAGGCAGGCAGAGAGAAAGGGGGAAGCAGGCTCCCTGCCGAGCAGAGAGCCCGATGAGGGGCTAGATCCCAGGACCCTGAGATCATGACCTGAGCCCAAGGCAGAGGCTTTAACCCACTGAGCCACGCAGGCGCCCCAAGAAAGAAATTTTTAAAGAAAAAAAGGGTAGGGTGGAGGTGGAAGTTCTTCCTTAGTTTCTCTCTTCCCTTAATTCTAAGGGAGAATCAAACCTCTTATTTTCAATCTGTATTTGCCTTTACACAATTGTAGTTGTTTCCAACCATTTGACAGTGTGGCTGGGAAAATGTGATGTCAGAGTGAGCAAAACCAAATCAGCCAAGTGGTTCACATTTATTTTTAAAAATATAATGTGGAAGAGCCCCTGGTTGGCTCAGTTGGTGGAGTGTGCAACTCTTGATCTTGGGATGGTGAGTTCAAGCCCCATATTGGGTGTAGAGATTACTTAACAAAATCCATATGTATGTGTTGGAATATTAGTCAGCCTTTAAAAGGAATGAAATTCTGACACACGCTACACCATAGATGAACCTGAAAAGCATTATGCTAAATAATGCTTTATTGAAATAATGAAATATAATGAAATAAAACAGTCACAAAAGACAATATTGTATGATTTCATTTACATGAAGTACCTAGAGTAATCAAATTCATAGAGAGAGAGAGTAGGATCATGGTTACAAGAGGCTGAGGGGGAACAGAAATGGGAGTTATTGTCTAATGGGTAGAGTTTCATGATGATGCAAAAGTTCTGGAAATGGCTAGTAGTGAAGGTTGCACAACACCGTGAATATATTTAATGCCACTGAATAAAACACTTAAATGGCTAAAATGGGGGCACCTGGGTGGCTCAGTCAGTTAAGCATCTGACTCTTGATTCCAGCTCCGGTGGTGATCTTGGGGTCGTGAGATCGAGTCCAGTGTCGATCACTCAGCACAGAGTCTGCTTAATATTCTCTCCCACTCCCTCTGCCCTTCCCCACCCCAGCTCAAACTCTCTATTTAAAAAAAAAATGGCTAAGGGGCGCCTGGGTGGCTCAGTGGGTTAAAGCCTCTGCCTTCAGCTCACGTCATGATCTCGGGGTCCTGGGATCGAGCCCCACATCGGGCTCCCTGCTCAGTGGGGAGCCTGCTTCCCCCTCTCCCTCTGCCTGCCTCTATGCCTACTTGTGATCTCTCTCTCTGTCAAATAAATAAAAATCTAGGGCGCCTGGGTGGCTCAGTCGTTAAGCGTCTGCCTTCGGCTCAGGTCATGATCCCAGGGTCCTGGGATCGAGCCCCGCATCGGGCTCTCTGCGCGGCGGGGAGCCTGCTTCTCCCGCTACCATTCCCTCTGCTTGTGTTCCCTCTCTCGCTGTGTTTCTCTCTATCAAATAAATAAAATCTTTAAAAATAAATAAATAAAAATCTTTAAAAAATGGCTAAAATGGTAGCGTGTACATATTATGAAACATATGTGTGTGCATGTACATATGTTTATGTATGCATGTGTGGAGAGGATGTAAATAAAATAAGTATAGGGCACCTGGGTGGCTCAGTGGGTTGAGTGTACGCCTTCAGCTCAGGTCATGATCCCAGGGCTCTAGGGGACTCCTTGCTCAGTGGGGAGTCTGCTCCTCCCTCTTCCCTCTGCCTCTTTCCCGACTTGTGCTCTCTCTCTCTCACTCACTCTCTCTCAAATAAATACATACTATCTTTTAAAAAAACAAAATAAAGTAAGTATATAACCTGTGTCCCTACCACTCAGGTCAAGAAGCCCACACCATGCTCTCTGGGCTCACAGTCATGTTGGCAGAGAGGGTCTGGTGGAGAAGGTCAGAATGGAGGAGGCAGAATCTCTCTCTCTCAATTTCCATAACCATCTAGACATTTTACTATTTTATTTTTTTAAGATTTTATTTATGTATTTGTGAGAAAGAGAGAGGGAGAGAGAGAGAACATGGGGTTGGGGGGAGGGCAGAGGGAGAACAGGGAGCCTGCCCGGAGGGCTCCATCCCGAGACCCTGAGATCATGACCTGAGCCAAAGGCAGACGCTTCACCAACTGAACGACCCAGGAGCCCTAGACATTTTACTATTTGATTTCTACTTGAGATGTTCTCCAAGTACTGGGGCTGAGTCAGCTGACTTTTTTTTTTTCCTTCTCCAGTAACCATTACCAGAAGAAATCATTTTGACACCCAGCCTCGCTGACATGAGCATCCAATGGGTTTTATTTCCTACCTCCCGCCCATACAGGGTGGTGGATCTTAACCTGTATTTCTTTTTCGGTGGGCAGACGTCTGCCTGTGGCTCTCCAAGTGACAACGGGCAGTGGCAGCCCTTGGCGGTATCTTTGTTTTCGTGCTCTACCTGCCAGTACTGGGTTTATGACTCAAAAGAGAGGTTCCTGAAAAGTGATGTGTAAACGGAATATGAGGTAAGATAAATTATAACTTACAGATTTGCTGAAGGAATCATAAAAAGAAATGCTCTTGGAAAGTGAGTGAGTCATCCTCTATTTCAGTGCTTCTGGATGTTTTTAGACTTCAACCCCCAGGAAGATACATTTTACATCATTTGGGACATCATGCATGGACATGCCTGACCCAAACAGTGTACAAAACAGCACTTAGGGGCGCCTGGGTGGCTCAGTGGGTTGGGGCCTCTGCCTTGGGCTCAGGTCATGATCTCAGGATCCTGAGATCAAGCCTCACATCGGGCTCTCTGCTCAGCGGGGAGCCTGCTTCCCCTTCTCTCTCTGCCTGCCTCTCTGCCTACTTGTGATCTCTCTCTGTCAAATAAATAAAATCTTAAAAAAACAAAAACAAAAACAGCACTTAGCCTCACTGCATGAAATACATTCTGAAATTTTGGCCTAGTTTCTTCCGTAAAAATGCTGGTAGCAGGCCACCCGGCTCAGTGGGCAGAGAATTCTGACTCTCAGGTCGGGTAGTGAGTTAAAGGCCCACACTGGGCATGAAGCCTTTAAAAAAAAAAAAAAATGCTGGATGCCACTCACAAAAATGGATTTCATGACTCATTAACAGGTCTCGGTCCACAGTTTGAAAACACTATGCCAGTTTATATATTTTACCAACCTGATGTTTCTGTTTTGCACATGGTAGCTTTCCTGCCTCCACCTCACATTCCACATCACAGAGAAAAATCTAGTCCCTAAGATACGACAAGCGGTGACTCTTCCAGATTCTGTGAGGGAAAAACTTAAGGAAAACTCACCTCAGCTTTAGGTTTCTACTGCCAGCAGGAGACTGACTCCTGCAGAAAACTCCAGGTTTTCTCAGACCTAGAAATGAACCTTTAGTTCTGCGGTAGAGTTTTTGAGGAAGGAAAACAAATGGTTTTCAGCTCTTTCTTCCGATGCAAGTTCAGAGCTTTTTTTTTTTTTTTTTAATCTTCTCTTAGGGTCGCCTCCTTTCTCTCTCCGTGGCTCCTCAGAAAGAGTCGAGTCCACTAGAGTCAATTGACTCACGACCCAGAGCTGTGTTCTCCTTGACCTTGACCCCCTCTCGACGAGCCGCCCCACCCCACCCCAGCCAAACGACGGACCCCGGCAAAAACCAAGGGGCAAGGGCTGCAAAAGAGGAGGTGAGTAGAAGGAAGAAACAGGGCGGCTGAATAGTTACGGGGCTAGTCCTTTATTTGGCTTTGCTAGGTGACGAAGGTTGGGAGGGCCAGCTGCGTGCGCCTCACCTTGCGCTTTGTCCCCAACTGCAGCTCCGCGCCGGGCTCTGGGCGGTGGGAGGGCTCGCGCTTTCCTTTCACTTTCTCGGGTGGCCCAGCCCGACCGCTGGGGACCGAACGACAGCTCCCACCACGCCGGCCCGGCAGGAGGAAGAAGGGCGCGCAGGGCCGGGCAGGAAAATTAGGAGAATAAAGCCAACGTTACCTGCCGGCAGGGGTGAGCGAGCGAGCCAGGTAAGCGCCAGGTGCGCCAGGAAGGTGGAGGCTGCATCGGGCATCGGGCGGGTGGGCGCTGCTCGTCTCTCCTGGCAGGGGGCGCCGGCTGAGGTCCGGAGGGCTTCTGGAGAAACCCCGAGGACTTGCTTGGAGAAGGGGGAAGGCGGGAGGGGGGAGGGGGAAGGCGGGAGGGGGGAGGGGGAAGTAGGAGCCCTGCTCGACTTACAGTGATACGACACCGGAAGTGGAATAGCCTTTATTTGAAGAGCCAGAAGGAAAAAAGTGGCTTCGTGGTGTCTTTTGTCTGCAGGGTCATTTGCCACAGGGGATTTCAGGGGTGTCCGAGAGAGAGAGGCCATGGGAGCCTTCCTCGTCCGTGTACAGCGCAGGGTTTTCACTACAGATTATGTATGAGTCTGTGTGCTTTTTAATTTGTGTGATGATGCAGACTTGTTCTCTTCAGACTTGAGAGAAAACCGAAAAGTAAAACTGGGAGAACTCGGGAAGGGTGTCACAAGGCACCCTTGACATCGAATGGGAGAAGTTTTCACGTAATTCTATGACACGCTGGAGGAGGAGACCCAACAGTTGAAAAGGCCCGGGGATGTTTGCCTTGAGGGGATATGTGCGCTGCCTCAGATTTCTGCAGGGCTGTCATGTGAAACAGGAATCTGCCAGGTCCTGGCACAGCCCAAGACCCTGAGATCATGACCTGAGCCAAAGGCAGAGGCCTTAACCCCCTGAGCCACCCTGGGGCTCCAAACCTCTTCATTTTAAAGTAATGCCGACCCACCCACGCTCCCTTGTACCTGACCAGGAATTAATATCCTTCTCCCACAAGAACGTGAGTGCTGTGAATGAATAACCTCCCTTTCTCTTGTCCTGTCTTACATCCTAGTGTCTAGAATGGTGGCTGGCGCCTGATAGAACAGTGCCTAACTCACTAACGAGATGCTGGATTCCTTCTTTTCTTCTAGGTCCATTCTAGGTGGCGGGAGCTATGCCATTCTCCAGCTCATCCAGGGCAGCAGATGAGAATTTTGACTATTTGTTCAAGATCATCCTCATTGGGGATTCCAATGTGGGGAAGACTTGTGTGGTGCAGCATTTCAAATCGGGGGTCTACACAGAGACACAGCAGAACACGATTGGGGTGGACTTCACTGTGCGCTCCCTTGAGATTGATGGCAAGAAAGTGAAGGTCAGAAAGGCATGGGGTTGGCTCCTTCTCTCTTAGCTAGAGGTTTGTTTTTGTTTTTGTTTTTTTAGGATTTTATTTATTTATTTGAGAGGGAGCATGAGCAGCGGGGAGGAGTAGAGGGAGAAGCAGACTCCTTGCTGAGCAAGGAGCTGATGTGGGGCTCCATCCCAGAACCCTGGGATCTTGACCTGGGCCAAAGGCAAATGCTCAACTGACTGAGCCACCAAGGCGCCCCTTAGCCATAGTTCTTAACACCCAAACACATGCCTGAGGAATAAAGGATTTAAATATAAAACTGAAATCATAAGAATACCAGAAAAAAAGATCATTGAAATATTTATGTTTATCATTGTAGAATGGGGAAATCAGCCTTTTTTTTTAAGATTTTATTTATTAATTTGAGGGACAGAGAGAGAGAGATTGAGAGGATGAGTGGGAGGAAGGGCAGAGGGAGAAGACGACTTCCCACGGCGCAGGGAACCCAATGCAGGACTCAATCCCAGGACCCTGAGACATGACCTGAGCCAAAGACAGACGCTTAACCAACTGAGCCACCCAGGAACCCAGCAGCCTTTTTTTTTTTTTTTAAGATTTTATTTTTAAAGATTTTAAAGTACTTATTTGAAAAATAGAGGGAACACAAGCAGGAGGAGTGGGAAAGGGACAAGCAGTCTCCCTGCTGAGCGCAGAGCCCAATGCAGGGCTGATCCCAAGACCCTGAGATCAGGAACCAAGCCAAAATCAGAAGCTTAAGTGACTGAGCCACCCAGGCGCCCTGGGAAATTGGCCTTTTAAGATAAGAACCCAGAAGCCATAAAGGAAAAGATTGCTCAATCATAACTACCTAAAGGCCAAATTTATACAGCTCTATACAATAATATAAAGGTCAAATTTCTACATCCACAAAAATACCATGAACAAAGTCAAAAGATGAATGACAAACTGGAAATAAATACTTGCAAATATGGAACAGACAAAAGGCTAATTTCTTTGACATGAAAGGAGCCCCACTAAATATCTTAGAAAAAGACTAACAACCAAATACAAAAAGTAAGCAATCCATTGATTGGACACAATTGCTATTTCATAAATTTGGTAAGAACCAGTTCAGAAATGTATGTCAAGATATAAAGGTGCCCATCCTTAGTCATAATTTGAAAAGTGCAAATTCAAATAACAGTGACTATCTTTTACCCATTTGATTAGAAAAGATCAGAAAGTGTTTGTGAAAATGTAAAGCATGATCATGCTTGGGATCTTGATTAAATAAAACAACGGTAAAAAGACATTTTGGAGACAATCAAGAAAATTGTATGAGATGATACCAAGGAGTATGAGATGATACCAAGGAATTATTGGAGAGCTGATTAGCAGTGATTATGGCACTGTGCTCATTTAAGAAAATGCCCACTTTGACACAAATGAAATGACACAAAGCCTGGGATTCACTTTAAAAAAAATACCTCAAAGAGGGGCGCCTGGGTGGCTCAGTGGGATAAAGCCCCCGCCTTCAGCTCAGGTCAGGATCTCAGGGACCTGGGATCGAGCCCCGCATCGGGCTCTCTGCTCAGCGGGGAGCCTGCTTCCCCCTCTCTCTCTGGCTGCCTATCTGCCCACTTGTGATCTCTCTCTCTCTGTCAAATTAAAAAAAAAAAAAGTAAAAAAAAAATTAAAAAAAATACCTCGAAGAAATCAACAGAAGGGGCTAGATGAAGCAAGAGTGGTGAAATCCTGGGAATTATTGAGTCTGGATAATGGCTCTATGAGGATTCCTTGTTTTATTCTAATTTTGGGTACGTGTGCATCTTTCTTTAAGAAAATTCATTTCATAGGAGCGCCTGGCTGACTCAGTCGGTAGAGCATGCGAGTCTTGATGTCAGGTCCTAAGTACAAGCCCCACGTTGGGTGCCAAGCTTACTTCATGAATCAATTAATTAATTAATTAATTAATGAGTACCTTTTTAAAAAATATTTTATTTATTTCTTTGACAGAGAAAGAGATCACAAGTAGGCAGAGAGGCAGGCGGAGAGAGAGGGAGAAGCAGGCTCCCCACTGAGCAGAGAGCCCAATGCGGGGCTTGATCCCAGGACCCTGAGATCATGACCTGAGCCGAAGGCAGAGGCTTTAACCCACTGAGCCATCCAGGCGCCCCTAATGAGTACCTTTTATAAATAGTGTGAGAGAGTGAACAAACGGGTACTGTCGGGCACGGTGGGAGGCTGTACCAGTGGGTGCCCCAGCGTGGGATGGTCACTGAGAAGGTATTCTCCCGAGGATACTCCTACTAAACAGACACAGCTGAGTGCTCCTTTAAAATCAGAATGCTTCGGCCAGTGCTCTCACCTTGAGTGGGATCAAAGAGCAGGTTCAAAAGGTAAACCCCGAAGGGATGATGGAGGTTGAAAGGTCAAGAATACCAGACCCAAGACATTGGCTCCACCCCTCCGACTAAAGTGTCCCGTTGGTGGTGGGTCCCAAACCTGAAAGCACATCCCAGATCACCCGAAGGAGCAAAGGAAAACACGGATCCCTGGGCCCCCCCGCTCCCGACCTACTGAGTATCTATCCATCTCCAACTGAGACCTGACAAACTGCCTTCTTTAGACAACTCAGGTGAGCAAGCTCCCATCAGGCGCAGGAACTCCTGGTGCCGACCCCCTCTCCTGCCCTCTTCCAGATGCAGGTGTGGGACACGGCGGGCCAGGAACGTTTCCGGACCATCACTCAGAGCTACTACCGCAGTGCCCACGCCGCCATCATTGCCTACGACCTCACCCGACGGTCCACCTTCGAGTCTGTGCCTCACTGGATTCACGAGATAGAAAAATATGGCGCGGCGAACTTGGTCGTTATGCTGATCGGTATGGCGTTTTCAAAGCATTTCGCTTTCCTTTCCTGGCCCCTTCTGCAGATGCTCGGCTTTTTGGGTGTTTCTGATGGCAGGAGAACGTGAAATCATAAAAGTGCAGATAGTGGATGGGGCCTCAGAAAGTGGCTGGCCCCCAAACTCCCATCAGATTCACTTGAGAATGTGGGTGGTGGGGTGCGATCCTATTAATAATAGATTCCAAGGCCCCGCCCTAGAATGTCTGGTCCCGGAGGCCCAGGATGGGGCCCAGGCTTCTAGGTGAAGCTACCACACCCCAACTGATTTGATGCAAATGTGTGTAGACCACACAGGATATAGCCTGTAGGCTGAGGTTCACAGCATCAGATGGCTCCAAATCCCCAAGGGAGCCACGCAGAGGCACGGGACGGCCCCTGTGAATGACTCCTCACACCTGCTAGGATCCTAACCAAATTCTGACAGCCAACCATCCTCAAAATTGACAGCAATGGTCAGCTTAATGCGATCGATCCTATTGTATACTCAGAAGGTGTAACATTTCCGTCCCTTCTCTGTAGTTTGTTTTGCAAACAGCTGCCTTTTCCTTCCTCCTAAGAACACAGCTACTAACCAAGTGGCTGCTTCATTTCACCAAGATGGTTTGGGTCCTTGCAACTCGAAGTGTGGTCCGTGGGCCAGCAGTTATCAGCAGGAGTTTGTGAAAAGTGCAGTATCTCAGGCCACATCCTGGACTTTCTGAATCAGACTCTTTATTCTAAGAGGATCCTAAGGAGATTCATAAGCAAATGGAAGTTTGCACAGCACAAGACTAGACAGCTAGCTGTGAGATTGAGAAAGAGCTAAACACACCCTGTTTTAATGGCTGATTCATCCTCTAACAGGCATGTCCTAGCTCTGTGGCCAGTCACCCCCTAAGTCTCAGTTTCTGATCTGTAAGATGTGACTAATACTTAATGGGTCGTGGTGGAAATTTAATGAGATACTGTATGTAACTGCTTAGCAGCGCCTGGCACCAAGTAAGTGTTTAATAAACCGTAGGACGTGTTCTAGGAAGTCAGTCTGTTTCCTCCCCCTCAGAACTGCTTCTCATGCCTTACTTGTGGAGTCTCTCAAAGCATCATCCCCCACCTGCTCCTGCCACGAACCACCTCATTCTCTCAGTATCTACTTGCGCACGAGGAAATCCCATTGCCCTGTTCCTTCTCATGGCAAAGGATGAGCCAGGCTGTTGGCCAACCCCAGGACGGGCGGGCCTGGGGCAAGGTGCCTACCTGAGACTGAGAGCTGGGCCCCGGGGGTGAAGGCCATCACAGGATGCAAAGCCTGGCCACGGGTGGGGCCTAGAAGAGGTCACTGGGGCGTGTTCTGAGCACATCCAGCCCACTCATTATTACTGCCATGATTCACGAGAGGGCCTTTTGATTCGCAGTCTGGCTGCTCGTACGCACAGATTTGAAGGGAATGCTGCTTTGGAGGTCACATCGCTCCTCCTAACTTGGGGACCAGTCATTCCCAGAGCCTAGAGCGCGCCCCCTCCTTCCTGCTACCTCAGATCAAAAACCCCAGATTCCAGTCTGCTGCCAAAGGGGATCCCCTGCCCCTTCCGTCCCCTCGTGTTCTTGGACAGGCTTGTCCCACATGACAGACACCAGGCAGGAGAGACTAGTGAGGCCTCCCCACCTCGTCTCTTTGGGAGGATCGAGATACCTCTCTCTCCTGTAGCTTTTCACCCAAAGGCCTGCTTTGGGGCCAGAAACTTTTGTAATTTGACTTCTGAGATAAACAACACTCCTCCAAGCGGAGTTCAGAGTTCAAGGAATAAGCACTGACCCCACAAGAGCCGTATTTCTTCCCAACAAGCACTTGTGGGAAGCACGGAGGAGGATGCTCGCCGAGGTGTCCTGCATCCTGCAGGACAGCGCGGCTCCCTGCCGGCCGGGGCCCACCCTTGGGGTGTGAGGACCCGGGCGGTGCTAGGACGCTGCTGGTGACAGGCAACTCTAAAAGCTTAGCCGACTCCAGGTACAATTCCGAGCCCCCCTGAGTCGCTGCCTTTATTTAAAAAGATTCCACTTATTTGAGAGAGAGTGAAAGAGCACGAGCAGGGGGAGCAGTGGAGGGAGAGAGAGAAGCAGACTCCCGATGAGCAGGGAGGCCGAAGCGGGCCTCAACCCCAGGACCCCGGGAGCATGACCTGAGCTGAAGGCGGACGCTTAACCATCTGAGCCACCCAGGCGCCCCTGAGTCACTGCATTTAACTGGACTTCGGAGTCAGACTGGGGTTCGGATCTCCCGTTCTGCCCTTCCCCCCTGGCCTTGGGGTCCTTACTCTAATCTCTATTTCCTCCTCTACGAAACTGATGCCTGCTTCACGTACACTGTTGAGTTGAATGGATATATGTGAAGCACTTGGCGCAGTGCTAAGACCTCAGTAAGGGGAAGCTCTTACTTCCGGAGCAGAGGAGGCTCTCCTGTGCTAGACAGAGGGGCTGAGAGGCCCCCAGGGTGGAGAGTGGAGCCGAGGGAAAGGCTACCCATGACCTCTGGGGCGGAAGGAAACCCCACCAGGGGTAGCTCCTGGCGAAGGGACGCACAAGGGTGGCAGATGTGCATCTCACTAAGGGGAATGAAGCCGTTCTACTCACCCTTGAATTTTCTCCAGGAAGGTGGACTGGATCTGTTCTCCATTAAATCCCTGTACTTACCACAGTGAAGCAGTTCTTCCTCCAGGCCCGGAAGCCTGCGAGGCAAAGCTGCAGGCCCCAGGGCCCCCTCCCTTCTGAGCTAATTCTGGAAGACAGTGCCCTTTCTCCGACGTCCTGGGCCTCCCTGCAGGCTCTCCCCCCAGCACCCTCCTTAACTACTGACTCCTCTGCTGCAGACGGATGGGCAGGGGAGGGGGTAACAAATGCTAGGATGGGGGTACCTGGGCGGCTCAGCTGGTTAAGCAACTGCCTTCGGCT
This sequence comes from Procyon lotor, assembly GCA_028646535.1. NCBI lineage: Eukaryota > Metazoa > Chordata > Mammalia > Carnivora > Procyonidae > Procyon > Procyon lotor. Next base: position 9,690,291 of record CM053614.1, read on the forward strand.
CAAGTCACGATCCTGGAGTTCCAGGATCGAGTCCCGCACGGGGCTCCCAGCTCCGTGGGGCGTCCGCTTTTCCCTCTGACCTTCTCTCCTCTCATGCCCTCTCTCATTTTCTCTCTCTCTCTCAAATAAACAAAATCTTTTAAAAAAATAGAGAAAAAAAAAAAAAAGCTAAGATGCTGCAGGATTTCCAGGGATCTCACGGCTGTTGTGGTATTTATACCCTAGTCTGTCATTCCTCACAACCATCTCTGCCTCACTTTCTGATCGGTTCTAGAAATGCCCCCCGAGATGACCAGGATGTGTCCGTTTATGACACGTCCAGTCCCCAGGGCTGACACAACAGCTCTTCCTGTTTGTGTCTCCGTGGCCTCGTCGCCTTAATCTAGAAAAGTCAACCATGCTGTTCCCTCACAGAAATGTCCTCGCCCCCACTCTGTCTTCCTTCCTGTTTCCACATTTTTTCACCCATGTGTCCCTCTTTCACAAGTTTACCGCAGCCTCTTGCAGACATTCCCACAAGGTCGGAGATGGTTGTGCACCGATTTGTACTGCTCCTCCTCTCCGACCATTTACCGGGAGACCAGCCCCTCGGTAGTGTCCCCGTGTTTAAAATCCTTGGTGCGCCCCCCTCAACTGCCCTCAAGTTCCTGAGCACAACCTGCAAGCACCCCGCTTTCCCTCTGGAGACGGCTGGCTCTTATCTTCTCCTCATCCCTTCTGCTGTTTGTGACCTCGCAGCTCCTGGTAGCCCCCCATCAGAGGGAGGGCTCAGGAGCCAATTCCTTTATAGGTTATGCAGGTTATGCAGGATGTTCTTTATAGTTATGCAGGATGTTCTCCTGACTTCCCTCGGCACCCGCTCTTTGTCCCCTTAGGATTTCAGGCAAACGTTCCACGTCAACTGCTGTTCCATTTCCAGGTCCACGATCTTTGAGCAAAAACCCACTGTGCCTAAGAGTTCAGCCTTCAGAGTCCATCAGATTTTAGAAGAATGCATTCTGTGTTATGGGACACCCTCAGTAGGTCTGGCCAACACCCCAAGGTCAAATGCATTCTTATTTATGCAGTGCACTGGAATGTGTGACATAGGCATACAAAGCAGGTTGAATAAAAACTTCAAATGCCAGTTTAGGGCAGATTTTGCCATCAGAGGAATGACCAAACACACTTAGGGGTTTCCCAGGTTTTTGGATTTGGGAAATGTGGACAAGGAATTTCCCAGTTGTACTATGAATGACTGTTACCATTCACGTGGTCCTTGGACTTTATTATTTCGTGGCCTGTCTCAGACCAGAAAGTTCTTGTTTGGTTACTGAACTGTCCGTGTGTCTGTCTAGTCTCCCTGACGAGATGCAGAACTCCTCCCTTCGGGGCAGGAACTCTCTGGGTGCCCAACACACAGCCCTTAGCAAGCAAGGACTTGGACTGCAAATGGCGAACACATGGTTTCTTTCTCTTCCACCAGGTGCCCTGGTTCACCTTGAGGTGTGCAGCCCCCAGCTGCGGAAAGGCTGGGCACTAGGCAGATGGGGCTGCTGACCAGCCCCGGTCATGGGGCAGGTTGGGGGGAGCAGGTCCTAAAAAAGCAGGACCAACGCAACCAAACCCAGCACCCATAGGTCCAAGTGAGGGATGCAAGGAGCAGACCACACTCCCAGGTCGGGGACGCCCACTCCTCTGCCATCCCTTCCCCCACCAAGGGGCTCTCACAACTGCCTTCCAGAAGCAGGGCTGTGCCCTGAGCTTCAGCCTCACGGGCTAGAGATATGCGTGCAGCCGTCTTGAGATACGTACCTGAGTCAGTTTCCAGTGGCTGCAGGGACGTAGAACCATAAACTGAGCAGCGTAAAATCGTGGGAAGCTGTTCTCTCTCAATTCTGGAGGCCAGAAATCTGAACTTGGTATCACTGGGCCCAAATGAAGGCATCCACAGGGCCACACCGCTCTGGGGGCTCCAGGGAAGAATCTGTTTGTGCCTCTTTCAGCTTCTGGCGGCTGCCAGCATTCTCTGCTGTGGCCACAACATCCAGAGCATACTTCCCTCTCCATGTCCCCTCCTGGGCATGTGAGGTCCTCCCCCAGCCCATGCAGCAGGTTACATGGGGCTCTCTCGGGGCCCATGCAGCCAATCCAAGGTCCTCTCCCCATCTCCAGATTCCGAATAACATCTGCAAAGACCCTTCTTCCAAATAAGGTAATGTTTAGTTTCCAGGGATTAGAACCTGGTATCTTTGGGGTCAGTGTTCAGCCCAGCCCAATAGGTAGGTGGTATCTCAGACTTGAACACACTTGTAAGAAAGGTTCCCTCAGCCCTGAGCCCCCGCTGCCTGACAGAGGGATGGAGGCCTGCAGCCTGCAGCCCGGGTCTGCACCAGCGGGCCCTACTGTAGCCTACTTAAAAAAAATTTTTTTTAAGTAATCTCTACACCCAACGTGCAGCTCAGATTTAGTCCCAAGATCAAGAGTCCCACGCTGAGCCAGCGAGGCGCCCCTGACTTAGACATTTTTAAAAAAGATATTATTATTAGAGAGAGAGAGAGACAGCATGAGTGCGGGGAGGAGTGAGGGAAAGCAGACTCCACGCTGAGCACGGAGCCCGACGTGGGCTTCATCCCACACCCGGAGCGGAAATCAAGAGTTGGCCACTTAGGGGCGCCTGGGTGGCTCAGTCAGTAAAGTCTCTGCCTTTGGCTCAGGATATGATCCCAGAGTCCCAGGATCGAGTTCCACATCGGGCTCCTTGCTCAGCAGGGAGCCTGCTTCTGCCTCTGCCTGCTCTTCTCCTTGTGCTTCCTTGTGTTCTCCTTGTGCTCTTCTCTGCTTGTGCTCCCTCTCTCTTGCTCTCTCTGACAAATTTAATAAATAAAATCTTAAAAAAAAAAAAAAGTTGGTCGCTTAACCCACTGAGCCACCCAGGCGTCCCCTAAATAGACATTTTTATTTTATTTATTTATTTATTTGTCAGAGAGAGAGAGAGAGCACAAGCAGGCAGAGAGGCAGGCAGAGGCAGAGGGAGAAGCAGGCCCCCCACTGAGCATGGAGCCCGAAGCGGGACTAGATCCCAGGACCCTGGGACCATGACCTGAGCTGAAGGTTGTGGCTTAACCAACTGAGCCACCCAGGCATCCCTGCTCCTTTTTTTCTTTTTTAAAGATTTTATTTACTTATTACAGAGAGACAGTGAGAGAGGGAACACAAGCAGGGGCAGCTGGAGAGGAGAAGCAGACTCTCCTCTGAGCAGGGAGCCCGATGTGGGGCTCGGTCTTAGGACAGCAGGATCACGACCTAAGCCGAAGGCAGACATTGAACGGCTGAGCCACCCAGGCGCCCCCTATAATTGTTTCAAAATGAAAAGTCATAAAGATTTTCACGGTGGGGAGGGTTAATTATGGGGGAAAAGGGTCTAAGAAAGCTCCTTTATAGGAAAAAACAAGCTGAGAGACAGCAGTCTGGCCCATCTTCATTATGGTAGATTTGTAATAAATCCTGACGTCTGGTAGAACAAATCCCATGCAAAACAATTTTACCTTTGGATTCTTGCCTCAGAGAAATCCAAGTCCAATGACTGGAGGCATGTAGGGGTGAAGCGGAGAAATAAAAGAAATGGGTCGCTGTTCCTTCTATAACCACACTCACAAAACCCATCACGGAACCTTCTGGGGTAACAGGGAATGTTCTATACCCTGAGGGGAACGATGGCTACAGGGCACGTATGTCCGTCAGAATTCATGAACTACACACTTAAAGTGCGCATCCGACTGTATTTAAGGTACAGCTAAATCCTGCGTTCTTCATCGGGCACCTTTAATCCAGCAAATCCTCATCACCATCTCCTCAGCTAGCCCAGGCCCCATCCCACAGTATCCAACCCCTTGTGGTTTGGAAAAGAGAGCAGAAAGAGAAACAAGATTTGAAGGAAGAGGCGAGACCCCCAAGACACCCCCGCTGGCACAGTCTTTACCTTGTTAGACTCGCAAGGAAGGAATGGCTGTCACTCCCAGACCGCAGGGGCTCCGCCGGTCCCTGCCGAGAAAAAACACCCCTCCAGCCCATTTCTCGCAGTAACTCAAGATCTATTTGACAGTGAATGAAGATAGTGGCTCTGTTTCCATTTTTAGGGGTTTCATTTTCAGTAAATCGGCCCACAGTGGCTGTTCAGGGATGAATCATGCGTGCATATCGCTGAACTAAAATGTTTCTATTAAAGGTTCATTTAAAAAAAAAAAACAAAAACAAGCCCAGCCCAGATTCGGTTCATCCGTGGAACATCTGCTTCTCTCTCGCTCCCAGGGAACAAATGTGACCTGTGGGAGAAACGGCTCGTCCTCTTCGAGGACGCCTGCTCCCTGGCTGAGAAGTACGGCCTTCTTGCTGTTTTAGAAACATCTGCCAAGGAGTCTAAGAACATAGACGAGGTCTTCGTGCTGATGGCCCGGGAGCTGATCGCCCGCAACAGCCTGCACTTGTTTGGGGAGAGCCCCGTGCACAGCCTGGCCCCCGACTCTAGGCCGGTCCTTGTGGCCCAGGGTCCGAGGGAGAAGACCCACTGCATGTGCTGAGATGCGCACAAGGCCAGCCGTGGCCCCCGGATGCCGCCTCGGACACGGAAGGTGTGGCTGGATACCGTGTTGTCTGCCGCGCAGCATCTCAGACCAAAGCAGACTTGCGGCTGGTCCCTGACCCTTCCCGCCCGGATGGGGAGCACGGTGCCTGGATTCACACCCGAGGCCAGACCTGCTGCCTCTGAGCAAAACCACACCACGGTTTCTCTTGGTTCTGCTTTGGACTTGAGGCGCAGGGGGAGGAAGACAAGGTCGGCTCTTCCTTATCCTCCCATACCCTTCCATCTTGTCTCCCCAACCCTTCCAACCATTTTCTACTGAATTCTGCTTCTCACTTGAAGAAGAAGGTGGTGAAGAAAGAATAGAGGAGGGATAAAGAGAGGGGAGAGGGTGTTTTAGAACATTCCAGAGCAGTTTAAAACAGCTCGGGCACGGGGAGGGGAGAGAAGTCTGCAGCGATAAACCAGAACACTGTTAAACTTTTGCTTCCTAAAGTTCACACCTCAGGTCTTCAGTTTGAGGAGCAAAGCCTTTGACATCAAGACCATAAATATTGTCTTGCCAAGTGGTCAAGAGCCATGAGATGGAGACAGAACCGGATTTCACTCTATCCTGGTGGGGCTGACGTGACCACCCTCCTAGAACGTGGGAGATGCCGGCAATTACCTTCTACAGTACCTGCTGGAATGGATTATCTGCTGGATGGAAACTCACTTCTGAATTGAAATTCAGTTGGCTCACAGATGAATGTCAAGCCAATACTGGCCTCACTGAGCGGCCCCCTGTGTGTAGAACCTGTGAATAAAAAACATTGTTTTTTCAAAGTTCCCTGATGCATTGCTGCTGGGGCACATCTTGTAATCGTAGTAAGAATCACAAGGGCTGGAGCAGCCGTAACAGTGGCCCTGAACCAGGAAAGGTCCGTGGGACTCCCCTCAGCACTACCCAGAGGCTGGGACCAGCACACACACAAAAAACAGGTAGCCAGTAACTATGTGTGGCTCCCAAGTATTTGAAATGTGGTTCATTCGAATTTAAGCTGAGTGCTGAACTCTAAGTGTAAAATACACACCAGGATTTGAACACTTAGCACACACACAGGAAGAGTAAAAAGTATCCTACGATCATTTTATATTGATTATATGTCGAAATATTTTAGATACACTAGGTTAAATAGACACATTATTAATGTTTCACCTGTTTTTTTCACTTTTTTTTTTTTAAGATTTTATTTTTATTTAACAGAGAGAGATCACAAGTAGGCAGAGCGGCAGGCAAAGGGAGAAGGGGAAGCAGGCGCCCCACTGAGCAGAGAGCCCGATGCAGGGCTCGATCCCAGGACACTGAGATCATGACCTGAACCGAAGGCAGAGGCTTTAACCCACTGAGGCACCCAGACGCCCCTGTTTCTTTTCATTTTTTTAAATGTGGCTACTGGAAAAATTTAAATCACATACATGGTTCACACCATAGATCTACCAGACAGCACAATAACGCAGTGCTTCTCAAAGTGGAGTTCAGCAACCAGACGTTTGAGACCAGCCAGGGGATGCCAGTTACCGATCCTCAAGCCCCAGGACGGACTGACAGAATGAGAATCTTTTCTGAAATCCACATTCACCCCAGCTTGCTGGGCGAGTCTTCCCCACACGGGAACTTTCAAATCGTTACTGTATAGAGGTTGGGGATGGGGCCCGGTTAGGAGGAAGATCATAGAGGGTTAATCACATTTTAATTCATTTCACTATGTATTTGTTGGACTCACCTTTAGGAAGCGTGAGGGAAGTCTAGTTTCAGGCCAGAGAGGATACACGCAGAGCTGATCGACCGCTTTCGTCTTCATGTTACTGTTCTAGAGGAAGAGTGAGGCACAGCAGAATCTCACGATCAGGAATATATCCGTACTAAGCCACTGCAGGATATTCCGAGGAGGCAAGAAGCAGACAGTTGTTAAGAAGGGCAAGGAAAATTGAGTAGGTTAGGGGAGACAGTGAGCAAAGAGGCTGAGCAAGATAGAATAATTTCCTTTCTGTGCACATCAGTCTCAATACTCTGAAGACCTCTCATCATCGGCTTCCCGGGTTATGCCCTCTGGGGATCAGCGGGAATTAAAATTTTCCTACCAGCAGGGTAGGCGTATGAGAGCACGGCCACCTGAACACCAGCATCCTGTAATTAACCAGCCTGGGTTTCTGCCGAAATTATAGTGCTTCGACAGCAACCCGCAAGTCCCCTTGAAAGGGACTTGAAAGGGTACCCAGCATGGAGTGACAGCATCACTGAATGCGGGGACACAATTCCTGGGGCTCAGGGCAGTCTCGTAACCCTCACTGTGAAGCCAGCTCGGCAGGCTCCCCTTTAGATAGCCTGGCACCAAGGAAGGCTGTGTTACTGAATTCTGGTTATTTTTCTCACATCCCCAAAATTGTATAGTTGATATAGTGAGCTTCGTGAAATTAAGCTCTAAAGGGGACACTTTGGAAGAATAGTAAGATGGTGAACGTCTCAATATTTTGTCTGCCAATGTCAAGTACATTTCGCGTATGAGGCAATCTTTCAGTTAATATTTCACTGTTCAGACGATTCCTGAATCTCTTTCCCATTCTGTTCCTGAAACAGTCTATTAGTAGTAATAGGAACAGGACCACAATAGTATTAATAATGGCAAATATATACAGCAATTACTATGTGCCCAGCACCGTACCAAGCACTTTATTTATACTAACTCAATGAATCCTGCCTACGATCTTTTGAAGAGGGTACTATTTATAATTCCTATTTTAAAATGATGAGGGATTAAGGTCACAAAGCTAGAAAGTGGCAGAGCCAGTATGCAAGAGCCCACTCGTGGCAATGAGGCTCTACTCTGCCACCAGGCAAAGACCAAAATCGGAGAAGGTGGCCAGTGTGTCCCCTCTAACCACAGGGTAATTATGGAGGAGCCGGGCCTGAATGACGCCTGGCCCAGCCAGAATCCGCCTCCTCTTGATAGGGATGATGTGGAAAGCTGGCTGAGTTCTACCCCAGCACAAGGGTTAGACGGGGAGGATGGAGAAGCAAGTACACATCAATGCTCCCTGCAGGTCCCTTACAAACCTCCAGGTAATGAAGAGGTTCTGGGGATTCACATCAAAGGCAGTAATTGTGCCTGCTTCAACTTTTCATTTTTTCTTTTCTTTCTTTCTTTCTTTTTTTTTTTTTTTAAAGATTTTTACTTATTTATTTGACAGAGAGAGAGATCACAAGTAGGCAAAGAGACAGGCGGGGGGCGGGAAGCAAGCTCCCTGCTGAGCAGAGAGCCCAGATGCGGGGCTCAATCCCAGGACCCTGAGCCGAAGGCAGAGGCTTAACCCACTGATTGACCCAGGCACCCCTCAACTTTTCATTTTCAAAAATATCGGTA
>CM053614.1:9698755-9825180 GCA_028646535.1 Procyon lotor
AACCCTGTGACTCAGTAACTTTGATGATTTCTTCAGGGTAGAGTTTGTTAGTAATCTTTATTGAAGTCACCACAAATGATGTGATTTATTTGTTTTAAGGCAGAAACTAGGAAATGGTTCTCCGTGTAAGGGTTGATAGGCAATTTTGGATGCTTGCTTGAGGGATATCCATTTGTGGGGGTGAGAGGAGGCATCAGTAAGAGGAAAAGACGGGACTCAAGAGAAAGCTACTTACTGGCTAATGCATCAAGGGGCCAACGGTTGTTAAAGACAAAATTCTTTAGAGAACTGCAGCCGTGATTTAGAGTGGGTTGGGGTCAGTCATGCATCTGTCTTCTAGGTGGAGGGATAAGTTATGGGTGAACCCAGGGGCTCATATTGAAGATGGTTAGTTAAATTTTTCGTTTGCTTGACAGAGACCGTTCAATTGATAGCTCTCATAAAGCAGTTTCCTTTCCTTTCCTTTCCTTTTCTTTTTTCTTTTCTTTTCTTTCCTTTTCCTTTTCCTTTTCCTTTTCTTTTCTTTCCTTTCCTTTTCTTTTCTTTTCTTTTCTTTTCTTTTCTTTTCTTTTCTTTTCAGAATAATTCTAAAATCGAATAAACAAATGGGACTCTATCTGGGATTTTATTGAATGTCGTTTTCTTTGCTATTCATTCAGCCATATTTCTTTTTTCTTTTGCAGTTATTCGTTGCTCCATGCATCAAGAAAAACTTTTAGCAATGTCAAAGTCAGTATCTCTAAGCAGTGGACCCCAAGTGCTTTTAACAAGTCAATTGGACTGCCTGTAGAGGTAAGCAGAGCAAATGTAGGGATGGGTTTAGGAAGGGAGTTGTGCACACCCCCTAAGTTCTTCTACTTTGTTTCATTCATCTGCTTAGGACTCTGAAATGGCTGTTGCCTATGGCATAAAACCCAAACTGTTCTGCCCAATTTCTTTCTTTCTTTTTTTTTTTTTTTTTAAAGATTTTATTTATTTATTTGACAGAGAGAGATCACAAGCAGGCAGAGAGGCAGGCAGAGAGAGAGGGGGAAGCAGGCTCCCTGCTGAGCAGAGAGCCCGATGCGGGGCTCGATCCCAGGACCCTGAGATCATGACCCGAGCCGAAGGCAGAGGCTTTAACCCACTGAGCCACCCAGGCACCCCTCTGCCCAATTTCTTAGCTTGCTGTGACTCAGGCCTGTTGTCCCCTTCTGTCTAGCTTCCTTTTCACTGTTTTGAAGTGATATATTTCTGATGAGGTGGTTTTTTTAATTGAGTTTCACAAGTACCTGTACTCATTCTGCCTTTGAGAATTTGCTCATATTCTTTTATATGCTCTTTCGATTTCTTCCCACCCATTTGTTTATTTAGTAAAAGACGTCACTTATTTATTTAATGGAGAGAGATCACAAGTAGGCAGAGAGGCAGGCTGAGAGAGGGGGAAGCAGGCTCCCTGCTGAGCAGAGAGCCTGATGAGGGGCTCGATCCCAGGACCCTGAGATGATGACCTGAGCCGAGGGCAGAGGCCTTAACCCATTGAGCCACCCAGGTGCCCTGTGGGGAAAGTATTCTTCTGTTTAATTTGATCTTCGATTTTCTGAGCCGTGCACAGTAGTCGATTCCTGCTGCATGATGGCCTGCTGAATATTCAAAGAAAACCTCTCTCCCTAAGTTTCTCTCGTTGAGGCCAAAAGAGAGATACAGTCTGACCAGTTTACAGAATGACCGGATTTGATTGAGGCACTGGGTTTCTGGTTATACTGCATAAGGCTACCTTTGCTTTTTAGGTAACTGGGTTGGGGGTTCCCAGGACCACCTTCAGGTTTGACGATGCACTAAGAGGAATCACAGGACTCAGCTTATAGTCCCACTCATAGCTGCAGTTTATTGCAGTGAAGGATACAGAGCAAAATCAGCAAAGGGGAAAAAAGCACATGGGCTGAGGTCTGGAGGAAGTCAGGTGCAGGTTTCCAAGAGTGCTCACACGGGATGGATGTAATTCTTCCAGCAACAAGTTGTGACAACATTGGTGGACTCTTGTCTGCCAGGGAAGGTTATTAGAGACTCAGTGCCCAGGGTTTTTACTGGGACTGGTCATGTAGGCACCTTGTGCCTGGCACATACAACAATTCCCGACTCGGAAGGAAAGCAGGTTCAGCATAAACCACAATGTTTGTACAAACAATTTAGGTACACTGAACCACTCTTAGCAGGGAGGGATGGGAACCCTCCCCGCACCTCAGTTCCCACATGCCAGCCGGGGGCTTGCCTCACAAGTAAGCCTTTTTGAGGAGAGCAGTCTCAGGCCTGCCGTGTTAACTCTTTCCTGCCAGTAAACTATGTCCCATTATTAGCTCTTTTGGGACTTGTATTAACTTTTCTGCTTAGATGTTTACTTATTATTCTTATTGCGGATAAAATACATTTCGCCATTCTGGTTTTTCAGAACTATGGATTAGGTAGTTTGGATGGATTGGTTATATAGAAGTCAAGTTCATACTGATCCTGGAGATCTTTGTACTTCGTCTCTGCCATCATGGACAGCAGTGCTGACCTTCCATTCCTTTAGACCTTAGGTCTGGGTTTTTTCCTTCCTGAAGCCCACTGCTGAGAGTGGGGCCACTAGGGCCGTCTGCCTTTCACTCCTCCTGTGCTTCTGAGTGTGTAACTGTCAATCCTGGCTTCCCTTTGATACTTACTTTCTTGTCCAAATGGGAAGCATTCTTATAACTGGAAGTTTATGTGGAATTATTCTGAAAAATATTTTGCTTATATATTGTTAAACATTTCTTAAGTGTCCTGAACAGCATCAGAAATTACTTCCAATAGCTTTCATTTTTATGCATAGCTGTCTTAGATGCTTTATAAGCAGAATTGGGCACATGCTGTCTCTTTACCTTGAGAATTTATAATGGATCCCGCTGATTCGAACGAACATTAAAAACAGCCGGTGAACGTAACATAAAATCTGTGTTTAGAGATAATGAGGAGGCAATGGTTAAATTTGACAAGTCAGAGAACTTGACTGAAAATTGCAAACAGAATTGTGCTCACTAGATTTAAGAAGCTTTACCTTTCCAGACAGTACAGTCCTTCCATGAGAAGAGTATGGGGAACCTTCACTGTCCAGGAGGGGAAAGGGGGATTCAGGGTGTCCTCAGTTTTCTTTCTCAAGCTCATCCGTAGCCCCTTTTCCCCTGAAGAACCTCATGTCAACCAGTACCACTCAGCGTAGGCAGAGAACAGACTCCTGGACGCTGGTCAACATTAGCTCATCCTCTGCTCACCACTGCTGGAAGCTCTCGTCAGTAGGTCCCCACCTTGCACCTCCCCCTCACTCGGTGAAGAACATTCTCGCTTAGGAAACCCACACTGTCACAGTTGGTATAAGCAGGCAATTTCGTGTTTTCAGGAAGTGCCTCAGCACGCAGCTGTTCTCGTTGGTTCGTGCAAACCCTCCCCACCAGACAGAGAAAAACCCCACATTTATACAGGCCTGTGGGTTCACGTGATAATTGTACATATACACAGGCCAGCTTAAACCACTGAAGTGTGTGGGGTTTAAGCACAGTAAAGTCATTTTGTTGGTGACTATCATGAAACATTGGATGATTCACTGTGGTTACATGGGCCGTTTCTCACTTAGTTTACTCATCTTGATCTGACTTCTATGATTGAAGTAAACTTTCTTTTCTAGGCTTTTTGTATTATCCTATTTTCTGTATCTTTGTGTTAGTCCTACGTGGTTTTTTTAGTTTTTGGTTTTTTTAAAAGATTTTATGTATTCATTTGACAGAGGGAGAGAGCGAGCATGTGCTCTCTCACAAGCAGGGGAGGGGCAGAGGGAGGGGGAAGCAGACTCCCTACTGAGCAGGGAGCCTGATGCGGGACTTGATCCCAGGACCCCGGGATCATGACTTGAGCCAAAGACAGACACTTAACCGACTCAGCCACCCAGACGCCCCTGGTTTTGTTTTCTACTTGTTAAGTAAGCCATTACAAGTATCTTTCAGCTTAATTCTGGCAGTGAAGCAGAAGAAAGCTATTTAAAATCTGTTAGTTCTTGTGAAAGCCACACCCGCAGGGAGTTTTGGTGACCTCTTGAGGGAATACAGGAAAACTCCAGAAACTTCAGGCCGCTGCTTGAGGCTACTGTCTGTAGCGCACAGTGGTATGTGCCCAACAGGGCTGAGTCCTGGGTCCTGATCAGCATCAGGGCCAAAGACTGTGGTCTGAGGGAAAATTGGCAAAATAACTCTAATTGGAGCACTTTAGGGCCCTAGTTAGTGACTTAAATACTGATGGTTCTTAGTTTTGTAGGCTCTTCTCTATCACGACAGCAGTATGTGAGGTGGTAATAGAAGAGCAGGACCGGTGCCATAAGCCACACAGAAATGAGTCCCAGTCCTTTAGAATCACACATTATATATTCTTTTATCATTTTACTTTCTTTTAAAGAGTTATTCTTATTGCTGATTATAATTTTTCTTCTTAATATTCTAAAGTCAGAATTTCCTTTCTGTAACAACCCATCTCAGAAATCATTTATTCCAGTAGTTCTCTAAATTTTTGCTCTGAAAATCCCAATGAGCTTTTGGTTATGTGGGTTCATATTTTTAGATACTTACTGTTTTAGGAATTAAAACTGAGAGGGGCGCCTGAGTAGCTCAGTCGTTAATCGTCTGCCTTTGGCTCAGGTCATGATCCCAGTGTCCTGGGATCCAGCCCCTCATGGGCTCCTTGCTCAGTGGGGAACCTGCTTCTCCCTCTCCTACACCCTCTGCTTGTTTTCCCTCTCTCTCTGTATCTCTTTCTGTCAAATAAATAAATAAAATCTTGATAAAAAAAAAAAGGAAGAAATTCAAACTGAGAAATTGAAAAAAAAATACATCAATTTTCTTTTTTTTTTTTTTTAAAGATTTTATTTATTTATTTGACAGAGAGAGAGATCACGAGTAGGCAGAGAGGCAGGCAGAGAGTGAGGGGGAAGCAGGCTCCCCGCCGAGCAGAAAGCCCGATGCAGGGCTTGATCCCAGGTCCCTGTGATCATGACCCAAGCCGAAGGCAGAGGCTTTAACCCACTGAGCCACCCAGGCGCCCCAATAATAAATAAAATCTTAAAAACTACCTTGATTTTTTAGTTATTTTTAAGTGAATTAAATAAACCTATAATATGTTAACATAAATAACATTTTATGTAAAATGATTTTTTGAAACAATCACTTCATGACAAGAGTGGCATCGGTTTACATTTTTGCAAATTTCATGTCTGGCTTAATAAAAGATAGATTTTTCATGTCTGCTTCTGAATTCAGTCTCTTGCAACATGATTCTTTGAACTATAGGAAGAGAATTTGACCTTTGACAGATACATAGTGGGAAGGGGAGAAGTATTTTAATAGCCTTTTCAATTAATTGTGGGCATTCATCTCTGATACTACTCCAGAATTTGACAAGCTGCAATTTCTTAAAGGTTAGTTGCCATGTGGGATCTGAAACTGTATCAATTAGCTTTTTATGCCCTTACATTAAGGTCCATTGGTCTGTCTTTACGTGGAGTGGATTCTGAAGTGACAGGCTTATTTCGTTCTTTTGTGAGGAAATATCTGCCAAATACCCAAATCTGAATAACTCTGGCTTGTCTGTCAGTCGTTCTTTCAGGTAGAAAACAGCCTCCTGGCTTGCGCCCCTCACTGCTGCGCAGGGCCTTTCCTCAGGACAGCCCTGTGGTTCGGCAGGCTGAGTGCTGGCACCCACTCTCCACTCTGGGACACAGAGTTAATTATTAAGAAGTGTCCTCAGGGGCCACATTTAATAAAATTAATACTCCTTACTGCTCAGGAAATTTTTTTTAAAGATTTTTATTTATTTGAGAGAGAGAGAGCATGTGTGAGGCAGGCTGGGCTAGAGGGAGGGGGACAGAGTCTGTACTGAGTGTGGAGCCCACGGGGCTCGATCTCACGATCCTGAGATCTTGACCTGAGCTGACATATCAGGAGTCTAACGCTCAACCAACCGAGCCACCCAGGCATCCTACTACTACTCAAACAAATACTTATTGAGCATCTAGCATGTACCAAGGATGTTCTCAAGTGAAAAAAAAAAAAAAGGATGTTCTCAAGTGAATTTGGCTTTTTTTTTTTTAAAAAAACTGTGACCATGGCAATAAATATAGCAATTATTATTATTATTATTATTATTATTATTTATAGCAATGAATGATACGGTTTGGTGTGACTGCCTTGACTTCTGCTGAGTAGTGTTACTCCCCTCCCCCTGTGTTTGCACCATCAGTGGAGAAGTTAAAGGGCAAAAGCAGCTAACATTGTAGTGTTGTGCAAATAGCTTTGACCTTGCAGACCTTTTGGGTTAGGGTGTGCATCCTTACCTGTAGAGTGCGGGTTTCCTGTGTTCAGCCTCCGCAGGGTTCTGTGAGGGTGGGCAGAGGCTGTCCACGTGGGTGCTTGAAGGAAGACAGACTGCCAGGTACTAGCAGGGACTGACGGGGTTCTTGTTGTGTTGCTCTAGATCTGGAGCCTCAACCATTTGTTTCCCAGCGCAGAGGAAGCCACTCTTTTCCTCGGAACTCTGGACACTATTTTCCTCTTCTCTTACGCTGTGGTAAGTTTCAAATTTGGGGGTTTTAGGTGGAGGAGAGATGTAAATGGAAATGACTCCAAACCTTATGAAGTTTGTAAGGGATTCTAGAATTTGCTGACTGAGGAGAGGTCAGCATTGCTGAAGTTTATATTCTGTGTCCTTCCCATCCATCCGTCCATTTATTCCTCCATCCCTCCGTTTGACAGGTATTTACTGAGCACCTAGCACGTGCCAGGTCTGTGGGAGTTCCATCAGTGAGCAACACAGGAAAAATCCCTAGCTTCATAAAGCTTACATTCTTGAAATGGGAATCTAAGGAAGACAAACAGTAATACGGTAAATAGTAATAGTAAAAATAGTAAATATCTACACGTAAGCAAATAGAGAGTATGGTTGCAGGGGGTAGGTGCTGTGGAGAAGAAAGCAGGAAAAGGGGAATAAGTTAGCCCTCAGTGGGAGTTGTAATTTAAGTAGGGTGGCTGGGGAAGACCTCAGGTAGGAAGGGATGTTTGAGCAAAGACCTGAAGTGGGTAAGTGAGGTCAGGGTGTCTAGAACAGAATGACAGGAAGTGAGGCCAGAGAAGATATGGGGCTCAGACCCCTAGGAGTTTGGTCCCTTTGTTTGGGGCTTTGGCTTTAGACCCGAGTGAGATGGGAGCCCTGGAAGGTGTTGCCAGAGGGGTACCAGGATCTGCCCTGTGTCGGGACAGCCGCACTCGCTGCCCCAGGAGACGAGACCAAAGGGCAGAGACAGAAACAAGGAGGCAGGTTAGGCTTTTCCAGTTTTGAGGGGAGGGATGGTGGTGGTTTAGATCCAGGGTGGGAGTAACAGGTGCGAAGAGGAGGTTTTTTTTTTTTTTTAAAGATTTTATTTATTTATTTGACAGAGATAGTGAGAGAGCACAAGCAGGCAGAGCGGCAGAGGGAGAGGGAGAAGCAGGCTCTCCACCAAGCAGGGAGCCCGATGTGGGGCTTGATCCTAGGACCCTGGGGTCATGACCTGAGCTGAAGGCAGTTGCTTAATCAACTGAGCCACCCAGGTGCCCCGGAAGAGGAGGATTTAACTGTGTTTTGAAGATAGAACCAATAATTCTTTTTCCTATTGAATGTGGAATGTAAGGAAGAGAGGTGTTGAGAAGGACTGTAGCGAGGAAGTATCACAACAGAGTGGAAGAGGATGGGGAGGGTAGGCTGTGGGGAAATGTCTTTTGGATGTGTTACCTGTGCGATACCTATTGCTGCCCAAAGGATGAAGAGTAGACCCTTGATTATGCGAGTGTGGAGTTCAAGTAGAGGTTCAGGCTGGCGGTACAAATTTCAGAGTCCTTGGCATGTAGATAATTTTCAGTTACAGGACTGGATAAAATCATCGAGGAAGTGCGTGAGGATAGGGAAGAGGAGTGACAACTGAGCCATCAGACTTCCCTCACTTAGAGGCAGGGGACGTGAGGAATGGGTGAGCAGGGCCAAGGTGAAGCAGGAAAGGAGGAGAACTGGGGGATGGCGGTGTGGACGAGCCATACCAGCAGGGCAGCGGCTGGTTCTCTGAGGTCGTCATCTTGGATGGGGCAGTGGGCATGTCTGTGTGGTTGTAGGGAGCAAGCGTGGCTGCTGGATTAAGGGCGTTGGAAGCAGTGGTAGCCACTGGACCTACACACCGTGAGCAGGCCTTCCTTTCCTCCCAGTGTCTGATTTCCTTTCTTGAAAATGTGTACAGTTATATAAAAGCCTTTTTCTTTAAGGTTTATTTCTCTGGGAGAGTGAGAGAGCGCGTGCGCACCCGCAGGGAGGGGGAGGGGCAGGGGGCGAGCGAGAATTGCAGGCAGACTCCCTGCGAGCTACGGGGGGGGGGCTCAGCCCCACAACCCTGAAACCACGACCTGAGCCAAAATCAAAAGTCGGACACTTAACAGACTGAGCCACCCAGGCGCCCCATAAAAAAGCCTTTTAATTACGAATGTCCAGGTGATGTGAAATACCCAGTGAAAGTCCCGAAGTACTCTCTGAATGTTGATTTGGGCAGTTACTGGAATATCTGCTTCAAAGAGGAAACTTGTAGAAACATTTGGAGCAGACCTTGGATCATGTAGCCGTGCTCCTCACCCTGGGCGTTTTCTGTATGAAATGCCAGTGTATGGTCCCCCGGCTTTGGCTGGAGCACTCCCGGGGTGCCTCTCTGAGCCTTTTATGGAGTATTTTAAGAAGCGAGGTAGTCTAGTGCAAAACCAGCTCTGCCACCGGCAACTAGCTGTGTGAACTTGGTTTTGAAATGGAATTTAACCTTTTTTTGATCTTTAGTTTCCTCTTCTGTAGAGTTGTGATAATACCTATCCGTAGGATTAAATAGGTTTAGGAGATAAAAGGTGCCATGAAACGTCAGTGATCATACTACTTCTTTCTGTCGAGCTGCATGTCCTTCTGTAGCTTCCAGGCGTCATGCAGGCATTTGGAACAACATGGAATGAATTGATCCCCTAATCTGAAGCACTGAGGGTTTCTGCACCCCCTTTACTATATATAGCATGAGCCACGTGAGTGGCAGCTGTAGAACCCAGAATCGAAAGCTTGCAGGTGCCCTTTTGAGGTAGTGACAGGTTGACCATAATGAGACACATCATCTAAATTTTCTCTAGTGTAGATGTTGTCAGTTGATCAGAAACACTTGTTTTTTTTTTTTAATATTTTATTTATTTATTTGACAGAGAGAGAGAGAGAGATCACAAGTAGGCAGAGAGGCAGGCAGAGAGGCGGGCAGAGAGAGAGAGAGAGAGGAGGAAGCAGAGAGAGAGAGAGAGAGAGAGAGAGGAGGAAGCAGGTTCCCCGCTGAGCAGAGAGCCCGATGCGGGGCTCGATCCCAGGACCCTGAGATCATGACCTGAGTCGAAGGCAGAGGCCCCATCCCCCGGAGCCACCCAGGCACTCAGTCAGAAACACTTGCATCTGGATTTAGATTTTCATTCAAGGTATTTATTCATGTTATGTATTTATGGAGGAAACCTTGTGTATTGCCCTGGGCCCTTTAGTCTGCCTTTCTGCCGTGACCCAGTTTTTTATTTCCTGCCACTCAGTGGGAGGAGAGCAGAAGGCAGAACACTTTTACTTATCTTCAACTGACGACTGTCTTTGCGTCCCTACTCTCCTTGCCTCACGAGGTCATGAAACCCAGGGGTCAGATTAAGCAGGCAGTGCCTGTGCCCCAGAAGCTTCTGTTGTGCAGGACATGTTGTAGCACATCTTGATTCAGAACACAGATGGCTAAGAGCAGCCCCTCTGGGAATGCAGATAACTGATCTATCTGTAAGAGTGGATCTGTTCTAGAAAATGAAATATATTGTGCACTATATTAAGAAATGTTCCTGGTTTTGTTTCATTTTGTTTTTATTTTTCCAGTCACCTCTTAGGCAGTGAGGGAGATCTGCTTTTGGTAGAATCAAAAGTTTACACTGGATTACAGAATTTTGGTGCATGACTTTGTTTACAGTATAATGTATAGAAATGCACTGTCATTTCATGAAACATTTGTGAAACTGTTGGAGACAGCTAGTCTGGAAGTAAGAATAAAGTTTAATTTTGAATCGTGTCAGTGTTTTATTTCCCTACTTGCTTTGCAGCACATCTTCCTTTTTTGAGGCTGTGTTGTTATGCAGAGCTGTAAAATAAAATGTTTTATTTTTAGGGTCTTTTCATCAGTGGGATTGTTGGAGATCGGCTTAATTTACGATGGGTTCTATCTTTTGGCATGTGCTCTTCTGCGCTTGTGGTAAGTTGAAAAGGTATCATCATCATCATCAATATCATCATCTTGGTTGGGTATTTTATTTTATTATTTTTAAAAATATTTTATTTAATTTATTTATTTTTTTAAAAGATTTTATTTATTTATTTGACAGAGAGAGAGAGAGATCATAAGTAGGCAGAGAGGCAGGCAGAGAGAGAGAGAGAGGAGGAAGCAGGCTCCCTGCCAAGCAGAGAGCCCGATGTGGGGCTCGATCCCAGGACCCCGAGATCATGACCTGAGCTGAAGGCAGAGGCTTAACCCACTGAGCCACCCAGGTGCCCCAAAATATTTTATTTTTTTATTTGACAGAGAGGAGATCACAAGTAGGCAGAGAGACAGGCAGAGAGAGGGGGAAGCAGGCTCCCTGCTGAGCAGAGAGCCCAATGTGGGGCTTGATCCCAGGACCCTGAGATCATGACCTGAGCCGAAGGCAGAGGCTTTAACCCATTGAGCCACCCAGGCGCCCCTTGGTTGGGTATTTTAGAATCCAAGTACCCTCCCCTCATTTTTATATGTAGAATAGAAAAGTAAAATTAATCTTCTTCTTTTTTTTTTTTAAGATTTTATTTATTTATTTGACAGAGAGAGAGAGAGTGAGGGCACAAGTAGGCAGAGAGGCAGGCAGAGGGAGAGGAAGAAGCAGACTCCTCGCTGAGCAGGGAGCCCTATATGGGGCTTGATCCCAGGAACCTGGGATCATGACAGGAGCCGAAGGCAGCTGCTTAACCGACTGAGCCAGCCAGGGCTGGTGGGGACGGTACTGTGCGGTTTTGTGTGTGAGGCATGCGGAACAACGCCTGGCTGGTGAAGTGCTGCAGAGGCCAGGATCCACATTTGATGCATCTTTTTTCATTTCCTAGTTCCTAGTGAGGAATTTTTGTTGATTGAATGAAAGCATGGAGTTCAATTAGACCCAATTTTATTATTGTTTTCCAGTATTTGCTGTTTGAGAGGTTGATGCATTAAACCTATTCACGGTCCACTGATCCACACATACATATGCATTGTTTTAAAGCCTCTGTACATTTTTGTTTTGTTTCTTTACATTTTTTGAAAAACTGAAGTATGTGCATAAACTCATCCTTCTTGGTGTATAGTTCTGAGTTTTGACAAATGAGTATAGTTTTGTGACCCCCACTCCCCCCGCCCCCCTGCCAGCCTCTGGCAACCACTGACCATTTTTCTTTCCTTATAGTTGTACTTTTTCCAGATGGGATCCTACATACAGTATTGTACGTACTAGTTTTTAGCCCACGCATAATATTCCAAAAGAAACTTCCACTATAGATAAAACATCCTCTTGAGCAAAATGCCAAAAAAAGGCTGTGACTTGGTGTAGTGCTCCGGAATTCCCTAGCAGATCACCGGTTACACTGGTTCTCTCGTTGGCTGCAGTAATGACCATAGCTGGTGCGTCCTGGTCCCCACGGCGTATGTGGCACTGCCTTGAACACATATACGTGACCTCAGTGGGTCCCTGCAGCATCCTCCACGCACACAGGCCTGGGGACGAGAACCCGGAAAGAGTTGTCTCATGAAGTTGAAAAATGAGGACTTAACGTCATGGAGGCTAAGCTACAAATCGGGCGAGGGTAATTAAGGAGCCTTGTGTCTGACGTCTCTGGTCAGTGGTGGAGGTTGGGTGGGTGTCTTACTCGCTGCTGCTCTGAGCGGAGCCCCTGAAGAGTCCACCCGGGTCTCTTAGGCCCTAGACCTTGGAATGTGTCTCTTCACGCACGAACGTGAGTGTGGTAGGCAGTTCGGTGTCCCTGAAAGTGTCTGTGGGGGTGTCACATGTCTCCTTTTCTTCCCTTCGTCTCTCAGGTGTTCGTCTTTGGCACAGTCACAGAATGGCTGCATTTCTACAACAAGGGGCTCTATTGCTGCCTGTGGATTGTAAATGGCCTGCTGCAGTCCACTGGTTGGCCCTGCGTCGTGGCTGTCATGGGCAACTGGTTCGGGAAAGCCGGGTATGCCACTGTCTTCCTCCTTCATTTCTCCTTTTCTTTTATTTGTTTGTTTTTTTAAAAGATTTTTTATTATTGGGGCACGTGGGTGGCTCAGTGGGTTAAGGACTCTGCCTTTGGCTCGGGTCATGATCTCAGGGTCCTGGGATCGAGCCCCGCATCGGGCTCTCTGCTCAGTGGGGAGCCTGCTTCCCCCTCTCTCTCTGCCTGCCTCCCTGCCTACTTGTGATCTCCCTCTTTCTGTGAAATAAATAGATAAAATGTTTAAAAAAAAAAAAGATTATTTACTTGACAGAGAGAGAACACAAGTGGGCAGAGAGGCAGGCAGAGACAGAGGAGGAAGCAGGCTCCCTGCCGAGCAGAGAGCCATATGTGGAGCTCGATCCCAAGACCCTGAGATCATGACCTGAGCCAAAGGCAGAGGCTTTAACCCACTGAGCCAGGTGCCCCTCATGTCTCCTTTTTAAGTGGTTTTAATATCAGATTTCTCAGACTTGCCATCAAGTTGATCTTTTCGACACTACCCACGTCTTTTCTCTATTTTAGAAAGTTAGACTAGTTGAGAGAGAGAAGCTTTCATGTTGGAGTGTATTACAGGAAATGATGTGGACTTGGGGAATGGCCTAGCCCGGCGAGGCCCGTTCTTTTTCTTACTCTTTATTTTTTATTTTGTTAACGATGTTATTTATTTATTTGACAGAGAGACAGCAACAGCAGGAACACAAGAGAGGGAGGAGCAGGCTTTCCACTGAGCAGGGAGCCTGATGTGGGGCGCGATCCCAGGACCCATGACCTGAGCTGAAGGCAGCCGCTTAACTGGCTGAGCCATCCTGGTGTCCCACGTTCTTAATAGTTCACGTGAGGCACTTCAAGTGAGGCACGTTCTTAATACTTCACTGGCCGTGGTCAGATTTTGAGTGTGTCTAAGGCATTATACCTCAGTTTTTAATAAAAATATTCCCTTTACAGAACATAAGTAATGTAACATGATAAAATAAATCTCACATGTCATCCCATCATGTGTGTGCCTGTGAATTTTGCCTTCCTTTCCCTTTTTTGAGACTCAGTGGTCTAGTTTTACCTTCTTACATTAGAGGTGAAGAAACAGGCCAAAAATGATCTATAGGACTTGCCTAAGATCCCATTACAAAGACTAATAAGATGTGGATGGAGAATGGCAAGCTTTCGGATTTAAAAGCCCAAATTGGACATTTTCCCCTAAAAGCTCAAGTAGTTGGCAGATGGCATGTGAGTTTATGTGTGACGCAGGCCCTGGCCTGAGGGCTGTCCTCTCTCTGCTGCAGTATCCTCCAGGCTGCCCGGGGAAGAGCCATATTTCATTTACACGGTGGAAAATAAGTTGAGATACCCAAAGACTTGGCTTTGTTGTTTGCCTTTTTGGTGACACTCTGACCTCAGGAATACTATTAATTTGGATTTCTTCCATCTTTCCTGGGTAAATCTTTATGTATTGTGAGCTACACATATATTTCATCTATGGCTCAATCTTTTTTATTTGTTTACTCTTTTACCATAGGCCAGTGTATGCGACAGACATTATCCACCCACCAAGTGATTAGTGCACACTCTGCCTGGCTCCCCTCGGGTTTCTAGCCTCCTCAGTTTCATGATGGGAGTCATGGTGGCTGCTGGCTAATGATCTGTAAAGTTCACCTGTGAAATGTCTTGCGGGTAGAATAAGAACCACTTAATGAGCATGCACTGACTCTACTTCATGTGCTCGTGATTTCTACTGAATTCTAGTCTATCATTACTGGCTTAACAGAATTAATTTTAAGAGGTGCTTATTCCCATGTGATACTTTAGTTTTCTTTTGGAGTAGGTGATGCTGTCTGCTCATGTGCTGTTTATTTTTTATCAAGATTTTCAAAGTAATTTTTTTCCATTCGTGTTTTTTGAAAATTAGACAAAGTCTTCTTGTTTTTTGTGGACAGACAAGACACTATAAATGAACAAAGAGAAATGAAAGTGAAACCACTTGAAATCCTTTTACTCAAAGATAGTCACTTGGACGCAGGTTTTTTTATTTAAAAATTTTTATAATTTTTAAATTTATTTATTTTTAAAAATAAAGATTTTACTTATTTGAGATTGAGAGAGAGAGCATGAGAGAAGGGCAGAAGAGGCAGAGGGAGAGGGAGAAGCAGGCTCCCCGCTGAGCAGGGAGCCCGATGCGGGGCTCGATCCCAGGGCCCTGGGATCATGACCTGAGTCGAAGGCAGATGCTTAACTGACTGAGCCACTCAGGTGCCCCTCAAATTTATTTTATTTATTTACATTTATATTTTATTTCTAAACAAATATATAATAGAAATAAATATAAAGCTTATATTTTATTTATATATATATATTATTTATATGAGAGAGATGGATGAACATGTCAAAGTAGAATGGTTGGGTCATGTAGTAGGTGAATGTTTATCTTTTTAAGAAACTGGTGGTTGGGACACCTAGGTGGCTCAGTCCATTAAATGTGTCTGCCTTAAGCTCAGGTAATGATCCCAAGGGTCCTGGGATCAAATCCCGCGTCATCAGTCCCCTTGCTTGGTGGGGAGCCTGCTTCTCCCTCTGCCTGTCACTCCCCGTGCTTGTGTACTCTCTCTCTGACACATAAATACAGAAGATCTTTAAACAAACAAAAAAAAGAAACTGGTTGTCTCTTCTAAAGTGGTTTTACCATTTTAAATTCCCATCAGCAGAGTGTAGGGGCTCTAGTTGCTATGTATTCTTGCCAACACATATGGGTGGTCTTTTCACTTTTAGCTATCCTCGTAGGTATGTAGTACATCATCGTGGTTTTAATTTATTCATTAAATTAAATTAATTATTAAATTAATACTTATTAATTATTAAAATTATATTTAATTTCCTAGCGTCTGATGATGTTGAACAACTTTTTAGGTGCTTATTGGCATCATGCTTTTGTCTGCATGAAGCCTCTTTCAAAAACTTTTTATCTGGAGATGATTGTACATTCATACTCTTTAACATTTTATTGGATTTTTTTAAAGATATTTTAAAAATTTTAAAATTTTTAATTTTTTAAAAGATTTTATTTATTTGACAGAGAGACATCCAGAGAGGGAACACAAGCAGGGGGAGTGGGAGAGGGAGAAGCAGGCTTCCCACCAAGGAGGGAGCCCGATGCGGGGCTCAATCCCAGGACCCTGGGATCATGACTTGAGCCAAAGGTAGATGCTTAAGAAATGAGCCACCCAGGTGCGCCGATTTAAAATTTTTTAAAAGTAATCTCTATACCCAGTGTGGGTCTTAAACTTAAAACCCCAAAATCGTGTTATATGCTGGGGCGCCTGGGTGGCTCAGTTGTTACGCCTTTGCCTTCGACTCAGGTCATGATCCCAGAGTCCTGGGATCACGGCCTTTGCCTTCGACTCACTATCTCTCTCTGTCAAATAAACAAATAACATCTTAAAAGAAAAATAAAAGTTGCATGCTCCACCTACTAAGCCAGCCAGTGCCCTTGGATTGTTTTTGTATCACTGATTTTTGAGAGTTCTTTAGAGTTCAGATGGGAGTCTTTTATTAGATAAGCAACGTGCAAGGATTTTCTCCTAGTCTGGCTTACTTTCAGAATTCTCTTAATAGTGGCTTGTGATGTGCCCAAAATTGAACTTTAGTGTAATACTGTTTTTTTTGTTTTTGTTTTTTACGTTTTTATATATTAGAGTATGCATGTGAGAGGGAGAGAGAGAGAGCAGGGGGAGAGGGAGAAGCAGACTCCCTGGGACTCTGGGATCATGACCTGAGCCAGAGGCAGACACGTAACTGACGTCTTAACTGAGCCACTCACATGCCCCTAGTTTAATACTATCTTTAAGTGACCTGATGTTTTTGTCTTTTAGGTATACTTTTAAAAAAATCTTCAGAATGTTGATTCTTTGGAATGTGAACTTTCACTGTTTTGGCTGTTTTGTATTTGAACTGCACCAGAATTCCTTCTGATTCTATTGTCTTCTTTGTGTCACTGTTCTTTATCTTAGACGAGGAGTTGTTTTTGGTCTCTGGAGCGCCTGTGCTTCAGTGGGCAATATTTTGGGAGCATGCCTAGCTTCTTCTGTTCTGCAATATGGTTATGAGGTAGGTATTTCCTTCTATCTTTTTCTTTTTTTTTTAAAAGATTTTATTTATTTATTTATTTGACACAGAGAGAGATCACAAGTAGGCAGAGAGGCAGACAGAGAGGGGGAAGCAGACTCCCTGCTGAGCAGAGAGCCCGATGCGGGGCTCGATCCCAGGACACTGAGATCATGACCTGAGCCAAAGGCAGATGTTTAACCCACTGAGCCACCCAGGCGCCCCTATCTTTTTCTTGAGTACATATAACATGTTTTGTTTTTTAGGAAATAATACTGTGGCCATCTAGAACTGTGTAGAGCTGTGTTTGGGTGGACAAGGCTTACATTGAAAGTGGAAAACTTTTGAGAATTTCAAACACAGAAATTGTTTATGGGAAAAATACCCAAGTCTGAAGACAGTATAATCAATTGGGAAAAAAGTATTTGCAGCTCATGTTACAGATCAAGAGCTAATCTCCCTAATAGGTAAGGAATGCCTGCAAATTGATAGGACCAACCATCCACAGAAGGAAAGGTAAAACATTTCAATGTGTAGTTCATGAAAAAGGAATCGAAAAAGGCTTGGAATAGATGACAAGGTATTGCACTTCATTTGTAACTTCCTCACTCAGTAGACATGTCTCACAGTTCTCCAAGTACCCCTAGGCTATAGAGAATAGAGCACTGGCCAGAAAAGAAAAACCTCTGCCCTATGGAGCTTAAGTGTTATTGGTGGAGAAATGAAAATTAAAACTACCCTTTATAAAAAAAGAAAAAAGAGAAGAAAGAAAAACTGTGCTGTGTGCTTGTTTTATTGGTAAGAATCCATAAATTCGATAGCATTTTGTTTTTATGAGGATGGGACAAACATTGACTCCTGTTGGAGTCGGTCTGAGACTGTCTGTCAAAATGACAGCTGCTCTGACAGAGCTGTCCCACCTCCAGGAATTAATCCCACAAGTGAATATGCTTCCATGTGTACAAAGTGATGTATCCACACAGTTATTTCAACCTTGCTTGTAAGAGCAAAAAATTGGTGACAAATGTGAACCAGGAGGGAGATACAGTGTGCCCGGTCTGTGCAAGTCAAGGTGGCACAGTTGGGACGTGGAATTGAGAAGAGCTCTGGCTCTTGAGAGGGAAAGGCCTCCACGGTTTGTTAAGTGAAGAAAGCCGGGGTGCAGAGCAATGTGTACTGACTGAGGCCGTTGTTATGAAGTGGGGGGGGGTCAGAGTATGTGTTGGTATTGGCCTGTATGTTTCTAAAACAGTCTACTCCCAGAGGAAGTAGAAATCAAATGACAACAATGACTGTATGTTAGGGAAACGGGATTCAGTGGGGAGAGGAGGTGGAAGGGGAGAGATTTTACCCTCCGTCTACTGTTTGTGAGGTGGGTCACACGAAAGTGTGATGTATTCAAAAACCGAAATAGTGTAAGTAAGTTGCTCATTTAAAAAGGAAGTCAATCTTGAACTAGTTCACCAAGTGTTTGGCCTCAGAAGATTTTTGGTCGAGTTAGGCCCAGTGAGAAGTCCTTCCTGTATTCCCAGTCACCTTGATTCCGGGCTGCTTGGCTTTGCATGTGGATTGTACTGATTGGCTCAGGTGGGAATTTTGGTTCATCCTGGGTGCGGCTCCCAGATTCGACTTCTGGAAACATTAATTTTGTCACTGTCTTTTCCAGAAATTTAGACCTTCTGTCCACATCAGACTCCTTTCCCTATTAAAGAAAATTCCTCTGTGCAGCCTGGCTTTTGAGATTCTTCAATCTCGATCTCACCTTTTCCTAGCAGTTTTCTTGGCTGTCCCTCAGCAGAAGCCTGATTCGACCATGCAGGAGGCTTTCTCTCTCATCGAACCCTGTCCCATTGCTCCAGGTGTGCTGGGACAGACCGTCAGTTGCCTTTTCAGCTCTTCCTGAAGCCGTGGTGTTGCTGTGCCAGCATCATTAGCCGTTGCCTTCGACCTATATTTCTTATTAGGACTAGGCCTTCTCCTTTATTTGCCTACTTGATGCCTTGCATTATTGTTTGGTGTTTGCCTACTTGATGCCTTGCATTATTGTTTGGTGTTTAATCCCCTCAACTGGAGAGAATATTTTTGAGGGCAGATAGTGTCTCTTGTGGGAGGCTCTGTGGGACAGAGAATGGGGTTTTGGAGCCAGTCCTGATTTCACAATTGTGGTGGTACCACTCAGTGTCCCTGGGACCTTAACTGGCCTCTCTGAGCCTCCAGGGGAAAATGCGTCGAAAACACAAGTGAAACAGCTCTGTGCCTGGCATGGCCTGAGCACTCAGTGCTCGTTTCCTTCCCGATCCCCCTCTTTCTTCCCCCACCCCCGATCCCCTACCTTCCCCACGTGTGCTTCTGGCGAACATGCTCTAACCAGTATCCCAGACGTGTAAGCAGCGCCTCTCTCCTCTCTTCTCCAGTATGCCTTTCTGGTGACAGCAGCTGTGCAGTTTGCCGGTGGGATCGTCATCTTCTTTGGACTCCTGGTGTCACCAGAAGAAATTGGTGAGGAGAAGCTGTCCTTTCTGTTGAGCACGTCTTGCTGTTCTGGGCGAAGAGAAACCTGAGGCCTGCACAGCCAGTCTGTTTTTCCTTAGGAGAACTGTGAGCTCCTTTCTGGCGGTTGAAGGAGTGGTACTTGCTGTTTGTGTCCCATAGACACTGGTTGGCTGACCGAGCTCAGCTGCAGAACTTTGAGGGGGGGGAGCAAGGCTCACCTTTCTAGATTCAGGGAAAACTCTCAATTCGCAAATGAGTTTTATAATTGAGACACTGACTGGAAATTAGCACGATCTATTTCTCATTTCACTTCTTCAGACACATTTCTTTTCCTTCATAAAAGTAATTTGGTTTGATACTTATCTGTGGTTACATACAAGCAAAACCACAGAAGCAAATAGATGTACAATTCCGTCTTTCACGTGTAATTGAAGAGACATGTCTGTTTAATAGCGTGTAGTTTACATTTTCTTAAATGCAGTAGAGATAGTGTAATGTCATTGAAAAAGCATTCTACCTTTGAAGCCAGGTAAAGTAGAATCTGCTTATTAGCTGCGTGACCTCAATCGACCTTGGTTGACCTCAGCCTTCAACCTTAGTTGCCACTTCTGTAAAGTGGAGATAAAAATAATCTTGACCCCATGAGTGACTGATACATGCAAAGTACCTTGCATAGTGCCAGGCATCTAGAAGGCACTCTGTTAATCATGGCTGTTATTGTTCTAGGTCTCCCCGGCCTCGAAGCAGAAGAAAATTTTGAAGAAGACTCACACAGGCCATTAATTAATGGTGCTGAAAACGAAGATGAATATGAGCCTAATTATTCCATCCAAGAAGGCAGTCCTGTTACCCAGGTCAAGGCAATAAGCTTTTATCAGGCCTGTTGTCTTCCTGGAGTTATCCCGGTAAGGACTCTTCAGATCTCCTTACGGCAACTCGTGAGATAGGAGAGCCTGGGTATTAGCTCTGTCTGTGATAAAGCACCTTGAAGTATTTAGCTTCTCTTTCATACTTTATTTTAGGAGTATACGTTCAGAGGAGTAATGCATGGTGCCCCTCGGCTTGTGTCTAGGCTGGCGAGACTTGAAATTCTATCTGCATTCTAATGCAGGGTTGGTGTTCCTTTTCTGTGAAGAGCCAGATAGTAAATGTGTTCAGCCTTCGGGGGCGGGGGTTGGGGGTGGTTCGTACGGTCTCTGCCACAGCTACTCACACTTGTGGGACCCAAGAAACCCTGGATGGTATGGAACAAATGAGTGTGGACAGGTTTGTCCTGTGAGCTCTGGTTTGCTGACCATGACCCTGCATTTAAGTAAGAAGGCAGAATTAATGTTTATAAATATGTTCTTTTTGACTTGTTGAAATATCACAGAATTACATGTGACTAAGAGGGGTTTTGAATGGTTCATTTAAGTCTGCCTTATTTGCCTGTATTCTTATCATTCTAGAAAAAGAAATGGTTTGCCCTTTTATTCAAAGGTGCAGAACACAGTACTCCACAGTATTTCTTGGTAATGCATTCCAGTGTTTCCAAAACCTTTACAGTCAGGAAAACTTTCTAACATCTAAACTAAATCCCTTCTGCAGTTTTTCTGTCTTGATGTTTCGGGCGCGCAGGCACGAGAGTGGAAGTTAAGAGGCCTAGGTTATATTTCCAGCTTACCCACTAACTCTCTGTGAGGCCTGGGGTAAGTCACTCAGCCCATCCTTGTGTCTTCAGTTCCCCTTCCCACGGAGCAGAAAGTAAACCAGTCTCCCCTGGGGTCTGTAACGTTGGGATACTGTGTTACGAATAAGCATCTGGTCTTGTTTATTGTTGAATGGTGCTTTACAAATGTCACCCCTCGGCTAGAGTCGGAGTCGGCAGGTTGTTGTCCTTCGTACTCACTGGTTCCCTCTGCCTGTGCCCCCAAGCTGACAGGACCGACATTCGCCAACAGATAGTGAAGTATGAGTTAGCATGTAAGTGTCAGTTCCCTCAGTTCTGTAACCAAAGGACAATACATTATACAAGTGAAATGCAAGTTCCTTGAGGCCTGTTCTTATGCTAAAGATTAGTAGTTTTTAAGTAGTTGTTAAAATATTCTGCTGGTAATAGTTTACTTTCTGGGACAGATCTTACATCTGTTTTGACTAAATATGAAACCCTTGCCACTCCTTTGTATTTCACAAGCAATTGTTCCCTGACACGGGCAGGGATGCAGAGGAAATCGAGTTAACTTAATTCTTTTGTCTTTGTAGCAAGCTGTCTGGACAGAACGCCCTTGTGATTGAGATTTGGCTCTCTAGGGGGTGGCCGTGGTCCTGCTAGGGAAGCTGTTGTAAAACAAGTGATACCTAGGGAATATAGGCCGCTCCAGGGAGAAGAATATACTAGCCAGACACCCTTTGAAGTCAGCCTCTCTGTTCCTCCCCCTTTTTCCTTTGATGCTGAATGTCAGGATTTCCTGCTAATAATGTGTTGAATATAGGAGTCTTAGTGCCGCTGCCGTCCTAAGGCAGCTGCAACTTTTATTCCTCAAAGTAGAGCCACAAGGCCCAGGACGGTCATATTCTTTCATTTCTGACTCACCAAAGATACTTCTTGCTTTTCCGCTGGGTGTTGGAATACAAGGCTTTTGGAAACCATAATGTGAGAGTAGTTTTAATGGCCGTGCTTTTCTTAGACCTTGAAACTATAGTTTTGTCACATTGTTCTCCACTGTTCAGAATGTTAACCTCGCAGGAAGGAGAAGAACCAAAAAAGTGAGGTTGCTTGGAATAAAAGCTGTGATGGTTACTGGCTTGCTTTGCTTATGGATAATGATAGTAATTGGTATGAATAACTTTTATCTTTGTCTAAATGAAGAAATGTGAGTGTGTGCTCTGCCTTTGAGGTTCAAAACACTGGTTTGCTTCTACCGGGGAACTGAAAGGAGAAGAAACTGGGGACAGTTAAGAAATAGTCGTATGTATTTTTGTTCCAGAGGCCTGCTGCACGTGCCTTTCTGGAAGCTGATGGGGGTAAAGAGAAGAGGGACACGAGGCAAAGTCAGGCAAATGGGAATTTATAGATGTGTGTAATTTAAAAATCAGGTACTCTTCTTCCCAAACTCCTGTGTATGGTTTTGCTTTTTAATACATTAAGAATTGTGATCCTGCTGTGCTCTTGTTTGTTCCTTATCGAAAGTCGAATGTTTTTCTCGCAGTACTCACTGGCCTATGCCTGCCTGAAGTTAGTAAATTACTCCTTCTTCTTCTGGTTGCCCTTTTATCTGAGTAACAACTTTGGATGGAAGGAGGCTGAAGCTGACAAGCTGTCCATTTGGTACGATGTTGGAGGAATTATAGGTAATGCCAGATGCATCTTTTTCTATAAGGAGAGTTAGTCGCTACTAATATTTTACTGGGTTATGAAATCTGACATCATCTTGAGTTTTATTACGTAGTCCACAGTCATTTTTCCTAAACTGTCTTACCAGTAAACAGCTAAAACTTTTAAAAAAAAGAATCCATAGAAAAGAAGAGCCAGCCCATGGCAGCCCTGTGATTTATAGGGCTCTTTTTTTCTCGGTTCTTTGTTTACGGATCAGTTCTTTTGTGTTGGGAAGCACAGGGATGTTTCCCTCTGTGATCTCTTTAAATGTAACCCTTTCACACACTTTCAGTTATGTCTTAGGTCTAAAGCTAATTGTATGCCAGCGATCCAAGTTAGAATGTGAATGTGTTCATATTATCTACTTCCCACCTTTCTTACCACCCATAGCCAAAGAAGGGAAAACATTAGCTTAGTGTATAGATTTTGTCAGATCATGGAGGTAGAAATAATAGTGGGGATCGATTTCCGTGAGTATTTTGCAACTGCTCCATTGCACACAGCAGATTTTAATAGTAACTTTTTGCTGTGGCTGGAAGCATAAACAAGTACTTAAACTTTAAGACAGTTGTACAGAATGAATTTTAGTGGGTGTTACTTACATGGCTATGGCAGAATCATAACATCCTTTCTGTAGTATTTGGATTTAGAGTTGTGGTAAGGCTAAGCTTCCCAAGCACACGAGAGCAGGGAGTCCTCAGGTGATACACTTACTGTACTTGAACTTATGTGCCCTTATTCTTAGTTGCAGAGCCAAAGGTGAGGCTGCTTCCTTTAGACCTGATCATACTTCTGGGTCCTGCTGTCCATTGATGATGTACCAGATGTCCCATAGCCCCTATTGCTCAAAATGGGGCTATAGCTAAATGTGATCTTGTTGCTTGGAGGGTTCACATTACCTCTTTCTAAAGATCCTGACCTGTTCATTATCACCAAATCATAATCACTGCATTTAATTTTAGTGAACATTTATTGGCTGCTACTAATAGCCCATGAAGCACAGTCTTTAATGAATCATCTTTTAAAATAAAACGCAGTGTGCGCCTGGGTGGCTCAGTCGTTGAGTGTCAGCCTTGGGCTCAGGTCATGATCCCAGGGTCCTGAAGATCAAGCCCTGCATTGGTCTCCCTGCTTGGTGAGAAGCCTGCTTCTCCCTCTCCTACTACCCCTGCTTGTGTTCTCTCTCTTGCTGTATTTATCTGTGAAAGAAAGAAAGAAAGGAAGGAAGGAAGGAAGGAAGGAAGGAAGGAAGGAAGGAAGGAAGGAAGGAAAGAAAGAAAATCTTAAATAAATAAATACATAAAATTTTAAAAATAAAAAGCAGAGGGTTATGTGGGTGGCTCAGTCGGTTGGGTGTCCAACTCTTGATTTTGGCTCAGGTCATGATCTTAGGGTAGTGGGATTGAGCCCCATATTGGGTCCTGCACAGAACATGGAACCTGCTTAAGATTCTGTCCCTCTGGGGTGCTCGGGTGGCTCGGTTGGTTAAAAGGCTGCCTTCTGCTCAGGTTGTGATCTCCCTGCTTGATAGGGAGCCTGCTTCTCCCTCTCCTGCTGCTGCTTCCCTCCTTCTCCCTCTCCTGCTGCTGCTCCCCTGCTTGTGCTCTCTCTGTCTTTCAAATAAATAAATAAAATTAAAAAAAAAAAAAAAAGATTCTCTGCTCCCACACATGCATGGGCGCTCTCTCTCTTTAAAAAAAAGAAAAAAGAAAATTAAAAAGCAGAAAAATCAGGAAAAGCTTTCACAGCTGGTTTGAGAAGGGAGAACAGCAAGGGACAGTGGGGGGTTTTGATGGCTTTTTCCTTTTTCCTTATTTTTCTGTTTGAGTCATGGTGTCTTGTCCATATCAGCCATCTTGGCAATTAACAGGTTATCTTCCTTAAAGGAAGCTGTGGAGGAAGCTATTTTGGGGGAGTCAGCCATCTCTTTGGGCAGACCATGTCAGGATCTGGAGAGCCGGGAGAGGGTACGTGGGGAACAAGCTTCAGATGACCGAGCTAAATCATAAACGATTTTGGTTGTGATGCGCTCTTGGTACTTGCAGGTGGGACTTTGCAAGGTTTCATCTCTGACATATTACAGAAGAGAGCACCAGTTTTAGCGCTCAGCTTGCTTCTGGCCGTTGGGTCCCTCATTGGATATAGCCGTGAGTATTCCCGTGCAATTAAATTATTTTTCTGATCTCTCAGGACTAAGGCTTTGCCATGAGTCAGCTGTCAACCCTGGGGAGTTGCTTGAGACCAGCTACAAAGGCTGATATGAGACCTTTGTATTGTCCTGTAAATGCCCGGTCAAAGTATCATCACATAGTTTTATTTGTGTTGGGGAGGAAACTGGCATCGCTTCTGCTTTGTTGGTTTGTTTAAAAGCTTGCTTGGGAGTGTAGAGGCTTTGTTTGGGGGTAGGCTCCTGAGGGCCAGCGCTAGAGCCAATAAAACAATAAAAGGGAAAGGGTTTCAGAAGAGGAATGATGGTAATTAGTAGGTTTGGTGTACGTCCCTTACGATGCTGCTGAGATGGGAGTAGGGTTTTCCTTTAGCTTCTAGAAGGCTCATTAGCTCGAGCACCGGCAAGAGGCAGACATTACAAGTAAAAGTTGGAGTAGGCGGTGAAAGAGTTGTACCCCTTTGTTGTCTCTGGGAGTGATCTGTGAGGTCACTGAGATCCAGATCTTTCTGTGCTGGTCCGTGGGGGCCCATGTAATCTGCTTTTAAAGTCAGCGTGCTGTTTCTGCGTCTTTTCTCATAGGTTCTCCAAACGATAAGTCCATTAATGCACTTCTGATGGCGGTCACAGGTAGGCGGTGTGGCTCCATTTCACTTGACTATTCCTGCTCCTCAGTAAATAAAAGGAAAAAAGGGAAACCGTGTGCTCCCTCAGCTTGAGTAATACTAAAACCTTCATTATAAGAGCTCCGGTGGTAAGAGGAAATCTTCCCACTTGAGATTCAGATTGTTTTTCTGCTCTTCTGTGGTTACGGAGGCAGTCCCCCTGGACAGAGATTTTCTAAAACGTTGATTGCTACCCCAGCTTCCCTTAGTACTTCTGGAGGTAGTTTAGGAAGACGCCACGTTGGAAACCAATTCCCCAGCTTTCAAAAAGGTTTTCCTCCTGTGTTGGAATTGGTCTTTATTTCTCCCCATGAGCACCAGATGAAACAGTTGAGTGTAATTAGGGACCATGGTCTAGAAAGATTATTTTTAAACTTTAGATCCTACTGAGGATAGTGAGAGCTGCTCATGATACGTGAGGCACATGGAACTCGTTCCTGCCACGTGAACCGAGTCACGTGGGCCGACTCCCGCCCAGTCCTTGCACAGCCTCGAAGAGAGCAGTGGCTGCTCGAACCATCTGCCCTGCTTACAGACCTTTTTCTCTTCTCTCTTTCTTTTCAGTATGTGTGGTTGAATTTGGATAGTCAGATACTCAGTTGATAACAACTCTACCATAGTAGAAGCTGGCAAGTGAGTGTAATTAGTTATTGCTGAATGCAGCCTTTGTAGGATTAGAAAGGCTGTATATTCACTGTATTTTCTGCATCTTTGGTTTTTATCAAATATACCAGAATATTACATAATTTGAGTAGAGCTTTCAGGAAAGTGGGTGCTAACTAGTTTGGAGATGACATGATCTGAAAGAGTTTTCATTTTTACTTTTTTTTTTTTTAAGATTTTATTTATTTATTTATTTGAGAGAGAGAGAGAGAGAGAGATCACAAGTAGGCAGAGAGAGAGGGAGGGGGAAGCAGGCTCCCTGCTGAGCAGAGAGCCCGATGTGGGGCTCGATCCCAGGACCCTGAGATCATGACCTGAGCCGAAGGCAGAGGCTTTAACCCACTGAACCACTCAGGCACCCCAACTTTTTTTTTTTAAAGATTTTATTTATTTCACAGAGAGGAGAGAGATCATAAGCAGGCAGAGAGGCAGGCAGAGAGGGGGGGAAGCAGGCTCCCCGCCGAGCAGAGAGCCTGATGTGGGGCTTGATCCCAGGACCCTGAGATCACCACCCCAGCTGAAGGCAGAGGCGTTAATCCACTGAGCTACCCAGGCGCCCTCAGTTTTACTTTTTTCTCCCTCCCCCTTTTGCTGTTTCTCTCCAAAATACTGATTAAGGTGTTGGGCTAAGAGTTGTCTTATCCAGTGGATTTCTAGCGGCATGATGAATAGTGTTTTAATGAGAACCTGTTTTGTTTATGACTTCAGGATTTTTTATTGGCGGACCTTCTAACATGATTAGCTCTGCTATTTCTGCGGACCTGGGTCGCCAGGAGCTGATCCAAGGGAGCAGTGAGGCTTTGGCGACGGTCACAGGAATTGTGGACGGAACTGGAAGCGTCGGAGCTGCGGTGGGCCAGGTGAGGGAACGAGAGGGCTGGAAATTGAGTGGTGAGTAGAAGAATTTACACCTGCCCGCTGGGCCACAGTAGGTGGCAGTCTCGTGCTGCTTCGTGTTCTTTTCTGTCCACCTTAGGTTTCTCATCTTCTCTGAGGTCAGCTGATGGGACCTCCTGTGGAAGGTCCCTGTTCAGTTTTTAGTTTCTTCTTGCCACTTTTATTTCCAGATTCTCCCTGTCTGGAAGTAAGCTGACCCCTCATAAGACAGATCCTCAGCCCCAGTTTGCTGTTCCCTTCTTTCCAGCCTGAACTTGGCACTCCGAGGGGCCACGAGGCAGGTGCTTCTCGTTAGCCTCGCCCTGGCGTGCACACCCTACCTCCTCTCCCTTACCAGACACACATGTTCTTCTCATGGATCCCTGCTAGAAATTGCCGTGGACTCGGCAGCTGCTCTGAGTCACTTTCTCTGTTTCCAATGACTATGCCTCAAAGGGAGGTTCATAAATGTCTTGTGTCAGAATCATCTGGGTTATTTATTTTAAGTACGGAACACTAAGCTTACGACAGCCTTGCTGAATTAGAACCTGGAGATCTGTGTTTCACAAGCCTTCCTGGTGATTCTTATGCACTCTAAACTTGAGATTGTCTAAGCTGAGATTGGCCTACAGTAAGTTGTCAGAATTACTCGAAGGCTTAAATTCAGCCTTCTCTTCCTCGAGACAGTCGTGACTCATGCCTTTCTTAGGGTTTACCTTTCCAGGTCATTGAGGGCTGATTTTGCAAAAATAAGGATCAAAGAATCATCTGCATTAGATAAAATAGATGAAACTTTGGAAGTTAATGAGATGTTTAACGGGCAAAGAAAATACAGGCAAAACCTCAGGAGCTGCCCAGTGGTCAAAGACATAGGAAGTCAGCAGTGCCTTTGGGCAAGGGGAGGTGTTAGTCAGTGAGATCAGAGGTGTAAAGGGGCCAGAGAAGGAGAATGGGAGAAAAAAGTCTCTTAGTTTTGACACTCGGGTCATTACCGGCCTTGAATATTGCTGTTTTACTTGCTCTGTGGGGATAGAGCACCAATGTCTGATTGCTGGTGGTTAACGAGAGAGCAAGTGTTGAGGAAAATAAGCCATCTTAATGCTTATCACTATCCAACCGTATGTTACATATTTATTTGTTACTGTGTTCCACGGTAGCCCCAACACGGAGGACAGTGTCTGGCACACAGCAGAGGTGCCCACATCTGTTGAATGGCTATAGAATGAATGATTGATAGGATTGATGTGCTTAGTGTACTTGATTATGAGACTGAAGAGAAAAAAAAAACCAGCAAAAGTAGGAGAAATGTGCTTACTTGATTGCGTGCTGGAGTAGGAACCGAAAATGCTATTGGCTTCTAGTGCAGAGGTCTTTATATAAAGGGTGATTGTGCGGGATATCCTTTTCTGATACTACTTTGTTTTTGGTTATCCTTTCCCTGATGTTTTCTTCATAAAGCGGATGGGTAGGTTATATAATGTGCATTTCAAGGAGTTTATTTGTTTTGTTTTGTTTTAAGATTTTTATTTATTTGAGAGATTGAGAGAGAGAGAGAGAGCACGAGAGGGTCAGAGGGAGAAGCAGACTCCTCACTGAGCAGGGAGCCTGATTCGGGACTCAATCCTGGGACTCAGGGATCATGACCTGAGCTAAAGGCACTTGTTTAATCAACTGAGCCACCTAGGTGCTCCTCAAGGAGTTTATTTGTATTTAGAATGTTTCACCTGCTGGTATTTGGATCTGTAACTATGAACTTGGGTCAGCATTAGGCTTACTTTGGTGGTTGGGGAAATAGGATCCTGAGTAAAACATTGTTAGGCTTTATTCATTTCTCCTCCATATTGATTTTTGAATAATTTCCCATTACGTGGGGTATGAGATTCCAAATTCTATGACTTAATATCAGAAACTTGATGAGCCTTGTCCCAGCTCTCCTAATTTACCCTGAACAGCTTTTTTTCCCCACCTTCCCTTAACTTCACAAGAAAAATATTTCTCTCTTGGTTTCAATAGAGGTTGGTACCTACCTCTAACAGAGTGCTTGTCATGGTGCATCATGTTTACTGGTTTATCTGTGCCAACCTCTGCATTTCCTTGAGAACAGGAACTGTTTCCTTCATTTTTGTGGTCCCAATGGCTTAGTATGTTTTTAACACACAGGGGCTCAGTAAGATTAAATTGTGGCATCTATCCAAGAAAAAAGGACAACAAATGTCCACGTAAATATCTGAAAATGTGTATGTTCGTAGCTGGATTACTCATAACATTAAGGAGTAGGAAAAAACCAAACGTCCATCGACTGAGGAATGGATAAACAGAATATGTGTATTCATATGATAGAGTAGCATTTGGCAGTTGAAGAGGGTATCTGGCACTTAAAACTGGAAATGGATAGATGTTACATAGATGCACCTAAAAAATAGTATGCTACGTGAAAGAAGCCGGTTATAAAAGACCACGTACTTGAGTGATCTCATTCATTATAGATGTCCAAAATGGGCAAGTCAATAGGGAAAGAAATTAGGTTAGTGGTTGCCTGGGGTCAGGTGGGTCTGCTGGGTGACTGTTGATGGGTACAACATTGTTTTTTGGGGGGGTGATAGACATGGCCTAAAATTAGATTATGGTAATAGTTGCACAATTCTGTAAATATACTAAAAACCATTGTGTTGTATACTTTAAATGGGTAAATATGTCAATAAAAATGTTTAAAAGAAAGATAAAGTGGCAAAAAGACTTGGGAGTGCTGCTGTGAACCCTTTCACAGGCGACTAGACCTCTGTTTTTTTGCTTTCCATTATGTAATCTAGGCTACATCACTCACTTGTTTTGCTTTCATTTTTTTCCGCTTATAAATTTCACTGGTAGTGTGTGATGGAAGAACATGGGTAAACCTCACGTCTGCTGTCAGTTGATTTTTTTTTTTTTTTTTTTTTAAGATTTTATTTATTTACTAGACAGAGGGAGAGAGAGCGCAGCAGGCAGAGGGAGAGGGAGAGAGAAGCAGACTTCCCGCTGAGCGGGGAGCCCAATGCGGGGCTCAATCCCAGGACCCTGGGATCATGACCTCAGCCAGAGGCAGGCACTTAACCGACTGAACCACCCAGGCGCCCTGGTCAGTTGATTTTTGACAAGGGTGCTAGGACCATTCAATGGGAAAAGAATGCTTTCTTCACCAAGTGGTCCTGGGGAAGCTGGATATACACACACGCAGGAGGAAGCGGACCCCTTGCCTTAGAGCGGAGACAAAAATTGATGCAAAATGGATCAGTACCTAATTTTAAGAACTAAAACTGTAAAAACTCTTAGAAGAAATTGTAGGGACAAATTTTCATGACAAGCATGTACAAATGGACAATTAAACACCTGTAGAGATTGTCAGCATCCTTAGTTTTTAGGGAAATGCCAATCAAAACCTCAGTGAGATACCATGTCACACCTATTAAGATGGCCATCATTTTAAAAACAAAACCAGAAAAGAGCAAGTAGTTATGAGGATGCGGAGGACATTGCTGGCGGGAATGTGAAATGGTGCAGCTGCTGTGCAAAATGCCTTGGCGGGTGCCTCGGAAAGTTAAACATGGAATTACCGTGCGACCCAGCAGTTCTACTCCTAGGAATTAAAGACCTGAAAACAGGACTCGTACATGTGTATACCCGTGTTCATGGCAGCGTTATGCATAATAACCAAAAGGTGGAAATAAACCAAAAGTTCATCAACTGATGACAGGACAGACAAAAGGGGGGCACGTCCACATTGTGGAATATTATCCAGCCATAAAAAGGGACACTGTTCCAACATGTGCCGCAGCCTTGAAGACAGTACACTGAGATAAAGCCAGACCTGGAAGGACAAATACTGTGTGACTCTGCTGAACATGAACTCTCTAGAACAGGCAAATTCTCAGAGGTTACCAGGGGCTGGGAATAAGGGGTGGTGGGGAGTTACTAATGGGGAAAAATTTAGGGAATAGATAGTGGTGGTGGTGGTACAACACTATGAGTGTATGTAAATTGTATACCTAAAAATGGTGAAAATGGCAACTTTTATATATATTTTATCATAGTAGGAAAAGAAAATGAGCTAAATGCTATTAGATTCTTTTCAGTGATTGAAATAAAGTAAAAGAATTTGCTGTAGATTCTTAAAGCTGTACAAAAATCCTCTGAGCCTAAATAACACCATTGAAAAATGGGCAACATCTTAAAAGACAAACTGTTTTTAAAAGCATCAGTTAAAGTACCTCTCATTGGAAGAAAGAACAATTAAACAGAAGTGGCTTGAGGATGTTCATCTTCCTCTTATTGGCAAAGTGAATAAAAATACCTTGTAGTCATGTCATCTCTTCTGCAGGGTTTGTGTTTAGACTTTGCCAGCTTACAAGGTGAGGGCCAGCTGTCTTTAAGGAGCATCACGCACAGGAAAGCTTTTCGAACTGAAAACCATTCTACAAATCCTAACTCCCTTTGCATTTTCTGGAAGAGCTGTGTTTAACCTGCCTTTCAGCTACTTCATTTGATTAATTTATAAGGGATTATATTGTAATTTCTTTTTCTCCTTTGTAGTATTTAGTGTCTTTGATCCAGGACAACCTGGGATGGATATGGGTGTTCTACTTTTTCATTCTCATGGTAAGTGAGTCTGTGCCTTTTTTAACTCGTGGTTTTTTTTTTTATGAATTTAGTTCAAAGCATTTACTCTGATTGTTTCTTAAATCAGCACAATTGCTGATTGCTCTTAGTGACCCTTTTGTGAAAAGTAACATTTCATGAGTCTAAAAGATAAATTCTTTTTTCATGGTGGAAACGGGTCTTCCCATTTGCCCTTGACCTGAGCCTAATGAGTATTGTCATTTATAATTCCAGAAGAAATGGTGAGAGACTTACTAAAAGTATTAACGGTGTACCCTTCTGGGGTAGTCTCTATCTGCTAGATGTAGTTTGGGAAATCTGAAGGAAATTACAGGATACACCAAGCACCATTGGGCTCCAAAAGAAGCATTACTATAATTAACACTGTGGTATGTAGGTTCTAAAATAAAGACAGTCTCTTGAGAAAATAATTGTTGTGCCTTAAACGTTCTTGGCTGGAATTGTGTACTTTCTGGGAAACAGCCAATTCGGAACAAGGCCTTATACTTTTGAAATGTTGCTTTCTGTTGAATAAGTATGTGACCTACCCTGCTACATTATTGGTGAGATGGTGCTCGAGACAGGTCTCCTTGAGAGAGTCTGGTGATTGCTTCATCCATGAGGGGATGTGTTTTGTATCCCATCCCTAAATCTAGCGCATCCTAACTGGAGACAGCCTCAGGCGCCCCACGCCCAGCCACAGTCGTCCAGCCTTGTCCACGGAGCCCAGGGATAGTTCAGCTCCTGCATTCCCTGGAGCTGCCTTAAGGTTATGTATTCCGCTGTCACAGAGGATGCTGCTTCTGCCTAACTGCCTTCCAGCTTCTAAAGACTGGGCCATATGTCTCTGTGTTCTACTTCTGACATTTGTGCTCAATAGAGGGGAGTGTCTCCCGATGAACCTGCTGTGTGATCATACAAGAGATTGTACTGGAAAGAAAACTGGATCTGTTATGAGAAGCACTCTTTTTAAAGTGGGCTCCAGGGGCACCTGGCTGGCTCAGTCTATAGAGCGTGCAACTCTTGATCTTGGGGTCATGAGTTTGAGCCCCACACTGGGTGCAGAGATTACTTAAACAAATAAATAAAAATAAATAAAGCTCCACTACCAATTTTTTGCTCTACCAATGGAAAATTATTTAATTTTCTGTACCTTAGTTCTTTTTCTGGAGAGTATGTAACACTAAGTTTTTAAAAAAATATTAACCTCGATTTTCCAGATTATTTTCTAATTCATTAGAAAAGATCGAGTTATCTTTGTACGAAGTCGAAGGTATGCAATTGTCCACATTCATTATTGCGTTCAAAGCATGATGCTCTAACAGAGTTCATTAAATTGTCACTGCATATTTAATGCTTTTTTCTCTTCACAGACAAGTTGTACAATTTTATTTATCTCGCCATTAATAGTGAGGGAAATCTGCTCTCTTGTGCAAAGACGACAAGCTCACTTATTGAGTGAGTGAGTGTTGCCCACAGAAGAGAAGAACAAGGGGAGACACATCAGGACTATTATTTCTTTTAATTCACCCTACTGGGAGTTGTCTTAAGAGCTCCAACGAAACCTCAGATTGTCACGCCTCTTTCAACAGTGTCAGCCGCTTGAGCTGCTGACCAGTGGGGAAGGCTGGGCTGTTTTTCTGCACTACATGAGTTATTGTGGATGATTTTCATTGCTTTGTAAATGTACTGAACAGCCTGTGAATCTGCCAGCCTCTTTATTTGGCCCGTTGAGATTTATCCTTTTAACCTGAAATACTGTTTTGGACTTGAACCCCAGTTCTCCAGCCTGGAAAGTTGAGTGGCCACGAGACAATTGCACATGGTTTGCATTCAGTGACGGGCTCCACGAGTAGGAGAGCATTGCTGGATTCTGCTTCGGTAATGAGTCTGCAGAGAGCGGCTCATCTTCGAAGCCTCCAGTCCTGGTAGAGCACTCAAGCTGGATCGAGCACAAGCCTGCCTTGGACAAAAAACCCCTTTGTTAACTGTGGTGGGGAAATCACACTACGTGGTGACTGGCCCAGTCCCTCTGTATCTGATCTGAAGTTAGGCAGCTCCAGAAGCAGGGATACCTTCAAATTATGGTCATCTTGTTCTCTTCTGTCTTCATTCACAAGTAACTTCGACTCCTGGAAGTACTCAGTCTTCCTTTCAAGGACCATAAGGTACCTCATCCGTTGTCATGATCATTCCAAGTTACAGCCGAAGTCTTCAACCCCAGATTGGCTCGCTGGGAACATTAGGATCCACTAGGACGCTAATTGGCTTAGCCCTGTTTTCAGAGACGTGAGCTTTCTTGCTACCGGGTTCCTTGAGTTACCTCAGCAGAAGACTAGAATTAGAGGTAGAGGAAAGACCTTTTGTCCGTCCTAGTGAGCGTTAAGTATGTGACCTTGAATCACATCAACAGGTTACTAGGGCCTGGGACCTAGGTATCGATTCTTTAGAACTTGGTAGCGTGTATGTCTTCAAGGCTGTGAATTCTATACTAATTATTGATATTTTTAGGTCCTTCTGTATATGTATTTTAAATTATGGACACGAACTAGGGGGAAAACGTGCAATTTTGAGGGCTGCCTAATTTGTGTGGGTTAGGGCATATTTTTCAACTTCTTGCTTTATACTCTAAAATGTGGTGTGTAAATTTTTGAACTTGGTAATGTTATTTAATCAAGGAGATTTCCAATCAGTTAATGCCTCATTACTGACAAAAAAGGGAAAATATGAAATACAGGAAGGGAAAATAAACTGACTTTTATAGTAAATACTGTTCCTCTGATTATTTAAATATATACTCTGACTGCTTCCTTCTAGGATGTGATTCGTGCCTTCTGGTTTTCTGGGGGTTGACCATTTACTGACCCTTTGGTGCTGCCACATAGTAAGCTAGCTTTTTCCTGATGGCCCCATCTCTGTTCTGTTCTGTGAACACCTTCCCTTCCTCTTTGTGTGAGAGCATGGTAAGTTTGGATGAGTTGCCTGGTTGTAATTTAAGAATTGCCTATAGGTGAATGCTATTTTTTATAATTTAACCTCCTTCTGACATTTGGCTGAGAGTTTCCTGTCTTCCCACATAATCAGTATGGTAGCATCTTTGTATCCTGACATCAACATTGTTTTCTTATCCTATTTTTTAATTTTAATTTTTTACCCTGTTTACACTTAGCTGGGTGAGTGTTCCCCTGACCTCTCATTAGCCCCCAAGCAGTATCTAAAGTGAAATTATAAATACATGCTCAGCCCTGAGCGAAAGGATATTTTGCATGATGGGTATATTTCCTTATTATTCTCATTCTGGCAAGCTACGTAGGAATCAGCTTTAAAGAACTCCTAACTTCACTTTCATATTAATTTCTTGTCCCCTGAAGAAAAGGCCAAAGGGAAAGCTAATTTGGAGATGACGGGTTTTCTGACAGCTACATCTCGGATGTTCACTAGGTTGAAGAAAATCACTCTGCGCGTGCACGGCCCCCCTCGCCCCAGTCATGCTGTGTTTTCTTCTCTCCCGTGTAGTTTCAAAGGAAGAAAGTCCCCTCCCCGCTCCTGCTTATTCTGTTCCTTCCTGCTTCCTAGAAGACCAAAGTCCATAGTCAACATTTGTACAAGAAATGCATCGTGAAGTCAATGGAGGATGCACAGTGCTCTTGTGTGTTTCCTCCCTCCCCTCTTTAAAACCTCCAGAACCTTCCCTGCCTTCCCCATAAGTAACTGATAAGGCCTTTTCTTAGCCCTACTAGTTCTGCTGACTCCTATCCTACTTTTCTTTGCACAACCAAACCCTTTGAGTTCATGGATGACCTCTGCTGCCTTTCCGGGTGGCCTACTAACTTCCTCCTCAGTGAGGTCATGAGCTGTGTATCTGCTTGCCCGGGACAGCCCTGGTTTTGATGCCTGTTCTTTTGACATAATTATCAGTGACACCTCCTTTCTCTCCACATGCCCAGGTTTGGACACTTTATTCTTAACCTCTGATCTCTTCTTTCCACACCCTACAGAAACTGCATCGGAAGACCACTGAATTTGAAAATCTTTTTCTTTCATTCCCTATCTTTCTTATTTCCCGTCTTGTACTGGACACTGGTAACCACTCCATTCTCCCCAGGACTTTTGCCTCCTGGCTTCTTTAGAGTTTTTTTGTTTTTGTTTTTAAAGATTTTATTTATTTATTTGACAGAGAGATCACAAGTAGGCAGAGAGGCAGACAGAGAGAGAGGGGAAAGCAGGCTCCCTGCTGAGCAGAGAGCCCAATGTGGGGCTCGATCCCAGGACCCTGAGATCATGACCTGAGCTGAAGGCAGAGGCTTTAACCCACTGAGCCACACAGGCGCCCCCTAGAGTTTTAATTTATTGACTCTCTTGACCTCCTAGCCCCTTTACTGGGTTCTTTTCTCTGTTCACCCTGTGGTAGTTTCTTTCTTCTTTTTTTTTAAGATTTTATTTATTTATTTATTTGACACAGAGAGAGATCACCAGTAGGCAGAGAGGCAGGCAGAGGGAGGCGGGGGAAGCAGGCTCCCTGCTGAGCAGAGAGCTCTATCCCAGGACCCTGAGACCATGCCTGAGCCGAAGGCAAGGCTTTAACCTACTGAGCCACCCAGGCACCCCCTTTCTTCTTTTTTTTTTTAAAGATTTTATTTATTTATCAGAATGAGCACACAAGCAGGGGGAGCGGCAGGCAGGGGGAGAAGCAGGCTCTCTGCTGAGCAAGGAGTCCGATATGGGGCTTGATCCCAGG
Organism: Procyon lotor; assembly: GCA_028646535.1. Classification (NCBI taxonomy): domain Eukaryota; kingdom Metazoa; phylum Chordata; class Mammalia; order Carnivora; family Procyonidae; genus Procyon; species Procyon lotor. The sequence goes on from CM053614.1 coordinate 9,734,788, forward strand.
ACCCCGAGATCATGACTTAATCCGAAGGCAGACACCCAACCAACTGAGCCACCAAGGTGTCCCTCGTAGTTTCTCTTCTACAGTAAGTGTCAGCACCTTTCCCCAATAAGCTGTTCTTCTCATCTACCAGTAACTCTGGTAAATACTTAGTGAATAAGAAACCACTACAGAGAGGTCTGGTGTCAGTTTGTGAAATACTATCTGGTGTATAGTGAAGAGCAAATCTCAAGGGAAATGGACTCAAGTTCTACAACCTCAACCCCTTTGTCCCATCCCTAACCAGACCAGTCTGCCAATTGCCTACATGAATGTTTTTCAAGGTTTCTGAGTCATAGGCCCTCTTGAGAATCTGAAAGCCATTTACCCTCTCCCAAGAACAAAACACACATACGGGTGAACATTCGAATATGTTATAGGGTGTTCATGGGCCAAAACTTAGGGCCCATCCTTGGACCACAAAGTTAGAAACCCTGGTGCAGAGAACCAAGCGCCACCTGGCGTGAAGTTTTCCACAGACTGGTTTCCAGCTGACTGGATTCTTTACTGATCGCCACTCTACATGAATCTGCTACAAAATCAAGCAGGTTGGCTTATCACTTCCTACAAATGGCAGTTGTGTTTTCCTATCTTCTTGTCTTTTAAGGAAGCACCTGTACTTAAAATTTTTAAAAGTTTTTAAAAAACTGTGATTAAAATACACGTAACGTTTACTATCTTAACCATTTTAAGCGTATAGTTCAGTAGTGTTACGAGTATTCCCGTTGTCATGTGTACCTTCTCATCTGTAATACCCCTTTTTAACTCTCAGCCTTGTGAATCTCAACTTTCCTCCAAGTTGAGGACTCGCACCGGCGAGTCCAAGAAACCTTTCCCAACCAGCCTGACTAGCACCCACTGTCTCGCCTTCCTTGGCTAGGAATCGCAATATTACTTGCTTGGTGCTTAGCTGTTTCTGTCTTAGCTATTTTTCACATCTAACTCCCCGAGGAGATTGTTGCTCATTTTCTCCAATTTCCTGCCTGGTTGGTGCTGAGTAAATGTTGATCATGTTGGAAAAGGTGGAAGGAAAATGAGAGAGTGAGGGTAGGCAAAGTGGGGTGCGGGTCCCTGACCCTGCCAATGGCCCTTCCCCTCGCTTAAATGCAGTACCACCTCCTGCAGTAGTGGCCAGGGTAGGAGGCTGGCTGGCCTAGGGTGCATTATCCTTTCCTCAGGCTCCTCAGGAGACCCGTCAGCTCTCCCAGAGGCTGAGCCACGGTGAACAGTGAGCTTTTTGCTCCAGCACAGATCGCGTGTTGTTCAAGCCGCTGTCTATTCCTGCCGCGTGATTTTACCTGAACTGTCCTCCTTCTGCTGCCATCCCAATGCTGTTCATCTGTCTCAGCCCCTGGGGTCCTGCCTCCGAGGAGCTTTTCCTGAGGACGCTGCTCTTAATGCTCTTTCTCTTCTTTAAACTTCCAGAGCCATTATTTCTAGACCACACAGTCTGCCCCAGGCTGCTGGATTTTTACTGCTCTATTTTGTTCTCTGGTTGTTTCTAGTTGTCATTTCCTCAATTAAATTGCGAGCCTCAAAGAGTCAGCTCCATGTCCAAGGATGCACCCACCATTGAATCAAGACAGCTGGTTTACCTTCCTATGTGGCGTCTCGCACTTAGATTCAGGATCATCTCCGTTTTGCTTTTCCTTTGATGCCCTGATTGTTTCTGGTGACCAAAATCAGCATCCATTGTTTCAGCATCTATTGGAATAAGTCAGATTAAATAGGAAATAATGATATTTATGGATGCAAACATAGATAAAACAGACAATATGGATCTCTGAGATGCTTCTATGTGTGTGTTACAGGTTATAGGCAAGAGTATATATGTTGTATGTAAATATGTTGCATCACACACATATGTATGTACATGTATACAAATATGTCAGGTCTAATACTTGAAATGAAATTCTGTACCTGAGTATTTAGTGGTGTGGTCTTTCTACCATCCTCACATAATAGTTCACATGCATGGATGCCTTTCAGAAGTGCCCACCCACTCACTACTCTCTCACGCCCACCACATCGTCGTGAGGGAGGCAGGACCCGTGCTTCTGTTCTTCAGATGCGAGAGCTGAGGCTCAGAGACGTTCAGTGGTTTGCCCAGGGTCACAGAGCTAGTAAAGACAAGCAGAACAGGAATAAAACCCCAGGCCTTTTGTCTTAACTCTGGCATTTTGCCCTTCTTCCCTGTGGGCTCTTGTTTCATCTTATCCTAGCCTTACTTGCAGGGTATACATGTTGTGCAACTGCTGTCATCTTTTCCGAGGCCCAGAGTCCAGGGGCCTGAGCAGACCTTGAGTTAAACTGCCTCCAGCCCTGCACCTGCTGCTCAGCGGGGGGTCCCCTTCCCCCATCAGGCCCCTCAGAGCTGCTGCCCTTGTGCCAGCCCGTGGCTTCCTCTGCAGCTGCCTCCCGCCCCAATTTTGCCTTTGTAAAGAACACTTCTTCCCTCTTTTTCTTGGTCCTTCTCCCTGAGGCTCAGGGGGGTCCTGCGACCTGAGAGACTCCTGCACTCATTTCTTCCCTCCTTCCGGGCCCCTGGATGTCAGTGCAGGTGTGATGATGTCATGGGCTCACCTTTGCCAGGTCTGCCTCTTTCCTCTTGACTATGATCCCTGCCTCGTACCCTTGTTTCCAATGAATGCTTCATTACCTTTGCATGAGGGGCTTGCTTCTGAGATGCCTGGAGTCCGCTTTTTCAGGCCTACTATTGCCTTCCTATTGAAGGAATAACTACTTTTTCTTTTGGCCTTCCAGAAATTCAAGAAGTAGCAAAATCATTTGGAACTGTTTTGAATCCCCTTTATCATGGTGGAGTGTTGGTAAAGTGCTGCCCTGTTTGACCGGAATGTTGTATATTTTAATGGGATGATTGTATTTAGGTGAAACCTTTCGTCTGAGGACTTCAAAAGACTTCACCTTGCTTGATAGTTATTATCACACCCTAAAGAGGGACATCAGGTTACCACAGTCCTAGATTCTATGTGTGTGTATGTGTGCAATTGCTTCTTTATTTAGTGTTTTGTTTGTTTTCCTAGCCTCAACATAGACAAGTTTCAGAAACCCAGCAGTAACACAGTTGGTTTCCATGAAAACGACCACCTAATGAGTAGCATACATGAATTGCTTTTGTTTCATGGGATGAAGAGGTCAGTGGGGTTATGAAAGAGGCAGGTGGGGGCGGCTGGGGGGGGGGAAGCAGTGTTGAGTTGAGTCGTGTCTTCCGAGACCCTGCCCCAAACGTCCCCAGAGCTGTGGGACAGGTTTCACCATTGTTGGCACTACTAGTTGGGTTCATGGGGAAGATGAGCTCTTGGGAATGTATGTGTGGCGTCATTACCCAGATTGGTCCTTTAGCAGAATTTCTGAGAAACAAGCCTGTGTCACAGCCACAGGAGAGGTTCCTAATTAAGTTAAAATAACACCAAAGACCCCCACCTCCCCATGCCCCACCCCTGGTCTCTGCAAACACTTAGGCTTTTGAACAAGCCTCTGGATAAAGGGATGGGTTAGTTAAGGCAAGAATCTTTTCCAGAGGGGTGCCTGGGTGGCTCAGTGGGTTAAGCCGCTGCCTTCGGCTTAGGTCATGATCTCAGGCTCCTGGGATTGAGCCCTGCATCGGCCTCTCTGCTCAGTGGGGAGCCTGCTTCCTCTCTCTGCCTGCCTCTCTACCTACTTGTGATCTCTCTCTCTCTCTGTCAAATAAATAAATAGAATCTTAAATTAATTAATTAATTAATTAATTTAAAAAAAGAATCTTTTCCAGAAAAGACGCTAAGGGGTGGCATATAGAAATGACCCAGAGCAGTGAGTCCCCCTTCCCACACCCAGCTCCTGTTGGGCTCGGGCTCAGCACGGCTACTTTCTGCCAGAGTGTATGTAGTACTGTGGGATTGTGGTAGTTCTCATCCAGAGCTTTAGTATCAATTTAGGTTTTCCTCCCTCTACCTGCCCGGTAAGGAGTGGGTCTTGGGAGGCCAGTCTCCTTCCCTGGCTCAGGCCGCTCCTATTTCTTGACTCAGCAGGGGGAGACAAAGTCCCAGAGACCCTTCCTGCTGCACTTTCCACACCAGAAGTTGCCACGTGTTCTTTATTTCATTATTACTGTTTATGTGTTTTGAAACGGTCTGTATTTTATGATTACCACATGTGTGGAGTTCCCGTTCCACGCCCCCCAGCCTTCCCTCAGGCTCCTACCACCACCACCGGCTGTCCAACCTGTTTCACAGAGATGGAGATTCTCTGGAGTTTCTCCACTTGGACAGTTCTGGTCTCCCAGAGGAAGTGATTCCTTAGTTTCTGTAAATCCCACGGCTTTTGAATAGCTTCCCTTCACCGTTGGCTTCCAGTCATTATCCTCTGTGAGCCTCTCGGTTGAGATCCTCAACCATCCCCTCCACACCTTGCTGCTGCCATCCCTTCTACCATGAGGAGTGAGTCCAAGTCCAAATCCCAATGGATGGGCTGCCCATGCAAACCTCTCTCTCTCTTCCCCTCTATCTCCTCACCCCCCCAACTATTCCTTCTCTAACCTGGACACGAGCTTTGAATTACTGAGGTGAGAGCTAAAGGGTAGTCTACCCCCCCCACCCCGCCCCCGAAGGTGTGGACTCCTTCGCGTCGTCCGCTGACAGCTATTTGGTACCCACACTTGGGAAGTGCTCTTGTGGTGACCTACTGCGCCCTCCCTAGTGGGGCCATTTCATTGTTTGGTAGCTTGAATTGTTAGAAAATTCGTTCTCCTTTCCTTATTATTTCTTCCTTCCAAAGCAACACACATGTATTTTTTCTCTTGGAATATTTAAGGACAGCTTCCCTTTCTCTTTCAGCTTTTTGGGTTTCTAATCTTAAATTTGTATTGAAACTTTCCCCCCAGCTATTGATTTCTGATCAAATCTACCAGTGTAGTACTTTACTTTTGAAGTCCTCAAGTATCTTCTTTGAGCTCTCCTTCTCTTCTCTCTCTGATTTGATTTCCCCTCTCCTAATCTTCAATCTCGAGAACACTATCTGGACAAAATTGTTTCATTTTCTGTGCTCCAGAGGCTCTTGCTCATACCCTCTTTTCAGCCTTGTCTTTATCAGTCTACAGAACTCTGGAAAGACAGGATCACCTTCAAATCATTTAGAAAAATCTCCTAATACAGTACCTGGCGGGTAGAAGGTAAAACTTAGTGAATGTTTAATTTTCTCTGTTCTAGTTCTTTTCTTTAGAAAGCTTCCTTTTTCACATTTTTCTAAAACCTACAGATGACTATGGGGTATTTATCTCTAGCCCCAATTTGTTACTCATTTTTTCATCTTAAATTGCCTGGCGCTCACTAGGATGTCCTGTTGGCAGCCAGACTTAAGATGGCTTCTTTTCTCCACCCAGTCCCTGCAAATCCGCTACTCATATAACCTTACTACTGGTCTTTGTACAATAAGGTGCTTGGAAATTTTTGAACGACCTTGATTCTTTGTCATTAAGTAGCAGTCTCTTTTCCGAGACCATGGTCCTCAACTGTGCCATAATCCTCATATTTTCTGGTTTCTCTTTAACTGTCAGTGGCCACAACATCCTTCAGGCCCCCGGGTTCTCAGCCTTAAGGATCATTTTGGACACATCTTTCCCTCTCTCCATGCAGTCAGCCTGCAGGTTTGCTGATCCTTCCTTGCTTTTCTCTTTCATCATTTGCGTTGCTTTCTAAGCCACCATCCTCTACCTGAATTATTCACAGCAGCCTTATTTTTGGTGTTCCCTGCCTTATTTTTGTCTTGTCCTGCTCTAGTCTGCCCCACACTCAACTCTTAGAATAGTCTTAAACAGTGTTTTTGTGGCGTTAATCTCCTGGGCAGGTATCAAAAGTGTCTGTCATCTTTCCTGGATTAATTTTGAGATCTTGCATGAATCCTCACCTCTAGCAAGAAAATCTGGGAGACCAGAGCTCTGAGAGCAAGCATGGCGGACACTTCTCTTCCATTGGCCTCTTGTTTGTCCCAGGGTTGGACATCTCTCTTCCCTTCTCTCTCTCTCTTTTTTTTTTAAATAACAACTTTATTGAGATATAATTTACACACACCATACAAGTCGCCCACTTAAAGTGGACAGTGGTTTTAGGCACATTCACAGAGTTCTAAGCCCATCACTACTGTTAATTTTAGAACATTTTCATCACCCAGGAAGAAAGCCCATATTTTTTTTTTTTTTTAAGATTTTATTTATTTGACAGAGAGAAACACAGCGAGAGAGGGAACACAAGCAGAGGGAATGGCAGTGGGAGAAGCAGGCTTCCCGCCGAGCAGGGAGCCCGATGCGGGGCTCGATCCCAGGACTCCGGGACCACGACCCGAGCCGAAGGCAGCCGCCTAACGACTGAGCCACCCAGGGGGCCCAGAAAGCCCGTATTTATTAACAGTCATTCTCCTTCTCCTTTCTCCCCAGCTCCTAGCAGCTACTGATTTACATTTTGGGTTTTTTTTTTTTTTTTTTTAAGATTTTTATTTATTTATTTTAGAGAAAGAGCATGAGTACAAGTAGGGGGAGGAACAAAAGGAGAGGGAGATAATCTCCAGCAGACTCCGTGCTGAGCTCACAGCCTGACAAGAGGCTGGGTCTCACAACCCTGGGCCGAAACCAGGAGTCCACACTCAACCGACTGAGCCACCCAGGCGCCCTCTAATTTACATTCTGTGTCTGTTTGTCTATTGTAGACAGTTCATATAAATGGGACCATATAAAGTTATATAATCTTTTGTGATTGGCTTCCTAGCATAATGTTTTTTTCAGGGCTGTTCAAACTGGGTTTTCTTAGATTCTGTATTTGTCTGCTTAGCATTCATTCATTCATCAGAGGGCCGACTGTATTAACTGTACTTTTCTTATTTTCTGTATTCTTTTTTTTTTTTTTAAAGATTTTATTTATTTGACAGAGAGAGACACAGCAAGAGAGGGAACACAAGCAGGGGGGAGTGGGAGAGGGAGAAGCAGGCCTCCCGCCAAGCAGGGAGCCCAATGTGGGGCCCGAACCCAGGACCATGGGATCATGACAAAGGCAGCCACTTAACGACTGAGCCACCCAGGCCCCCCTATTTTCTGTATTCTTTTTTTTTTTTTTAAAGATTTTTATTTATTTATTTGACAGAAAGAGATCACAAGTAGGCAGAGAAGCAGGCAGAGAGAGAGGAGGAAGCAGGCTCCCTGCTGAGCAGAGAGCCCGATGTGGGGCTCGATCCCAGGACCCTGAGATCATGACCTGAGCTGAAGGCAGAGGCTTTAACCCACTGAGCCACCCAGGTGCCCTATTTTCTGTATTCTTAATGATCTTGACATTTGTGGCCCTGTGACTGCCCCTCCCAGGGTTAGCCAATTCTTAGAGATAGCAAAGAACTCATCCGGGAGAACACTTTGCTATGCAGACGAACCAGTAACCCACAGCCTGATCCAACCATCTACTTCATCAACTGCTCACAAACCATGCCAGTATTTTTTGCGTTAAATCACTGCAGGGCCAGGTGCCAGACAACTAGGGACAGCCCCTATATCCCAAAGGCCGTCAGAATTCTTCAGACAAGGCAGTCCTGAACTATTTACCCTGTCCTGCCTTGCCTTCCCTGCAGAAAACCTAATAAAGGCTCTGGTTCTGGTTTGCTCCTACTCCCACTGCCTCCAGACCCAAACTGGAGCTTCCCTGTGTGGCCCTGTGCGGCATGGTGTGCCCTCTCGGGAATCGTGAGTAATAAAGATCTTCCAGTGGCATCAACTTCTCTGTATCATCACTCAGTGACCTCCGTGGAATAAAATCCAGCAGGTAAAATTGAGTACAAAGGCTCATTTATGTTCCATGTGTCAGTTCTTCATTCATTTTTTTTTTAAACGGGATTGTATGCGTTACACCACGTTTTGTTGATTCATTCTTCAGCTGGTGGACATTTGGGTTATACCCACCTTTGGCTATTGTGAAAAATGCTGCTGTGAGATTTGTGTACCAGTTTTGTGTGGATATGTTTTCAGGTCTCTTGGGTGCATTCCTAGCTGTGGAATTGCCGAGTCATGTGGTGACTGTGTGTCATGCACAGAACAGCCAAACCATCTTCTAAAGTGGCGTAAACGCCATTTTACGGTCCCACCAGCAATCGGCGAAAGTTCTCATTTCTCCACATCTTCACTTATATTTGTTATTGTGAGACTTTTTAAACTTAGTCATCTTCATAGATTTGAAGTGGTGTCTTATTGTGGTTTTGATTTGCAGTTCTCTAATAACTAATGATGTTGAGCAACCTTTCATTTGTTTATTGGCTGTTCGTATGTCTTCCTGGAAAAATGTTTCCTTAGCCCATTTTAAAATTAGGTTATTTGTCTTCTTATTGTTGAGTCATAGGAGTTCTTTATGTGTTCTGGATATAAGTCCCTTATTAGATATATGATTTAAAATATTTTCCCTTAACTTGTGGATTTTTTCATTTTCTTGCTGGTGTCTTTTGAAACATTTTTTTTTTTTTTAATTTTGATAAAGTCAGCTTATATTTTTTTCTCTTGCTGCTTTTGATTTTGGTGTCATATGTAGGATATCGTTGCCTAATTCAAGGTCTTGAAGATTTAGTCCTGGGTTTTCTCCTAAGAGTTCTATTGTTTGAGCTCTTACCTTTAGGTGTATGATCTATTTTGAGTTAATTTTTATGTATGGAATCAGACAGGAGTCCAAGTTCATTTTTTTGCATGTGGACGTCCAGTTGTTCCAGCATCATTTGTTGAAAAGACTATTCTTTCCTCATTGAATTGTCTTGGCACCCTTGTCAAAGATCCATTGATCATTAATGTGTGGGTTTATTTCTGGATTCTCAATTCTGTGCCCTTGACCTATACATCTTAATGATCTCTATGTCTGTCCTTATGTCAGTACCACCAGTCTTGATTATTGAAGCTTTGTAGGAAGTTTTGAGAACAGGAAGAGTGAGTCTTCCTACGTTGTTCTTCTTTGTCAGAATTGGTTTGGTGATTCTGGGTCCCTTATAGTTCCATGTGAAATTTATAGTTTGTCAATTTATGCAGAAAAAAAAAAGGCAGCTGGAATTTGGAATGGGGTTGTGTTGACTCTGTAGATCAATTTGGGGAGTATTACCATCTTAACAGTATTAAATCTTCCAGTCTTGAATATGGGATACCTTCCCATTTATTTAGATCTTCTTTAATTTTATTCAATGATGTTTTGTAGTTTTCAGTGTACAAGTCTTGTACTTCTTTTGTTACATTTCTTCCTAAGTAATTTTTTCTTTTCGATGATATGGTAAAAGGGATTGTTTGCTTAATTTCTTTTTTCTATTTTTTAGATTTTATTTATTTATTTGAGAGAGCGAGAGAGAACACAAGCAGTGGAGAAGGGCAGAGGGAGAAGCTGACCCTCACCTGAGCAGGTAGCCTGATGCAGGGCTTGATCCCAGGACACTGGGATCATGAGCAGAGTCGAAGGCAGAGGCTTAACTGACTGAGCCACCCAGGTGGCTATTGCTTAATTTCTCTATTTGCTTAATTTCATTTCACATTATTCACTGCTAGTATATAGAGATACAGCTGATTTTTATATATCAATCTTGTGTCCTATTCCCTAGTTGAATTTATGTTTTATGTTACATAATTCCTTAGGTTTTTTTTTTTTTTTTTATTATTCTTCATATCTTTTTCCTTTCTTTCTTTTTTTAATATTTATTTATTTGTCAGAGAGAGAGAGAGGGAGAACGAACAGGGGAATGGCAGGCAGAAGGACCCTGGGATGATGACCTGAGCTGAAGGCAGATGCTTAACCCACAGAGGCACCCAGGCGCCCCTCATAGGATTTTTTTCTGTATGCAAGATCACATCATATGGGAATAGAAATAGTTTTACTTTTTCTTTTCCTTTTTTTTTTCTTTAAGATTTTTATTTATTTATTTGACAGAGAGAGAGAGAGAGAGAGAGATCACAAGTAGGCCGAGAGGTAGGCAGAGAAGAGAGGGGGAAGCAGGCTCCCTGCTGAGCAGAGAGCCCAACGCAGGGCTCGATCCCAGGACCCTGAGATCATGACCTGAGCCGAAGGAAGAGGCTTTAACCCACTGAGCCACCCAGGTGCCCCTGTTATTTCTTTTTCTTACCTAATTTTCCCAGTTAGAACTTCCAGTTTGGTGTTGAATAGAAGTGACAACAGTGGCCATCCTTGTCCTGCTCCTAATCTTAGGAGGAAAACATCCAGTCTTTCATAGATGGCCTCTTACCTTTTTGTCATCCTACACTATCTTGTTTCTCTGTCTATTCTCTGAATTTACGGTATGGTGGAAGGAATGTGGACCTCAAAATCAGATTTGGATTTGAATTGATTATCTTATTAATTCTACCAAGAGATGTTGACTGTTAGACACCAGCATATAGAAGAAAATCTCTGCTCCCAAACTGCTCTTAATACAGTGAGACACTGTCATATGGATAAAACATTTTAGTGTGCTAAGTACTGTGATGGGGGTATGGCCAGGGCTGTGAGAAGTACAGAAAACAGGGCCTTGGGAAGATTGACTTGAGGATATGATGCCTAAATAGCTCTTGAACAATTGGAGATAGTTTTGGAAGAGAGGGAACATGTGCATAGATGGGATGGTAGCTGGATTCTTTGAGCCACAGGTCAGCCTGTGAGGCTTGAGTGTGGGGTGCTTGTAAGTGAGGGACTTGAGGTGATCCTAGAGAGATAATTGGGGCCTTGCAAGCTTCTGAAGGCTTTGAAGAACTGGATGGTGGTAGGGGAGGAGATGGATTGGTGGTGAGTGAGGCCATGAATGGAAAGATCTGGAAATAGGAGGTTATGTCTAAGCAGGGAAGAATCAAGGGCCCGAAGGAAAGATAGAAGAAGGCAAGAGTGTCAAGGAAGATTCGGAGGTGGAAGTAACAAGGTATGTTGCACTTGACTGTGAAAGGTGAAGAAAATGGACTTGAAGAGAATGATTCTCAGGTTTCTGATGTGGAATTCTGGGTTGTTTGGTGGACTAAGCTGAGATTTAGTTTTCTCATCTATAAAATGGGAAAAGTACTTCACAGATAACAGTATATGGGAATCTAAACACAAGCACACAGTTGAAACTCGAGAAATACTCTTTCTTTTTCCTTCTTCCCGCATTGTTTCTGTTTCTTCGGTTCCTTAAATGTAGGCCTTCATTAGGTTAGTTCTGCCTTCAGAATGCTTTTCTTTGCTGTGTCCCATAGTGACCCCCGGTACCCATGTGTGGGTTACTCCACATTTCTCTCTCCACCTTCATCTCTCTCCTGAGTATTTTTGATTGTGTTCTGGGCATCTGCATGGCCTCTTAACTTTCACAAAGGAGAACCACCCCCCAAATCTCTTCTTCCTCCTTATGTCCGTAAGCCTATGAAATGCTGCTATCATTTTCTGTCATTCCAGCTTCAAATCATTTTTTCTGGTTTTAAAAGCACCTTTATCTCTTATGGTTTCTAGTTTTCCAGAGTCATTTTGATGTCTTTCTCTCCTCTCCTTACATTCAGTGAAATTCGGGCTCTGTTTAATCCCCTCCGTAACACTGTACGCGCCTATTTCCTTTTCTGTCCCTGTTGTACTGCCTGCCTTCAGGCTTCCATTCTGAATCCCATCGGAACTAAAACACTCGTTCTCTACCCCTGCTTTCTCCCCCTTTTGGTCCATCTTGTAGGCAGCTGCCAGGCTGAGCTTCTAGGAACTGACTCGATCATGACCCTCAGTTGAGTGTCTTCACTGAGTTCTCCACACCCATTGGATTGTTGCTTAGGGCACTGCATGTCCAGACCCTGTGTGCTTCTCCAGTTTTATCTCCCCACATCCTTGCAGAAAAACGAGAGAGTCTTCTGCACCTTAAGTATCATCTCTGCCTCTTCCCTTGTGGAAGGTGTGCTTGTTCTCCAAGTCACAGCTCATGGATCCTGCCTGCCTCTCATCAAACCACATAATTCTCCTTCCTCATATCCTGTAGGACTTTGTGCTTCTTTAAAATGATGTGTGTACATATCTTATCTCTCCTACTAGATTTAATTTCTTCCATGGTGCCACCTTCATCTCTATAACCGCCAGAATGCCTTTCTCATGTTCAATAAATATTTGTTAATAGAATATACTACATTCTCATCTTCCTGAAGCATGAGCTTTGCTTTGCCAAATGTCTATTCCCAAGGGTCTGTGACATAGGCAGTAGGAGGATGAAGGGCAGCAGAGTTTCCCCTGTGGATCTTCTTGGAATTTAATACTGAGGAGTATGAGGATATTACAAAGACACATTCTTTTTTTTTTTTTTTTAAAGATTTTATTTATTTATTTGACACAGAGAGAGATTACAAGTAGGCAGAGAGGCAAGCAGAGAAAGAGGGGGAAGCAGGCTCCCTGCCGAGCAGAGAGCCTGATGCAGGGCTGGATCCCAAGACCCTGAGATCATGACTTGAGCTGAAGGGAGAGGCTTTAACCCACTGAGCCACCCAGGCACCCCACAAAGACACATTCTTATTTAAATTCTTGGTAACAAAGTCCAGCAGCATTTGGTGGGTTTGATATAATTCATATAACATTTAACTCTTTATGTGGCTTGCTTGGGTATAAGTCATCATTGACTGTGTGGGAGCTTGAGAGATTGGGAAATGAACCCAAGTGCTGTGCAGTTCTGCAGGGCTTAGCTACCAGTCTGGCTTTTCCTTGTAGAATCTAGAACTTACGCTTATATACTCCTTAGGTACTTTCAGTCAAAGTAAATAGCCTGGTGATTCATTTAGGAAATTACACGAGGTATGCCCCGCCCTCCCCTGCCCTTCTCTGGAGGCTTCTCCCCAAGGCTACCTCTGCTGGGTTTGGAAGGAGGTAGTTCTCAGTCCCAGTTTCCAATGAGTGATTTCCAGGAACTGAGAAGGGAAGCAGGGATGGAAAGAGTTAGATAGTTTCTGTCTTGGGCTAAAAAACCTCAGTCCTCAGTTCCTCCAGCACTGTTTCCTGGCAGCCAGACAAGGAAGGAGAGAAACTGAAGGATGCCAGGGTGCCAACAGAGCATCCAAGTCCTTGGCAGAGCTCAGAATAGCATTCACAGCTCTCAGTGATTCATCGTGCGCGGGCCTGCCCACCCATGATCTGAGCGGCTGAGGACAGGGTGAGTCAGGCCTCCAGCAGCTTCCTTTCTTGCCTTAAATTCTGTGCCCTTCCTGGGCTGACTAGGCTGCGGAGCAGAGGGGAGGCCGATGAGGCAGGAGGCGGTGCCAGCCAGGAGAGATACGGCTCTGCTCTGAGCCGTTCCTTTTTGAAGGGCTCCCTCCTCCTGTCTGCACTAAGCCCTAGGGAAATACAGAGAAGAGGAATCCTGAGATTTGGAAGGTAGAGGTTGTTTTTAGAGACCTATCTAAATCTGGGGCCAATTTTTTTTTTTTTTTTTTTTTGGTTAAGATTTTATTTATCTATTAGAGAGAGAGAAACAGACTTCCCGCAGATCAGGGATCCTGATGCGAGACTTCATCCTGGGACCCTGAGACCACAACCTGAGCCAAAGGCAGATGCCCAGCGGACCAAGCTACTTAGCCCCATTCTCTGGACATGCTTCTGCGTTGATCTCTGTGATGTCCCTCAGTGTTATGTTCTGCCCTTCTTAAATCTGATCTGCATTCTGTTCTCTTTGTCTCGTTCTTCTCTCTTAATTCTTTTCTCTCTCCCCTTGCTCAGCAAGAATTATTTATGTATGAAATCAGAGCTGTTGGCTTTTTCCTTTTTAGGATGGCTTTTCAAACAGGTATGTCTCATCCCTTGGTTGGTCCTTCCCTATCACTAGCCCTAACTCAGAGGATAGGGCCAACACCAAATTTTCTCAGAACCAAATCCTAGTGTTCTCAGCACTAAACCCCACTAGTGTAGGTCCAGGCCCAGAGTTCACCACATTTGTCCCCTTTGATCTGCAGCAGAATCCCTGGTTGAAAAATCATTCTAATCCCATACTTGGCTTTAAAATGGGTCATTCTTCATGTGGTCAACCTGAGACAGGCCACAGGTCCCCTTTAGCTAAGCTTCCCATTCTCTTTTCATTGCACAGCTCTTGCTGTGTATCCCACTTTCTGTTTGTAGCAAGGCATTTTTCTCTGTCTCGCCACCTTCCCAGCACTGATTCTCTTGGATCCACTCAAGTTCAAACCGTGACGTGTCCGTATTCCTCCTTTACAGTGGGAGCTCCTTGCCTTGCAGCCGTGCGTATGTCTGTCCCCCAAACCGTTTCAGGGTGCTTTAGAGAAATCCAGGTACAGCTAGGTTGGGTGACTTGTGTGGAGTAGACATAGCACCGTCTGAACGAGAGTGGTAATTTACTGCTTTAGAGGTTTTCTGTCTTCCCTTCCTTGTGGCTACACCGCATGTGTGCTCCGAGAAGGCAGCTTTACTAACAAAACGTCCAAGTGCATTTATTTCCAAAAAGAGCTAGACAAGATGAAGCATGGGGGGCTGTGTCGATTACACCACGAGTGAGGATGGAAACTGGAGGAGGTTGGGTGTAATAATTCACTTTTGTACAGGGTCAACACCTGTCATAAATGTGACCCGGTTGCTGGATCAAAGCTAATTCTAAGCCCAATACTGGATGACCCACGTATTCCAGATATGTTACACAATATTTTAAAGCACAAGGGATAGTTATCTAAAATTCACTGTGATGGGATAATTTGGGGGAGCTTCATTGTGAAGTGTTTTGAATCAGCTTTCATTTTTATCATTAGAGCAATGCCACGAAATAGGTAGGACAGAGATTCAGGCCCATTGTAAAGGGAGGACCCTGAGGCAAAGGGAAATGAATGAATGGACGAGTGAATGGACGAATGGGGCCATTCAGCATTTATTCCAAAGAGCACAAACTTGGTCAGCACAGTTGAGATCAGACCCCTTCATCTGTGTCATTTCTATCACACTGTTCTTTTTACGGGAAACTTCTTTCACATAAGAAGAGAGACCAGCCCATCCCTAGAAGGACTTGCGCTCTGAGTGGTTTTATTAAAGCCACAATGTGTTTCTCTGAATTATCCACATGCTCTTCCCAACAGTGGTGCATATGCCATCTGGAATTTATACGAAGTCCCGAGAGTGGGCTCTTCCACAGTCCACAGTCCCTCAAGACTCAACTCCTCCGGCTCTGTCCACACCTTCTTAGACCCACTCCCACTTGACTTTCTCCTGACTGTGCCACTTCCCATCTAATTGGCTCCTTATCTTGTCAGCTCCCTGGCCTGTGGGGGCAGGAGAAGGAAACAGGACAATACTTGCCCTCTGGGCTTCCCTTTGTTATGTGAGTACGTCCAGAACACCTGCTACGTGTTGGGTTCTCTAGTTACACTGCCTATCCTCATCATGTCCATCCATTGACTTCAAGGAAGCCCTCCCTCTTCCTGTGATGAATTCAGTGCTGGACTGAGAGCGTCCCACCCTCTTTATTACCATCGCTGCCAACAAATTGAATATCTGTGTTAGTAACCCTCCACACATCCCACCCTTCTAGTTTTCTATACCTTCAGTTCAGTACTTGCATTTATAGGACACTGTAGCCACCATGAGGGCGGTTAGGCTCATTGGACTTCCTAATCAAGTGGGAGTGTCCTTCCTTCAATCTTTTCGGCTCCAAATCTCTCTAAGCACTTTTCACAGGACTGACTAGCTATGATCACGGCTCTTCTCTCCTTGCCCTTGCCCTTGCCCGACATCACTAATCAATGACCAGGCTACTTAATCAAACTGAGTCTGGACACAGATTTGAAGGTCCTCAACATGAAACACTAGTGCCACTATATCTTACTATATTTGCCCTAAGGAATTACAACTATTTTCAAAACCTTTTCAGACCACCACCTCTTCCTCTCCTTCCTACCCTACACTTATCCTGACCTCCACACCCTAGACCTCTCGTTCTGTCAGTCAGCCCAGGCTGCCTCCTCTTATTGCTTCGCAGAGCTCAGAAAATCCCATGGTTGACCATTTCAAAGATGTGCCTTTGATCGTCCAACAATGCCTCACTCTTGGATTTTTGTTACATTCATCCTAAGCATGCTTAGAAGCCAGCCCCTGCCCTATGCTTTTTCTCCTCTCCTCCACTTCAAGTGCCAAGCACTCATGGCTGGGCCATAGTGTGGCTGACACTCAACAGTCATGGAATTCTTCCTTTGTTGGCTCCCTGTGTCACAATCAGCAGCCAGTGGGCCAACAGTGAGCCATCAGAGAGAGTCTCACTTCTGATCTTATTGATGAATAGGAAGCCATCTTCCTTCCTCTCCACTAAAAAAATGCTCTCTCTGCCTTCTCCATTATCTGGCTGCATTATCCTGATCCTTTGCCAGGTCTCTCTGCTCTACTACCCTTGGCATCTTCTTCTGCTTCATTGGTTCACTCTTCTTTCTTTTTCTAATCTCTAGTCTCTTCCGTGCTAGTGGTTCTTCTATTTCAGTCGCTCCTAAACTAAAAAATAGATAAAATGAATCAAAATGATGCAAAAAACCCCCCAAAAAACCCAAAAAACAAAAACAAAAAACACAACAACAAACCCTCTCTTCATCTTCATTGTTAAATGAATTTAAAGCCATCTACACCCTAAATAATGTAGCCACTATCCTCTGCCCCATTCTGACACTCCCTCTCCCCCCTGCAGCCATCAGCTTCTGCTACTCTTCCAAAGAGCCCCTCCCCAGCGCCCCCCTCCTCGTCATTCCCATCCCCTGGCCACGGTTTGGGGTGAGACCTTCCTTACCTCTCACCTAGCTGTCCAGAAGTCTCTGCCACCTCTCTCAACCTGTTTCACACATTGATGCCTAGCTAATCAGTCTTGGGACAGCTTTGAGAACTTCATTCTGCTCAAAATTAAGTGGAAAATCCCCACTTTGGCAATCATGGCACCATGGTCCTGGTTTTTTCTTACCTTCGCAGCTACCTCTCTACTTGGATTCTTCAGCCAAACGGGACTCTGTACTGAAATGTACCCTCTGTTCTTCCTCTTGACCCTGATTCATGCTTTCTTTTCTGGAGCAGCCTTGCTTTCTTATCTGTCCTTCACTGCTCAGCTCAAGTCCCCTCACCTCCACAAATTTTTTAGTGATCCCACAACCAGCTGTGATCTCTGAATCTCATGAAGCATGTTTTTGGAACTTCCTGAAAGCACTGTCATATTATGTCATATTACTACTATTTGGTCTATTTCTGGCCATTGATCTCCTTGAGTATAAAGATTATATATTTTTAATTTTATCTACCATCTCAGCCCGCTCTCTAGTGTAGAACTTCGCATTATTGCTGAGTCCTTGCTCGGTGCACATGAGATGTCCAGTGTTAATCACTCTGAGCCCAAGGTCTCACATGGTGGCCCACAGCTCACATAGTAACCCCTGAGGCATTTTGTGCAGCTGCTCTAGTGTTGGTTTTGTTTTGTTTTGTTTTGGTGGTGGTAAATTATGTAAAATATAAAATTTGCCATTTTAGCCATTTTTAGGTGCGCAATGCAGCAACATTAATTACATACACAGTGTTGTGCAAACATCACCACCATCTATTTCTACAAGGTTTTCATCACTGCAAACAGAAACTCTATAACTTTAAGCAATAATTCCCCAGCCCCTGCTTAACCTCCTATCTACTTTCTATGATTTTACCTCTTCTAGACATTGCATATGGTGGAATCATATTACATCTGTGCTTCTGTGTCTGGCTTATTCTACTTAGTGTAATGTTTTCAGGGTTTACCTGTTACGTAGCATGTAGAGATACTTCATTCCTTTTTATGGCTGAATAATATCCCGTCTATGGTGTAGATAGACCACATTTTGTTCATCCCTTCATCTATTGATGGACACTTGGGTTGTTCCCACCTTTTGGCTCTTGAGAATCATGCTACAAGAAGCACTGGCATAACAAATATCTGTTTGAGTCCCATTTTTTAATTCTTTTGGGCATATACCTGGGCCTGAAGTTGCTAGGCCAGATGATAATTCTATGTTAAACTTTTTGAGGAATCCACTCCAGAGTATTTAAAGTACGTAGCAACTTTAAAAAATGAAGGATTCCATTAGATTAGATTTTTTTTCAATTTCTCTTGGGGAAAAGGAAAAAAAAAAGAAGTCTGGCCCTTCTGGGCCTCACAGGCCCACTTCTGTAGGGATATAATCTGCTGGGGTAAGTGGGGACCACTCCCTATAGATACGAGATATCTGGTCTCCAGCCCATCAAGGCCCTCCCTGGGGGGCATCAGACATGCGCAGTCTCTGCCTGGGCCCAGTCTAAGCCTCTGTTCTGGTTCCTTCCCTTCATTATGTCTTCCCAGCCTGTCCATACAACCGGTCTTTCCTTCCTGTGTTCGTATTCATTCCATGTTCTTTGAGTATGTACTATTCCTTTCTTTTTCTAGGCTGTAATTGTCTTTAAGGCAGAGTACCTGTCTTTTTTTTAATCTCAGATTTGTCAGGACCAATGGGCACAGTATTGGTACCCAAAGTCTTAGTTATATTACATTTTAAAATGGAATACCTGAGTTTTAAGGAAGATTTAATTTATATAGTTATGACTAACAAGTCAACCAACTGCTATATTTCACTGTGGAATGTTGTAATAAAAGGGGAAAAATTCTAAAATTGGGGAAATGAACAGATGATAGGCAATGGGGGAAGAGCTAACCACTTCCTCATTTAAAATATTTCTTCAGAAGGAGAAAGAAATCTTTCTTTCTTTCTTTTTCTTTTATCACTGTAGGCTGTAGTCTGATGAAAATCATTTTAAAAATGATATACAGGGGTACCTGGGTGGCTCAGTCATTAAGTATCTGCCTTCGGCTCAGATCATGATTCCAGGGTCCTGGGATCGAGCCCCGCGTCGGGCTTCCTGCTCAGAGGGAAGCCTGCTTCTCCCTCTCCCATCGCCCTGCTTGTGTTCTCTTCTTGCTGTGTCTCTCTGTCAAATAAATAAATGAATCTTTTTAAAAAAAAGATGATTTATGGAAAACTGATGTACAGTGTCACAGAATAAGTTAATACGAAATAGAATTAAGATGTCATGACTATATCCACATGCAAGAAAAACTGAATCACTACCTCACATCATATACAAAAAATAACTTAGAATGGGTCACCACCTAAATGTAGGAGGTAAAACTGTAAAACTCTTTCTTTTTTAAAAAAAATATTTTATTGGGGCGCCTGGGTGGCTCAGTGGGTTAAGTCTCTGCCTTCGGCTCAGGTCCTGATCTCATCTCAGAATCCTGGGATCGAGCCCCGAATCGGGCTCTCTGCTCAGCAGGGAGCCTGCTTCCCCCTCTCTTCTCTACCTGCCTCTCTGCCTACTTGTGATCTCCCCACGCCCCTCTGTTAAATAAATAAATAAATAAAACAAACAAATAAATAAAAATATTTAAAACAAATAAAGATTTTATTTATTTTGTAGAGGGGGGAATGAAGAGCACAAGCTGGGTTGGGGGGAGAGACAGAGGGAGAAGCAGACTCCCCGCTGAGCAGGGAACCTGATGCAGGGCTCAATCCTGGGGCCCTGAGATCATGACCTGAGCCGAAAACAGATGCTTAACTGACTAAGCCAATCAGGTGGCCCAAAACTATAAAACTCTTAAAAAGAAACAGACGAGTAAATCTTTGTGCTGCTGATTCAGGCAGTGGTTTCTTAGATATGCACCAAAAGTACAAGCAACAAAAGAAAAATAAATTGGACTTCATCAAATTGAAAACTTTGTGTTTCAAAGGATACCACCCAGAAAGTGTAAAAGCTCACAGAAGGGGAAAAGTATTTGCAAATCATATATCTGATAAGGAACTTATATCCAGAATATATAAGGAGCTCTTACAAATCAACAATAAAAAGACAAATAACCCAACTTAAAATTAGGCAAAGGATCTGTAGAGCTATTTCTCCAAAGAAGTTATACCAGGAGCCAGTAAGCACATGAAAAAAGCTCAACATCCTTAGTTATGAGGGAAACACAAATCAAAATCACAATGAGATACTGCTTTATATCCGTTAGGATATTTGTAATAAAAAACCCACAATGACAAGTGTGGAGAATTTATGGAGAAGTTGGAAACCTCATATAAATGGTATAGCCACTTTGGAAGTAGCCTGGCGTTTCCTCAAAATGTTAAACATAGAGAAAAAATGTGAAACATGGAGTTACCATATGACCCAGCAATTCCACTCCTAGGCGTAAACACAAGAGGATGAAAACGTATGTCCACGTAAGTGTTCATCGCATCATTATTCAGAATAGCCACAAGATTGGAAACCACACAAATTTCCATCAACTAAAGAATGGATAAATGAAACTGGTATATTCATGCCGTGGAATATTAGTCAGCCATGAAAAGGAATGACATTTTGCTGCATGCCCTAACATCAATGCATCTTATAAACATTGTGCCAAGTGAAAGAAGTCGGACACAAGAAACCAAAGATTGTAGGATTCCATACATATGAAATGTTCACAGTGGGCAAATCTATAAGGATAGAATGTAGGTGAGCATTTGGGGTTGGAAAGAGAGGCCCCCGGGGCATAACTGCTGATGGGCACGGGGTTTCTTTGGGGGATAATGAAAATGTTCTAAAATTGGGCTGAGAGACAGTTACACAATTCTGAATATATTAAAAACCACCAAACTATAAAAAAGAAAGAAAAAAGGGAGAAGAAACAGAGGACTCAGACATGAAATGCTCTTTATTCCTTTTATATATCTGCTAAAATACACAGAACCCAAGGATGACAAAAGAAAGCGTATCTGAGTTGGTTTGGACTAAAGGCCTTACAGATGACCTGGAATGGTGTGTCGAGTTTGCTTTAGAACTCAAGGCTTGCCCCAAGCACCCCTCTGTGCAGAATAAACTTGGGGGGAGGACAGATGAAATAAAATGGGCAAAGTGTTGGTAATTGCTGGGACTGCGGGGCGGGCACATAGGAGTTTCTTGTACTGCTCTGTTTTTGTGATTGTTAAAAAAATTTGTTCAAAAAAAAAAAAAAGGACAGCCAAAGCGTCTGCAGTTGGGCGGATGCCCACAAGGTCTATCTGAGTTCTGGGGGCGCTCTGTGCGGAAGGCTGTAAACACGGACTCCAAGCGGTTATCCCTGCGCACATGTATCTCTGTGAACAGGGAGGAGTGGGGTTACCTGAAAGAGAGGCCAGAGCACATTTTCTATTGGGTGGACAGAGGGGGTTTAAAACCCCAGAAGTCTCTTCTCTCACAGTTTGGGAGGCTCACGTGTCAGTGAGTCCTGGCTCTCTCTTAGGCTTTCGGGGAGGATCCCTCCTTGCCTCTTGCAGCTTCTGGAGGTGGTGGCAATCCTTGGAGTGCCTGGCTTACACAGGCAGCCCTTCAATCTGACCCCGTTGTCACATGGGGTTCCACTGTGTCTCTTCACATTGTCTCCCCTCCCCAGAGATCTTACCTCTGACTCTGTTTTCTCTTCCAAACAGAACGCCACTCATCCTGTGTTAGGACCCATCCTGATTGAGTATGACCTCATCTTAACTTGATTACATCTGCGAAGACCCTATTTCCAAATAAGGTCACGTTCACAGGTGGGGGGGCAGGGGAAGGTTAGGACTTCGACGTATCTTTTGTTGGGGAGGCACACAATTGAACTCATGAAAGGACACGGTTGGAACGAGCAGCCGGGTAGCCAGGTTCTCAGCAGTGCCCGCTTCTGCTGTGACTCTTCTGATGGCGGACCCAGTGCTCGCCATGCCTAGACGCACCCAAAATGCTTCAGTCCCCGGCCAACTTTATCTTTTCCAAACTGAGACAAGCCTTTTCTGGGACCCACTTCCCGTTTGGAAGCCTTGACTGATGAGTGATGTGCCTAGACTCTCCCATTCTGTTACCTCCTTTCACCAGAATGTTCTTGGGGATGATTCTAACCAGGATTCACTCAAGATCTGTTTCAGGAGAGGTCAGTTTCTTATTCTTTGACAGAGACATGTACATTGCTTTTAGAGTTTATCTTTCGAGCTGACTGCTGAAGTTATTTTAGACTCTAGAGTTAAAATGACCCAGAAATCATTCCTCTTTTGAAACTTCCTCTGAAATGTTACTCACTCTGATTCTCTAACTGGGGATCACATTGTGCTGTTTCTTGCTCTGTAATCTGACTCTGGCCTTTGACCAAAAGCAATAGAATTGGACCTCTATGTTAAATGGTACTTAAAATAGATATAATTTTATTCTAGTAAATGCAGCATCTGATAATTCCCGTGTCCTCTCAGATAGTCATCTCGAGAGTTTCATGGAGGAAGTGCGAACTCCTCCATACATGGTGACCTATGTGGGCCGTGGACTTTCTGGTTACTTTCTTGGTTACTTTCTGGAAGATGCTGGAGAATGGGCTTATGCGCCATCCTCCGTAGCCACCTTTATTTTTTTTAACTTTTATTATTATTTTTTTAAAGATTTGAGAGAGAGAGAGAGAGAGAGAGAGTGCAAGCAGAAGGAGGGGCAGAAGAGGGACAAGCAGGAGGGGCAGTGCAGAGTCCCATGTGCGGCTTGATCCCACAAGCCTGAGATCATGACCTGAGCTGAAATCAAGAGTCGGATGCTTAACTGACTGAGCCACCCGGCGCCCCTCCGCAGCTATCTTTAACCTGTGTTTTAGTTCCAGCCAAGGGAAGTGATTATGAACCCATGTGTTTTCCTCTCCCCACTTCCAGGAGTGTGGGAAGAGCCTGAGCAGGAAGGAGCTGATGCTTTGTGGAGGAGTTGAGGGGGCAGAGTGAACCTGAGTGCTGGTCTGGGGAGCTAGGTTTTGGACCACAGTGGTTCCTGGGGAGAGGGAAAGACCTATGAGCACAAGATGCGATCTTTGGTTCCCCCCTGCCTGTGTACAAGTGGAGTTCAGTGAATCGCCGTGTGCAAAAACAAGGCTGCTAGTGATATTTGGACAGCTTCCGGGTACTGCCTGCCTCCTACGGGCGAGGCACTGTGCTAACGGCTTTACATGCGTTGCGTACCTGCCAACTGCCCTCAGTTTCTGTCCTGTGTATGAGAGTAATTCATTCTTTACCTTGGGTGGGCTCTTCCATGTCGCTTTTCAAAATCCGATTTACAAAAGGAAGGCTCTCAGTTTTACAGTAAAGCTCATTTCTCCCTCTTCCTCTGGCGCAATTAATATACTGTATGCGATTTGTAGGAAGTCTGTTTACTAAGGGCTCTGTTAGAAGATTCCTTTTCTTGAAAGCACAGAAACACAAATAACAGAAAGACTCAGAGTGCACTGATAGCTCACTTATCATGAGCAATACTTAATGCAATAGAATTAATTGTACTACTAGAAAGGACTGAGACTAAGGGCCTAGGAGCTTTTTATAACTGCATTGAAAGGGTCCATAGACTCACCCCTGACATCCAGTCAGAACTGTACCTAACCCACAATAGAGCCAGGGTGATTTTTTTTTTAAAGCTATCCATTAAAAAAGATCTTCTGAGGCGAGCCCATTATTTCCTTTGTTAGTTTGGATCAGAGTCTAAAACCCTCACGAGTCAAAGTTCCTTCGCGCTCTTGTTATGATTTGAGCCTGTTCCTTTTATGTCATGTTCTCAGTGAAGATGGAAAGGACACAGTCACCTTCCAATGTATCTATACCTGTTAAATTCCCGAGAACTGCCGCTAACTGGCACATTTAAATAATTGCCACTTCTCTTCCAGTGTGTGTTTCTGACCTCCCGTTTATTTTCCGTTTTCCATTTGAGTATTTGGTTTCTCTATGTTTCTTTTAAAACGTTGCACCTCAGTGTGTTCACATTCTAATGCCTTTAGCTTGTTTCGTATCTCCTTTTTCTTAAAAGACACAGGGAAGTGAGGGTACCGTAAATTGCCGAAGACTCGGTGGAGACGGAGGAAGTTGTAGTGTTAACTGGTGATCAAAAATCCCCAGCCTTCTTCAGGCCAAGGGGCGTCCAGATGAAGGCTTGTGGCTTATTTCAGGTCCACATCCTGAGCCCACGGTGTGCAAGTTCAGTAAACATAACATCCCCGAGTAACCTGGAATTCTGAGTGAACCTTGGCTTGTTACTTTATGGTCTTTATCTCAAGTCCTTGCCAGTACTCTTAAAAATTAAGCAGATTCTAGATGAGTGGCCCTGCCAAGAGTTTGACCTGCCTTCAACTGCTGCTTTAGCCTGAATAACAACTATCGGAGCCTACCTCAGGCCCTGCGATGTGGTTTAAAGACACAAGAAAACAGAACCGACCTGACACATTCTGGGCCGGCTATAAGGGACCTGCGGCACCACTTGGACCATCATTACCCCCGGGCAGCTATCCTGGGTGTGGCCTGCACCACCAGGCTTGCAAACAACATTTAACAAGTGTTAACCACAGCCATGATTCTGTCTTCACGTGTATTAAAAAAAAAAGATAACAAACTCATCACCCAAGAGTCAACTTTTGAAAACTATGCAATAGGTAAATAGAGGAGGCAGCAGGTAGCCATGGAGAGACCTGTGGAGGAGGGACCCACCTGCCTCAGGTGGGAGCCCCTGCTGGAGGGGCTGCAGAGACCCTGGGCCCTCGCTCTGCCAGCCGTCCCTGCCTCGCCCCTGCCCTGCTGGTCCTTGTTTTCCTTCTTCATCACTCCCTCTCTCTCGTCTCCAAGATGCCCCTCTCCTGGGCTTGTTCCTTCTCCCCTCCCCTCCTTGAGGCCTCTCTGGTGGTCCTCTGGGTTTTAAGAGGAAGAAGGAAGGAAGCTCACATTTATTGACCATTAATTATTTGCCGGAAGGTCACAGACTTAAGTGAGGCACCGGCTGCTAGTGAGGCTTTGGGCAATTTCTCAGGAGTGCTTCTCAAATCTTCATGTGTCTGTGATTAGGCATCACCTCGAGATCTGCTTGAAAAGCAGGCCCTGGACGGTAGGTCTAGGGTGCGGCTGAGACTTGCACATTTCTAACAAGCTCCCAGATGCTGCTGCTGGTCTGTGGCCCACGCTCGCTCGGAGCAGCAAGGGTTGAAGGTGGGGCTCTGCTTCAGATAACTGAGAACAGAGGAGGATATTTATAGGAAGAGGAGGAGTTCTGAAACCACCTCTTTCATCTGCAGTGAAACCAATATAATTATTAAGAACACTGTTTACAAGTCCAGCATGTTTTGTTCTGTGGAAGGAACACGAGATAGTTTCTTGCACCGACCGAGGCGGTTTGTAATGAAAACTTTTGGCTCAGGTTGTTGCCAGGGCGCTGCCAGGGAACCAGCCCCACACAGGGAGTGTATAACCTGATATTATTGTGTGTGAAATAGTGAGCTCCGACCCAGGAGAGGCAGGAGGGCTTCGGTTTCTCTCCCTCACTCAGGGGGCAGCTAGCACCCTGGCCTGGTCAGGCAAACCTGGGTGCGTTTTTCCCCCACTGGGGGCTGCTCCGGAGCCCCTTTGTCTGGGGACAGAAAACTGGATTGTTGACTTGTTCAGAGTATATCGGTATGTTCACGTCTGTTTGGTTATGAGAACCAGAAGGGCCAGTTTGCTCTGAAGGTTACAATAGATACAGGATTACAAAACAGGCCAGCTAAACAGAGTAGGACCCGGATGGAGGTCACATGAAAACTCGGGGACTTTTTCCAGGGCCTTGCTACTTGGAATGAAATGACCCCGGATGTTATTTTACCTGCAGAGATGAGAGGAACGTCCTTGTGCCACACTGCGGTTTTCCAGTATCCTTTCTGTTCGGGCAGAGACATCTACAGAAGGAACCAAGGCAAGGCTGTCTTCTCTTTTAGAGATTCAATGGCAGCCAGACCCTAAGCAAAAACCAAGCCTTCCCAGTGACACAAGGAGCCGTGTGATTGTAGAATACTAAGTGCTAAAAAGGCTCCTGGGGGTCACCTAACACAACTGTGTTTCATTTTCGGGGATGGCGGGTGTCGTACCCTGAATTCTCTTGCACCCAAACACACCCATTCACCGTCTGCATGTAATTTCCAGGGATTAATGGGTTCCCTAACAAACCCACAGATTCGAGGTTTAGGACCTCTGGTGCAGTACACTTATTTCTTTTTATAGATGAGAAAATTGAGGCCCAGAGGGAAGCTGACTGACCGTTGGTTGCATAGCAGTGCTCATGATGCCTAAGTTAGACCCGAGGATGTAAGTAGCATGGGGTGCACGAGGAAGCCGGGGCGAGGCTCCCGGCCTGACGGATTCCTGCCGGCCCCAAGGAGCACACAGGCCAAGAGCTTTGGGAGAGAGTTAGAGCTTGTAGCTGAGAGCAACTCAATATCTAACCAAAGAACATTTGAAGAAAAGTAGAAATAATCGAGCCAGAAACTTACTGGACCTGGATTTTATGAGCGAGGAGCCCTGCTGCTGCTTGGTAGCTGTACGCTAAGCTGCAGTTTGGGGGGGTTTTAGGGCGGGTAATAAATCCCTTTCAGAGTTTGAATTCACATACCCACGTGAATCTTCCACATCCCTGAAAACGTACGTGGGCAAGATGCCCCATTGAAAGGGAGGTCGCAGTTTGGGCTCCAGCAGTCCCTGGCACAGTCTAGGTGCTCCATTAATGCTTGTTCATTTGAAATATAAAGGGGATTTATTTAACATCATAGTGGTTTTCTGAGGAAGGGAGATGCAGGAAACTGGAGGGAGAGCAGGACACGGTGGGGAAGCAAACAGAGGAAAGGCGGGGTTCCTAGAGAGGGACGTAGTCTCACAAACATGTGACCAAAAGAAGCCGGAAACAGGAGAATACACGCTCGAGCCCAAGGCTGACGCTTAACCGACTGAGCCATCCAGATGCCCCAACCAGGGTCTTTTTCAGGAGAGATCCGGTGTCCAACAAGAATTTTTTGGGCTTAGTCTTACACGTGGTAAAGGAGACACTATGTGAGAATGTGAACCTAGTAAGGTATTAACCACCAGTGGGGTTACTTGGGTGGGTCTGGGAAACCCGCCTGCTCAAGGCATCTTCACAAACAGGCGGGTGGTAATCAGCCAAGAGCTGTGTCACTCCAGTGAAGTGACCAGCCGGTGACCAGCCCCTGTAGCCCACATTAGGGCATCTGGCCCATCTGCCCCATAGAAGCCACGGGAGGCCTAGAGGGTGTTACTCCGCAAAGCATGACGAGGACTTCCTGAGCCTTTCTCCCTTTCCCATCCATGTGCATGGGCGAACCTGGATTCTCAGCCACGACTGTGGCATAAATGAAGTAGACATCCCAGTTCCTCTTTGTGATAAACCTCAGTAGGATATAGATTTTCACGCACCAAACTCGTATCAAGAAATGCCATTATTTTGAGTGAAAAAAGGGAAGTCACATACAATATGCTTCCTTTCACGGAAGTAGTAAAACCAGGCAAAAGTAGTCAATGCTTTGTTCGAGGACAGAGACAAGTAGGAAACAGATACTACATCCTATAGGAGGTGGTCTCTGGGAGCAGGAGAGGGCGGTGGGGAGGGGCACAGGGAGGGTATCAGGAATGCTCTATTTTATATTAGGTGGTAGGTACACAGCTGTGTATTTTGTCATTATTCCTTAAACTGTAGACATACACATTATGTACTCCTTTACTTTTATGCAGTGCTCATAATCTAAAAACAAAAATACAATATAATATCTTAAGGCAACATTTTACTTTGAGATTTCTTTGTGCTTTATTTTTTTTTTTAAGGATTTATTTATTTATTATGGAGAGAGAGCACACACAAGCAGGGGAAGGGGTGAGGGAGAGGGAGAGGAGCAGACTCCTCCCTAAGCATGGAGCCTGGTGCGGAGCTCCACGTGGGGCTCGATCTCATGACCCTGAGATCACAACCTGAGCCGAAACTAAGAGTTGGAAGCTTACCCGACTGAGCCACCCAGATGCCCCTTTGTGCTTGATTTTTTATTTTTATTTTTTTTTGTGCTTGATTTTTTAAAGTATATTCTATGATTTAATATTTTTAAAAATATAAGTAAGCTGATAACTCTGATTTTTTGAAAGGATATGTTGTTTTGAGATTCTGCCCCCCCCCTTACTTTTTTGGTGTTAAACTCTCCTTTGATGGCGTTTTAATGAAATGTTGGTGATAGTAATGTTATATCTGGGATTTAAAAACAAAAAGCTCCTTTACAGGTTAAGTAACAAATCCCCACCCCCACTTTCCCCCCCAAGTTAGCCAGTCTGTGACATTCAAAAGACTGGGAACTGCCAGGTGTAGACAATATTTCTGTGGGAAATGAAGACATAGCCTTAGTATCCAGCTCTAAGGATTTGCAGAGAAAAAAAGAAAAAGAAAAAAAAAAAAAAAAAGGAAAAGGGGTTGCTGTGTGGCAGAGTAATGCCTGGAGATGATGAAAAGGATGGGTAGAATCTTCTAAAGTTTTTTTCCAAGAGCTTTTCACATTCTCAGTACACTGTGTGTTCGTTTGGTAATCTTTCTTGTGGTCTTGAAAGAAATGGAGTGGGGGAAACACAGTCACTCTGTGTTGTATTTAGTAAGATACCAGCAAGTGCCACTGTGTTGCAACTTTATCTTCTCCAACACTGAAGCTGTAAGTACACTGCCACTAAGTAGCGGTGTTCACAGAATCTGAGAGTTGGAGGAGGACTTAGAGGTAATAGAGCAACTATTATAATAACCGGCATTTATTGACCTCTTAGCTGTATGCTGCGTGTGAGTGCTTCACCGACACCAGTATGTGCTCAGGGAAGGGGCTTTGCTCTGGGAAAACAGAGTAAAAATTCTTTTTACTCTAAAAATAATTTTGCAATAGTGCACTTTTTGCCTCCAGATGTCATTCTTGGAATGTGCCCCTTATTGTATAAGCCACGTGTACTCGGGTATTTTGTTCCTTGCAGGCAACAACACCGTGACTGATAATCCTACCCACATATAGTGGACGGCTGTGGTACTATGCTCCGTCTGCAGGAAGAACATCAAGGACAGTATCTGGAGGAAAATCTTCCCAGTGGGCAGAACTTCAGCAGATCACCTGCTGATCTGAAAACGGGTTGCTTGTTTTGCCTAGAAGGAGAGACGGCTAGAGGTATGAGTTTACTTGTGGGTTGTGGCTAGTGGTTTGGCTGCATGGTCAGGGACTTGGAAGGACTATGACTGGAGAATTGGTGGTCTGGGGAACAGGTGGATGGGTAGATTTCTCTGAATGGAAAGGAAAGGGTGATCTCAGCAGAGGAGGATAGTTAGGATAGTTAGGTAGATAGAATGATTAAATAGATGTGGGTCAGCCTCCTTCCCTGGCCACTCCAGCCAATGCCAATGTCAGGGGTAAAGGTTAGGCATGGGCCTAGAAGCGTGGGCTTCCACTCACCAAGGCCAGTCTGGCTGTGGCCGGTGTCGAGTGCCCACTCTGCCGGCATCAGAGGTCCGCACCAAGGCCCTGGTAGAATGTTATTTCCCAGCCTGGTCAGCCAGCTACCTGGGTGACAGGCTGATTACCCTGAGTGCTTCCACCAAGGGTTAGTATTTTGTTCTTACTAGAACAGATACTTACTCTGGGTGTGGATTTGCCTTCCCTGCCCACAATGCTTCTGCCCAAACTGCCATCTGTGGACTTCCTGAGCGCCTTATCTGCCATCAAGATATTCCACAAAGCAGCACTTCTGACAAGAAACTCGCCTCACTGCAAACAAAGGGAGACAGTTGGTCTGTGTTCCTGGAATTCACTGGTCTTAGCATATTCCCCATTATCCAGGGGAGCTGGTTTGATAGAGGTGTGGACCAGCCTTTCCGTGACTTTCAAAAGCTAAGTGGCAACACCTTTTTGGTTTGAGGCAGTGTCCTCCAGGATGTGCTCTGTGCTCTAAAGCAGCATCTAATATAGGCTGCTATTTCCCCCACAGCCAGGATTCCCCGCTCCAGGAATGAGGGGGTGGGAGAGGGAGTAGTCCCTTCTACTCTCCCCCCTATTGATGGACAAGGCTATGCTCGTTTAGAGGTCACAGTTCCTAAGAAAGAAATGCTTCCACCAGGGACACTCAGTGATTCCATTGAACTGAAAATCGGTAAATAACGTGGCTGCACTGGGTGCCTCATGCCAGTGAATCAGCGGGCACAGGGAGGGAGTTGCGGTCCTGCCTAAGGTAACCAGTCCTAACCGTCAGAGGAAATTGGGCTGCCACTACACCATGTTGATGAGAAGTGTGTATGCCTAGAATATAGACAATCCCTTGTGGATGTCTCAGTACCCTATGTCCTATGATTAAAGTGGATGGAAAACTACACCAACCCAATTCAGGCAAGACTGACATTGATCCAGACCCTTCAGGAAGAAAGGTCTGGGTCTCCCTGCCACACGGGAAACCACTACCTGCTGAGATGCTTGCTGAGGGCAAAGGAGTTATGGAATAAATAGTGGAAGGTAATTAAAAATGCTAGCTCTGGGGCTCCTGGGCGGCTCAGCCAGTTGAGAGTCCGACTCTTGATTTTGGCTTAGGTCGTGATCTCAGGGTCCTGGGATGGACCCCGAATCGGGCTCCACGCTCAGCGAGGAGTCTGTTGAGATTCTCTCCCTTTCTCTCTGGCCCTCCCCCTGCCCGTATGCTCACTCACTCTCTCTCTCAAATAAATAAATCAATCTTTTTTTTTTTAAAGGATTTTAAAGATTTTATTTATTTATTTGACAGGTTGAAGAGAGATCACCAGTAGGCAGAGAGGCAGCCAGAGAGAGAGGGGGAAGCAGGCTCCCCGCTGAGCAGAGAGCCCGATGCGGGGCTCGATCCCAGGACCCTGAGATCATGACCTGAGCCGAAGGCAGAGGCTTCAACCCACTGAGCCACCCAGGTGCCCCTAAATAAATAAATCTTAAGAAAATATGCCAGTTATAACCACATGACCAGTGGTAGAAAAGAGGGCTGGACTCATTATAGTTATGTTAAAATTAACCAAATATTTTTGTTTTCTTCCCCTCTCCTATGGTCTTAACATCTAACATAAGACATATTAATAGTAATTAATGTTGTAGTTCAGTATTTTAGTTGCAGGATCACAAAGAGTGTGAATCAGTTACCGGAGGGAATACCACTTAACGACAAAATGGGCTCAGTATCTCTTCTGGGGAAGAGTTAGTATGTTTCTGATGCTCTGTGAGATAGCTGTCTCAGGTCGGGGGGTCATTATTTTATTACTGCTTTTTCTGGCGATGACGTACAGTTTAAAGAAGGGCCAACTGAAGAAGAGGGCACTGTGTCAGTCTGGTGGGCTGAACTCTATTTCCCAGAATCCCTTCCCTGCCTGTTTCCAGCTAGGGTGGGCCACAAGAGGGAACCGGAAGGTGGGAGTGAAGTCATGGCCATTTCGTTGCTGACCTGTTTACACTTACCTGCTGGCTCACCCCATGATCCCGGGGCAGCAGCCGGGCCTGCGACTGCTCACTTTCCCCATCCGCCGTTAGCTCCTCCAACTCCTAGGCCAGATGCGCAGTTAGCTCCCTGGCATAGGGTACTGGCTTCTTCCGCAGGACAACTAGACCCTCAAGGTTGGGGCAGTGAGAACTGACACAGGTTTTAGTCCATTTTAGTGGGTTCCAGCTTGTGCTTGTGGGTTATAGCCAAGAAGAGAGCCTCGCTCTCTTCTGTTTTATATTTATTTCCCTCCTAATTGCCTGCCTTTCAGCCTTCAGGCTCCAGCATCTGACTCCTTGTATGTGAAGACAAAACACACACATGATTGTTAACCAGCTCCCATGACGACTAAAGTCAAATCTCTGTAAATGTACACACACACACACACACACACACACACCCTAATGGATCTGTGTCAATGATTAAGCCTCTGTCATCTAGATATCATCTAAATTAGATGTGCTAATAAGTTAGCTTGATATTTCAGTATTCGAGTTACAGGATATGAAACAGGGAATGAGCTAGAAGAGGATTGAACATTACCCAAAAATGAGTAAAGAGACCATGTGGCTTCATATTCTCTTTTGGAAAGAGGGCTAGTGTGTTTTGGCTGTATAAAGAATAATTATATTGTGTTAGGCGAATGCATAATTTTGCTGTGTTTTTGTTTGGTTGGTTTTTTGTGGGAGTTAAATGTGATTCCGAGACGTATGTATGGATGATAAGGGGTGGACTATGGTGGGTTGTATTGTGTCAAATAGGCCGAGTCAGAACTACACTTCCCAGAATCCTCCTCTCTGTAGAGCTTGCCCGAGGTGGAATTTATATGAGATCTGACAGGTAGAACAGAGCAATGGCCAACCCAACGTCAGTGGGGTAGGGGAAAAGAAGACATTCTGCCTCTTGTGAGAAGAATTCTGAACAAGATACAGGGCATGGGTGCAAGGAAGGTTGAAGAATTAGGAAAACAAATGCCCTCTACCACAGGTGCTAATTTAAATCTATAGCCTATTTAATTTTATCCATACTTAACAGAAGAAAGTAAAACTGAAGAAACTGCTGAACTTCAGAAAAATGTTTCTTCACCGCAAGAGATGTTAGTTCCTAAAATACTCCAAGTCTAAAATAAAAGGATTATGAATTATGAAAAGCATTAGAGGTTGAATTCATTACAGTTTTTGAAATCACACTTCAGTTGTAGACGGAGCTGATCTGCTCCAAACTGTAAGAGGCGAAGCGGCTGCTACTGCTCCACTGCCTTCCTTCTCCCCATTCCCCGCTCCCAGTTTTGCTGACGCTTTGCTTC
This sequence comes from Procyon lotor, assembly GCA_028646535.1. NCBI lineage: Eukaryota > Metazoa > Chordata > Mammalia > Carnivora > Procyonidae > Procyon > Procyon lotor. The sequence continues at coordinate 9,767,424 of CM053614.1, forward strand.
CTGTTGTCCTAACTCTCTTTCTAACTGGATTCAAAGCCTCCCCATTGATTCCTCTTTGCAGCTCCTCCATTCTGGAGTTCTTTATTTTGGTTCGTCGCGCCGCTAGATGTCATCACCTATTTTTAAATTTTTTTAAAGGAAGGGCTCATGGTGACTATAGTTTCTGAATTACTTCATGTGTGAGAGTGTCTGTCTGTTGCTTCAGTGTTGGCTTGACCCAACATGACATTCTTAGGTTGCAGTTTCCCCCTCAGACCTTTTTCGGTGAACTCTGTGTCCTCGGGCATTGGATGTTGCTGTAAGGGGAGCCTGAGACCAGCTCAATTCCCCGCCCTTGTTTAAAAGCGATCTGTTGGGGCGCCTGGGTGGCTCAGTCGGTTGAGCATCAGACTCTTGGTTTTGGCTCAGGTCCTGATCTCAGGGTCCTGGGGCAGAGCCTGCATTGGGCTTTGTACTGGGCGTGGAGTCTCCTTGGGATTCTCCCCCTCCCTCTGTCTCTCCTCCTGCTTGTGCACTCTCTGTCTCTCTCTCTCAATACTTAAGTAAATCTTTAAAAAAAAATAAAATTGATCTGTTTTTATTTTCCTTCCACCACCATTATCTGAAGATTCTTTTTTTTTTTTCTCCCCTTTAAACCTCCAAAGCTCAGAATCTTAAGCAGGTATCTCTTGGGTGGTTTTACTAAAACCGTTTTCCAGGCCTATGCACTATCTCTTCAGTCTTCAGATTAAACTTTTCATTCAGGTAAGAGAAACTTTCCTATATCACTCACATCTCTGCGTAATTTTAAGTTCCTTTTGTTGAGCTCTGTATACAAGGGACACTGATGACCCTTAACTGATAGAACAGCTCTGACTTCTGTACCTGTCATGTTCTCACTGCTCCCATCTCTGTCTTTTCCACCCTCGTCTTGTCTCTCCTTCATGACGGTGCTAATTTGATTTTTAGCCATGATTATTTTATTATTTTCTTTTCTGATTTATTTATTATACTTGTAATCGTGGAATTTTGGTTTTCAGTTTATGTTCATAGCTCTGCAGCCTCCCTTTTCACTCAGTCTTTTGTTTTATTATCTCATTTTTGAGTTTTTTGTTTTATTATTGTTGTTATTTTTTTAAGTAGGCTTCACACTCAGCGTGGAGTCCCACACAGGGTTTGAACTCATGACTCTGAGGTTGAGCCCTGAGCCGAGATCAAGAGTAGGATGCTTAACTAAGCCTCCCAGGTACCCTAAGTTTTTGTTTTATTAAATTAAATCCATATTACGTTGTTCAAAAATGTAAAGCACTTGTGTGTTGTCTGCTCTCTTATTTGGGTTCCAGCCTCCAGAACTGTGAGACAAAACATTTCTGTTGTCTAAGTCGCTTACTTCGTGGTACTCTGTGATGGCCACCTGAGCAAACCAACATACCGGGCCACCTTGTTTAACATCCCGACCAGCCCCCAGCACTCTGTCCCTCATCTTTGCTTTATTTTCGTCTTTGCAGCCTATCCCCTTCTAATATATCCTATCATTGTTAAATTCATTGTGTGTATTGCCTGTCTCTTCCCATTAAAATGAGGGCAGAGATCCTTGCTTTGGTTCACTGATTTATCTCTAGGGTCTCGCACATAGCAGAAGCGCCATAAACAGTCATTGAGTGAATGTGTACAACTAAACCTGGTGCCTCCCACGTGCTCAAGAATGACCTAGTGTCAGGCCTGCTGAGAACTAATGAAATCACATTGACGACTGCTTTATGATTTTTTTTTTTTTTTTGGAAAATGTTCTTGGAGTCATTCATCGTTTCAGAGAATATTTATTGAGACCCAGTACACACCAGGTGCTGCTCTTGGTGGTAAGAGTACAAAGTAAACAAAACCTTAGAGGGAGAAAGAGACAACAAACAAACACCGACGACATCATGTCAGCTAATGATAGGTGCTGTGAACATTAATTAAGCAGGGTGAATGTTCCAAAGCATTAATTAAACAGGGTGAATGATCCAGGTAACAATTTCCGTGAACCAAACCACCCTGAAACAGAGTGGCCAACAACAACAACTTCGTGTTTCCGCTCGTGGTCCTTTGGTGGACTGGGCCCGTCAGGGTGGCTCTTGCTGGGATCTCCCGTCGAGAGCAGTCAGCTGTTGGCTAGGTCATGAGTCATCTGAAGGACTGGTTGGGTTGGAGGCTGAGGGCTCACTCGGCAACCGTTGACGTTGACTGCCAGCTGGGGGCTCACCCGCGCTGATGACCAGAGTACCCACTTGGAGCCTCTCCAATTGGCCTGGGCTTCTCAGTCTAGCGGCTTGGTTCTGGACGAATCTCTCCAAGAGCAAGTGCTCCAAGCGGCAGGAAGTAGAGAGGCTGGTGGGCCGTCACTTCTACTGTATTCTGTTGGTTAAGTTAGCCACCACAGGGCCACCCATTTTCAAGGGTCTGATGAAAGAACCTGTGGGGTGGGCCTGCCTGCTACACACTTTTGGAAAACACAGTCGGTGCCATCTGGGTCTTGTGTTCTTTGTGGAGAAGTGAGAGAGAGCAGGAGAGAGAGGCGTTCTTCGTGGGGAAGTGCTCTCTGCTAAGGTGACCTTTGAGTGCAGGCCTGCGGGGAGTGAGGAAATGAGCCATGTGGGTGTCGGGGGAAGAGTGTTCCAGGCCAAGCATGGTAGGCCCCGAGGCCCCGAGGCAGGAACATGTGTGACGTGGTGAGGATCGGCTGAGGTGGAGTGGGAGGGCAGCCGTGGAAACCGCATGCCGAGGACTCTGGCGGGGAGATGCATGCGACGTCCTACCCCCAGGACGGATGCACAGAGGACTTTCAGTGGGCAGGGAGTCCTTGTTGATGACTCTATCCACTCCTGCCCCATGCTACGCTGTGCGCCTTCCCCTTCCCCACCCTGACCCTGAACCCCCTGGTGCCCTTTGCTTCTCGGTTTCCACCAGCCCATGAGGCCTTGTCAGGGAGTCACTCTTCTCTACCCAGAAGCCTGCTGCTTGCCAGTCAGGGAACCCATGTTGCTGTGTTTGCTGCTGTGTGACTTAGGGTCGGGTGTCCCAGAACAAGCCCTGGGTGCTTGTGTCATAGCGCCGGTGGCACAGCCTTCCTCCTTTTAGGTCAGCACATCAGGACCCCAGCCCAGACACAGAGCAATGGCTCAGAGCCCAGGGGGCCTAGGTTGCCCTTGACTGCAGCCTTCCCTGACCTGTCCCTCGCCCACTTCCGACCAGGCCCCTTCTGGGGGCCTGAACTCTTAGCCCATCACCCAACCCCCTGGCTGGCTGAGCCCTGCCTCACACCACTGGTTATCTGGAACCATGACTACCCCAGCCTGAAGCTAAACTCTCCCGACTTCCCCACTGTGGGGCCATCTGGTTTGTTTGTTTGTTTGTTGCACCTAAGGACTGGCAGCAGGGAGACTAGCTGTACGGTCACGGTGCCGATCTGGAAGCCTGCCTGCCTGCCTGGGTTTGGTTCCAGCTCTGCCACACACTCCTGGTGTTACCTCGAACAAGGGGTTTAATCTCCACATGCTTTTCTCCTTCAATAGAGGGCATTCACTGCATCTTTAAAATATTATAAATAGGTCTTAAGAATGAGCTGTCATTTTGTTATTTCCATAGCTGGACAGCTCTTAGATCTTCTTCATCAGCCTGCTAAACTGTTCCTTTTTCAGAAACTTGGACACCATCCCAAAATATATTTGTTTTTAACTTCTGTGGCTTGCAGAATCAATCTAGCAACCTGATTTTATACAAGTCTTTTTTTTTTTTTTAAGATTTTATTTATTTATTTGACAGAGAGGAGAGAGATCACAAGTAGGCAGAGAGGCAGGCGGGGGGTGGGGGGAAGCAGGCTCCCCGCCAAGCAGAGAGCCCGATGCAGGACTCGATCCCAGGACCCTGAGATCATGACCTGAGCCGAAGGCAGAGGCTTTAACCCATTGAGCCACCCAGGAGCCCCTATACAAGTCTTTTCCTTTAAGCATTAACTCATCTTCCTGGGCTTGAAATTGTGAACAGTCAATGCCTGACTTCATTCAAACACTGCTGATATATTTCTCACCCAAGAAATTTCAGATTTCAACAAGAGCGCCATCCTCTAGAATGACAGTGGCGACAGGGAAGTGAGCACACAGACCTCATCTTGTCACAGAAGTCAGAATAACACCTTCCATCATGTTCTATACACATCACCAGCCAGTGCAACCTGTAGGCAGTTCCTTACTATTTCTACACCATTGGTCCACCCAGAGCCTCTTCTTTTTCTTTCCAAGGGGCAGTTCTACATTGATGTGATTGAAGTCCCTCTGGGGCCCTTCACAACACCTGTGCATCCCTTCCCAGTGAAGTCTACATTTTCTAGAATGTCAGCAGTCTGTGTGCTGAGAATGGTCTTTATGCTCCAGTAGGCGTGCAGAGATCCCCTCGCCATGCTTTTGTTTCCGTATCTATAAAGTGGGGTGTGTAACGGCACCGCTGCCACAGTCTTGCCGTGAGTATTTACTTAGATCCTGCAAGTAGAGGTTTTAGAAAGATGCTTGGCACACAGCACGTGGTAAGCATTGGCTCTGGTTACTCTATCAGAGTTTGGGACCCTTTGCATGACGCTCCAGTCCTTTCCGTGCTGCTCTCCGGAGCCACGTCCTGCAGCTGGACCTCATCTTGAGGTCCTACATCCACTGGGCCTCTCAGGTTGTTTTCCCCTCCCAGCTGTCCTCGCTGTCCTGATCACCCATCACGCCCCCTACCTGGACCGGTTACTCAGAGAGCCGAGAAGAGTACAAAATTCGTTTTGTGATGGAATTCAGCAAGAGCCCATTTGAATTTCCAGAGCCTGGACCAGGGGACTCAAAATAGGGATCAGTACCTTTGGAGATAAAACAGAAGGCTTAGCCATTGGCAGGCTTCAGCAGCGGCCGCACAGTGGGAGCCCTGGCTGACGAGCTGGGGAGGGTGGCAGGATTTCTTTATAAGAGGTGCTAGGCACGAAGTGGGCAGTGTGGTTGCAGGTTGCTAAGAGACCTGGCTTGAGTTTTTCTGTCTACCAGCACGCGGTATTTGGGGGTGCTTAGGGATAAGGGGGGGGGGTGCGGGGGGGAGGCAGACGTTGTAGCTTCGTCCCTATTTGGGAAAGCTCGTCTGCCGAGTCCAGCTAATCACAAGAGGGTAAATCAAGGAACATTTGAAGCCTAGAAATAGGCTCTGGTTTCTCTGTGAGTAAAATTATTTTTTATTGTGGGAAAAATGCATAACATAAACTTTGCCACCTTAACTATTTCAGTAGCGTTAAGTATATTCACAGTGTGGTGCAACCGATCTCCGTAACTTCTTCATCTTGCAAAACTGAACTCTGTAGTCATTACCAACTCCTGCTTTCCCCCTTCTAGCCCCTGGTAGACTTCATCCTTTCTGTTTCTATGAGTTTGACTGCTCTAAATACCTCTTCTAAGTGTAGTCACACAGGGTTGGTTTCTGACTTTTGAAAGCCTAGACTTCTGGAAACCTTTATGGTGGTCACCAATGCATACACCACCCTCTCACTTCTGGCCGCTTCTTCTCAGTCTGCCTCTGGGGGGGCTGCTCCTGCCTGTGTTCAGCTCACAGGTACTGTCTATCTCCCTACCCAGTCTCTGGCCAGCATATCTGCCTGTACACTTTTCCCGGATGGGCTTCCCTAGCCATGGCTTCAACCACCTCCTAAGAGCTAATGGCTTCTAACCTCCTTTTAAGGCTTTTTCCTCCCTAAGCCTCTGTCCTAAAGCCCCTTCTCCTGGTTCACTCCTGCAGACACCATGACTTCAGACTTCTAGCCCCTGGAGCTGGGAGAGAATAACTTTCCATTGCTTTATATCACCCAGTTTGTGATAATTTATTATAGCGGCCTCAGGAAACCAATACAAACCCCAAAGCTTTACTAATGTTATATTTCTTGACCTGGGTTAGAAGTACATGGGAGTTTCTTTATTATTGTCTTTAAACTGTACATATAAGTTATGTATACATATATGGTTTCAATAATAAAATTAAAAATAAAAAACAGCAAAAGGAACATCTAAGGAGCATCTGGGCTTTGAAGATGCATTCTGGTTGGGCACAGATTTGGCTGTGGGTTTGCTGTGTATGCCAAGATAGAGGCAGGTCTGTGGGGCACATGTGGGAGGGGACATTCTGTAGTTGAACTTGAATGTCATAGATAATGGCCAAGGGGCTGTGGAGGTTCGTGTATTACAAGCAAGAGCTTCCTGTGATCATGGATGCCATCCCAGCAGGTGCAATGTCAACAGGAGGATGAGATGTCCTCCTTCTCGGGGCAGCAAGCCATGTCCCCCTCACAGGGAGGGCCCTAGACCCAGAAGCTTAAGTGGAAGGGCCGACTGTGGGGCTGGGTGTGCCCGTGTCCCTCAGCGAGCTCCGTAGGGGCGTGGCTAACCTGCAGCACCTGTGTGGTATGCGGCTGGCCAGCTTCTTGCTTTGCTCTGATGGGGGGTGTTTGGGGAGTAGCTGAGTGAGAGCCCTGTGTCCCTCGGGTGGCCAAGGTCTGAGTAGCCCCCCATCTCCAAGATGCTCATTACAACCCCAGACACACTTGGCTCTTCTCTTGCTGCCCCTGAATCTTCTAGGAGGAGGGCCTCATCAAGGGCCAGAAGGGGCTCCCCCTGAGCCAGTGGTCACGAGCACAGCCTCCACCCACCCCTGGGGTCATGGGACTTCCTCCGAACGTGCTTCCTTCAAAACCCTGTTGACTTTGTGAAGCTCACCTCCTGGGCAACTTTCCTCTTCCATTTTCTCCACCAGGGGTGTCAGAACTGTGTGATTTTTCTCTGCTTGGTTCCCTACCTTGTAGTTAGAGGAGATAATAGCCATCTCAGGAATTTTCAATAAATGTATATTATTTTAGCTGAAAAAAATGTTTTTAAAGGATTCAGAAGTGAATATCAAATACCTTATGGAACTATCCTAAACAAATGGACGCCGGTTCTGAGTGTATGACAGACATGTCCTTTGGAAAGTGGGTAGAGATGGGAGAAAATCACTTTATGCCCCTCAGAAAGCTCTAAGTTGTGTTTAATGGATATTCTGGGAAGAGCTGGGCTGCCCTGCGGCTGCAGCCAAGTTGTAAAACTGTTTGGGATGTAGAAAGGTTAGGAAAGAGACCAACTGTACAGTCATTTCTAACCATCTGATGGGAAGGGTATTAGGAATGGCTTAAATGCTGGCTGCCAAGGAAACCAACGATCGGAAAAATAACATCATGGGGCTCTTTATAAGGCCCACTGGTGTCATGATGCAATGTGATTATTTTTTCTGACTTTCCGTTTTTGCCACAGGAAAAGGAAGAAGGGAGGGAATCAGAGGAGTGCTCAGATGCTTAATTACCAGTGCTTTTCTCAGATAAATTATAAACAGGCAGTTAAAGAATTCTCTTGCTACAGCAAAGACACAAAGCAGCCTTTAAACACTTTGGATGTCAACATGCCCTAATTTTAAAGGCACTAGAGCTATGTATAACCCCAAAGATAATCTTTTTCTCCAAGGAATTATTAAGCAGAGTATTAAAAAAAAAAAAAAAAAGTAACCCCTACTGTCCATTTCTGGGCCTATAGCAGGCATCATTAATCAGTGAAGGCAGATTCTCACCCCCACCCCCCACCCCCACGGAACCGAGATGCTGCCCCAGAATTCTTCCCAACAGTGAGTGCCTGACAGTTACTATAAATAGGTCAGAATTGGCCTGTGAGCTGAGCCAACTAAAGAGGCACCTAGTCCAGTGGTTAAAAGTGTTGTCTTTGGAGCCAAATCTCGGTTCAGCCACTTAAACTTTCAGATTAAGTTTCCTGACCTGCAAAATGCAGATAAGAATAGTACCTATCTCACTGGGCTCTTGTAGGGATGAAGTTAGGTGCCACACCTAAAAAACTTAGGACAGGACAAAGAGTAAGTGGAATTAGTCAGTAAAAATTGTTTTTTTTTTTTTCAGGATAGAAAGTTAAAGAAGATCATTTACTATGTAACCCTGGAGGAAGAACTAGATTAAGATTTAGTTGTAATCTAGAAATTAAGGATTTATTCAAGAAAGGTATATTTAGCAACTATTATGTGCCCGAGCATTGTAAAATGTTGGAAATTCTGTGGCTAGCAAGACAAGTAAGGCGGCATTTTTACCTAGGTCACAAATCTAGCTCTAAGTTGGCATCCTTTTAAATGCAATGATAGGGGCACCTGGATGGCTCAGTGGGTTGAAGCCTTCAGCTCAGGTCATGACCTCAGGGTCCTGGGATCGAGCCCCACATCAGGCTCTCTGCTCAGCAGGGAGCCTGCTTCCCCCTCTCTCTCTGCCTGCCTCTCTGCCCGCTTGTGGTCTCTCTCTCTGTCAAATAAATAAATAAAATATTTTAAAAATAAAATAAAATAAATGCAATGATAGAGTGATAAATTATTAGTTTATATTCAGTTGTTTTACATCAAAATTCTATTTAATAGAAAAGGAAAAAAAAGGAATAATTGAGAAGCTAAGTGGCCTGTTAAATATGGAGAGCTGCTTAACCTCATTAATAAAGAGGGAAAAAATTAATACAACAGTGAGAATGGGGTGGGGAAGAGGAGAGAAGTAGACCAAACGTAGGCATTCAGCATCCAAATATAATGAATTCCAGTAATAGAGAGGAGAGGCAGGTAAGAGGAGCAAATCACCAAAGAAATAATGTAAAAATATGTCCTGAAGGGCAGGTGTCTCTAGATATAAAGGTCTGCTGTAGTATGTGGCAAAATGAATGCAGAAGACCCTCACTGAAGTATATTATCATGACATTTCTGAATCTCAAAGGTAAAGAAAAAACAAACAAACAAACAAATAGGATTGGGGAAATGTTGGGAACTAGTAAAATAAAAGAAACCGGAGTAAAAATGGCACTAGATAGTTATTTATTCATTTACAGTTTTTATTTATTTATTTGACAGAGAGAGAGACAGTGAGAGAGGGAACACAAACAGGGGGAGTGGGAGAGGGAGGAGCAGGCTTCCTGCTGAACAGAGGGCCCGATCCAGGGCTCTGTCCCAGGACCCTGGGATCACGACCTGAGCTGAAGGCAGACGCTTAACGACTGAGCCACCTAGGTGTCCCTAGAATTTTTAACCTATAGTTTTATACCCAGTCAATCTATCAATCAGGTATGAAGGTAGAACAGAGGTATTTTCAGACTTAAGTGACTTGAAAAAAATACTTCTATTAAAGGGTGATTTTTTTAAAAGGTAAAATCATGACTCTGACAAATATAAAGTGAACATGTGTTAAATATTGTACTTAACTCCTTATTAATGAGGGAACCAGTAAGATGTTACAACCAGTTTAAAGAAGCCAAAGAAGCCCAAATTTATATGGAATAAAGGAATTTTCTTCTTTCCTTCCATCCCTCCTTCCCTCTCTCTATCTCTCCCTCCTCCCTTCTTTCCCTTCCTCCCTCTTTCCTCTCCTCTCCTCTCCTATCCTTCCGTCTCTCCCTCCCTCCTTTCCTTCCTTCCTTCCTTCCTTCTGGAATAAAGGAATTTTCAAATGAATTTACAAGCAGGTATGAAGCTGCCCTTTTGTATGGGGTTGAGAGAGGGACATGGATTATTTATTTGCATATGTATAGATAGGAGTTATTATTTTTAAGATTTTTTAAAAATTTATTTCTTTGACAGAGAGAAACACAGCTAGAGAGGGAACACAAGCAGGGGGAGAGGGAGAGGGAGAAGCGGGTTCCCCACCGAGCAGGGAGCCTGATGCAGGGCTCAATCCCAGGACCCCGGGATCATGACCTGAGCCAAAGGCAGACGCTCAATGACTGAGCCACCCAGGCACCCCTAGATAAGAATTATTTTTGCATTGCCATCAGTTATCTACAATTTCCAGAGTTGTAAAATAGCTCAAAGGCAGTGAAAGGCACAGAGCCCCCATACTGTCAAAATCATATAACTCCAAAGGATGTGCTCTAAACAATACAGAGTTTTTCACTGAAGCACATTTCCAAGTACACTCCCAAGTGATTTTAATTAGGGTACTACTAGAGAATATGTGCCATCAAAAGGAAGGAATAAAATTAAAAAGAGGCGGAGGGATGTCTGGCTGGTGTGGTGGCTAGAGCGTGTGACATTCGATCTCAGAGTCATGAGCTCCAGCATCACATTGGGTGTAAAGATGACTTTAAAAAACAAAATTAAAAAAAAAGAAGGGGGCAGAAAGAGAGCAGGAGATGGGATCCCTGAAACAGGGACTAGGTCCCCAACACAGGAAGGTATGAAGAGGGGTCCCCGGCTATAGGGGAGCATTAGGTCAGAGCCCAGCCAGCTCCAAGTGCAGGAGGAAGGAGGACTCCTGAGGGACTCCAGGAAGAAGAAATGGTACTGATGTATTTGAACATATGGAAAAGATCACGGAAAGGCCCTTGGCAGAGATGTGAGAACTTTTAGAGAACACTAATGATAGGTAATAGAAGGTGAAGTGCATAAAAAAGAGGCCATCATTGACTTTAGGGATACTGGAGGGTTGCACAGGTATGGAGCTAAATCATGCTCCCCTGGCTCATCACAGCCATTATAATGTAAATAGGACTCTTCACCCAAAAAGTGTCATAGAGCTGTGTTGGGGAGAGTTAGGGATTCACGCACCAATGTCCGTGAATAATGTTTAAAAATGATGAATTAAGAAATAGCGATAGAAGCATAGTATTCCTGAATATGGAGATTAAATGCCAGAGAAAATAGAAGCTTGCCAGCGGCTGCCTCGGAGAAGTAGGTTCTGGTGGTAGGAAAGCTTAGGGCAGGGAGCTGCTGTTTTTCATTAAAAACTTCTATACGTGCATATATATATGTGTGTGTGTGTGTGTGTGTGTGTATATATATATGTATACATATATATATACACACACACACACAAATATATACATATATATATACACACACACACACACATTTATTAAAAATAAATTGGAAAAAAATGATTATACCTAAAAAATGGCATATATTATTAAGTGCTGGTGAGGGGTGGGTAATCTCAAACACTCCTCATGACGTAGAAATTGGCACAGCCTGTTTGGAAAGCTCACTCGGCGCAATCTAGTGAAATTTTACATGTCCAAACCCGTCAGTCCAGCAGTCACACGTCCTGGCCTTCATCCTCGGAGAAATGCTCGCACGCGTGCTCAAGGAAGCAGGCCTAAGGATGTTCCCGCAGCATTGTTTATAAGGTAGAAAAATGGCGATGTGATAAATGTCCAAAACGAGGGAAATGGTGGTGAAACACCACAGAACACAAGTGTGGCTTCCTCCTGTGCTGCGTACTAGGTGTCCTGGGTACCAGTTAGTTCTCTGACACCTCGTTTAGTGACAAGCACAAGTCCTAGAACATTAATGTAAACCCTGCGGCCACACCCACACAGCATGAAGCAATATATATACACATATGGCTATGGCTGTATATGGATGTGTGTGTGTGTGTGTGTGTGTGTGTAGCAGGGCTGTATGACTTTTATGTTTGAGTTAACATACAGAGCACTATGAGTGGTAGATGTACAATATAGTGCTGAATCACTATTTCACTAATCACTAGTGAATCACCAGGTGCGCATCACAACAAGTGGTCCCCGTCACCTACGTCACCCACAAAGCAGTATATTTTTTATATGTTCACATAAGCATGTCTATGCACAGGAAATGATCTGGAAGCGCACACACCCAACTAATAACGGAATCAGGCGGGGACTTTACTGTCTTTTGCAGGGGAGGGGCAAAATGGAAGTCTGTTGCTGAATTAAAAAATTTTTGTGAGTCATGGCAAAATACACGTAATGTAAATTGACTCTCTTAACCGTTTTTAAGTGTACAGTTGAGTAGTATTAAGCACATTCACATTGTTGTACAACTGTCTCTAGAACTCTGGAACTTTTCCCGTCTTGCAAATCTGAAACTCTCATACCCTTTAAGCAGCAACTCCCCACTCCCCCCCTCCCTGCAGCCCCTGGCACCCACCGTTCTTCTTTGTTTCTGGGAATTTGGCCACTCTACATACCTCATACAGGTAAATTGTCTGGAGACGTCTTTTCTGTGACTGGCTTATTTCATTTTGCATAATGTCCTCTGTGTTCATCCATGTGGTGGCTTGTGTCAGATTTCTTCCCTTTGTAAGGCTGGTTTGGGCTAACTTTTTTGTGAGAATACATACCCGTATTTGAGTGAAATGAAAAAGAAACACAGTTTTCAAAAGGAAAAGCAAATATGCATGTAGAAAAATGAACTGGTGGGAAATACATAAATATATGGTTTCTGTATTTCTGGGCCAAGCAATTATGGCAATTGACATTTTCTTTTTTTTGAAGATTTTATTTATTTATTTGAGAGAGAGAGTGCAAGAGTGGGGAAGAGGGCCAGTGGGAGAGGGACAAGCAGACTCCCCACTGAGCGGGGAGCCTGACTCAGGGCTCGATCCCAGGACCCTGAGATCATGATTGGCCAAAGGCAGATGCTTACCTGGCTGAGCCACCCAGGCTCCCCTACATTTTCTTTCATGTTCTTTTTTGTCTGGATTGTATGTTATTTTAGCACCAGAAAAAAAAATACTAAAACTAGAAAGCAAGAGAGTATGCTATTCTGGTTTTGGCCCATCATCCGGGCAGCCCTGCCATTTGGAAAGTAGCATTGGACTTGGTGACTTGAGATGCAGCTCTGTTGACTCTGGAGGTCGGGATGGAGGACTTGGGCCCACGGCCTGGCCCGAGGACACGGCTGTCCCCCGGTCTGGGGTCATCAGTCTAACTGGACACACACAAATGACAAATTAGAGTACAGTGGAGTTCTATTATTTATTTGATTTTGTTGGCCCATCAGTTTGGCAGAGTTTGATACGATTTTGTTGATGTGTTGATGAAGCTATAGGCAAACAGGTGGGCTCAAACACTGTTGGTGGGAGGGCAGGTCCGTCCAACCTCTGGAGAGCAGCAGCCATCAGAATCATAAACACAGAGGCGTCTGGGTGGCACAGTTGGGTAGGCCTCTGACTCTTGGTTTTGGCTCAGGTTGTGATCTCAGGGTTATGAGTTCAAGCCCTGCCTCATGCTCCTCACTCAGCATGGAGCCTGCTTGAGTTCCTTTCCCTCTGCCTCTCCCACTCGTGTGCAGTCTCTCTAAAATATATAAATAGATCTTTAAAAAAATTACAAATGCACATGCTCTTTGACTCAGAAATCCCCCTTCTAGTAATTCATCTAACAGATACACGTATGGACATAATTATGTATACACAGTGATATGTGTTGCAGTGTTGTTTATAAGAACAAAAGTTTAGAAAAAGCCAGTAGGGGACCAGTTAAATACATTTCTGTCCTTAAGTGCCCCAGTCTGTGTGTGCAGCTATGGTGACAGTGGGGGTGGGGGACCAGAGCGGAAGGAGGAGTGGCATGGATGTCACGGTGCGGCCTTTTGTCCTCTGTTCTGTTTTAGGACAAAAGGCCGCACCGCGAAGTAAATGAGCTCTGTGCCTCAGTTTCCTAGTCTCTAAAAGGAAATGATGATTCTAACCCCCTCAGGTTACTCTGAGGATTCCGGGAGCCGATCCATGTCACATGCTTCTCTCAAAGCCGGGCCCAGAGGGAGCTCCGTGGGAGCTCATTACTCCAGTTGCCACACAGGCCTCCGAGGGGTGGGCTTCTCCGCCACGGGAGGGGGACGTCTGGTGGTCAAAGCTCCAGTTGCTTGGAGACAGACCACAGATGATGTCAGAAAAGTCCGGTCCAACAGGAATACATCCAAGAGCATCCTCTCGGGGAGACTGGGAGATGACCGGGGCCTGTGGGTGGGGCCAGCAGCCTGGTATGTTGGTGGCTCTCCAAGGAGCCACACGTCCCGCTCTTCACACCCTCGTGTGGATCTGCTTGAACTGGCTGCCAGCCCCGGCCTGCCCACACCAAGGGCGAAAACCCCCACGAGGTCCTCTTCTTCATTAGGCCCTTGGGTGCACAGCGGATGTTTAAGGCAGCCGCAGAAAGAGGAGAGGACAAAGGTGCCACCTCCCCGTAAGGCCCTTCCCCGCCGGCCTCTTACGCTTGTGCTCGTGTTTCACGGGCTAACCCTGGTCACAAAGCACCCGTCGCTGCAGCGGCAGTTGAGAAAGGAAGTCTTGCGGCTCGCGGCTTTGGCGCCCTGAATAAAATAAATCCTATGGATGATGAAAATGTTCTGGAACTGGATGCGGTGGCGATGGCTGTGCAATCTTGTGAGCGCGCTAGATACTGAGCAGCAGGCACAGTTTAAAGGGTGAATTTCGTTTCGTGATTTTTATCACAATTCTTAAAAATTGGACTTCCAGTACTAAGGAGTAAGAAGAAAACGAATACCGGGGGAGAGGCAACCGTCGGGCTTTCCACACCCGCTTTTGAACTGCGACCACTTAGTTGCATTCGGTCTCTCCTGGCTTCTGGGCACCGTGGCGGGGGATGGGGCACATGATGGACAGTCCGGTGGCTGGGGGTCGGGGGTCTGGGGCCAGGGGAAGCTGGGTAGACACACAGTTGTCCTGACATTTGCAGGGAGGATTTAGCTAGGACGCGTCCGTGAAGTGAGGCGTACCTGTGTTGGCCCCAGAGGGCCGCGGCATTACTTCCCATTGCCCGGAGCACTGGTCACGGGTGGGCTTTGGGACAAACCAGTGTCGGTAGGTGGTCAGGATACATTCCGGACTAAACGAAGAGAGAAGTGAACTCCTGATACCCTCACCAGTTTGCTCGGGGCTGTCATAGGTAGAGCTGCATTGTTTACCTTGCCCATTTCACGATCACTTCTTCTCCATTGTTTTCCTCAGCAGTCCTGGCCAAGACAGGTGTTTGCTTTCGAACAGGATCAGTCCGCTCTCTGTAAGCCACACCCCACACAGAGGACCGCTCTGTCTCTGAGATCACCAGGGAAGTGCCATCTCGATAGGCCGGCATTTCCTCTGCACCCCAACTGTCATGAAAGATTACCCAGGAAAGAAAGGGGTGAGCGTAATGCAGGGACCACAGGGGGTGTGACCAGCATGGGGCTTACTTTGCTGCCTCTCCTGCTCTGTGGGTTCCCAGAGGCCCAGGGGCCTCCAACTGCCCAGGGGCCTCCAACTCAGAAGGAGCAGGGCAGGGACCAGGGAAGGACGAGGGGGAAAGAAAGGGTTAAAATCTGTTCAGATTTTTCAAGTGATGAAACCAGGGTGGAGGGTCTGCCAAGAACAGGTCAGGTTCAAAACAGGAAACCCCTGGATAGTGATAAATGGACACTTCTCTGTAGACTTTACATGGATCCCCAGGGAAAGTGCTGGAACTGATCTCATTCAGTGATTTTTTCGGTGGGCTTTTTTTTTTTTTAAAGCACATTGAAGAGGAAGTGCACAGTGAGCTCTCTAGGTTTGCCAGTGACACTAATCTCTTCCAGGTGCTGAACAGCTAAGGTAATGCGGGAACACCGAGGGCGGCTCCCGGGGCATTCACCGGCAAGGGGCAGGAAAATGGCCACAGGCCCGGGCCGCGGTAGAGTGGGGCTCAGGCAGAGCAGAGCCAGGCTCTGCCGCTCTCGGTTCTCTCAAGCCCCCCGGATGCATTTCCTGGGGTACCCGGGGCAACCTGCGTGGGTGTAGGCAGTGCGGGAGAGGTGGGACGGGAGGTAGGACGGGGTGCCCGCATCCCCGGCCCACACGGAGGCTCCTGGAACCGCCGATTCCTGGCCTGTGCACAGAGGCTGGTTCTGGCCACCTGCCTTCCTAGAATTCCTTCAAGAACTGCCCTCTTTCCCCCATTCTGCTGTGCTTTGCTCCGTGGTCACCTCTGCCGCTCCCCGCTGTTCCTGCCCAGTCCCTCCTAGCTGGCTCGTGAATTGTTGATCATCCCTAGCTTCTGACCTGAAGCCTCCTCTGCTCCAAGGACGGATGGTGTGAGCTCAGCCTGTCCCCAGCCTGGGGGCTGGGTCCTCTGCCATCAGCCTTCCCACTCCTTTGAGTCCGCCTGGCCCACTCTACAGCCCCTTCTCCCCCACCTCGCTCTCCTCTGACCAGCACCTGCTAGAACAGAGAAGCCTCACCTCAAAATCCATTTCCCTAGAATCATCACAGACTCAGCCTCCCGCCAGTTCTACACCCGGCGCTTCGCATCTCCCCTTCCCCGAGTCCTTCATTTCTGCTGGAATCTTCCCCTCAAGTCAGGTGCTTTCCTCAGCTTAGCCTGCTCTTAATTCAGATATGCTGGCTTTTTGTTTCTTCTCCGTGGCACTTCCACTCCCCTCTCCCATTCCCACAAATAGGTCTGATTCTTGCTTTCAGGCACCACAACCAAAGATAAAAAATGTTGTAGTGTTTACTTCCCAGGCACCAGGAGATCAACCAGCCAGGCCTGGTCTGCACAGACTAAGCAGTGACCAGCGGATTCCTAGGAAAGAGAAGGCCCTCAAGGGGTTAACAGATTTGGTCCCATATTTAATTACGGATTTAGCTGTAGCCTTTTGAGGGGCAAACTTTTGAGCGGCAAAGTTAAGTTTAAATTATTGGGAGGGCAACCAATGAAATAATTGATTTAGGCAGGGATCCTCAATGAGTACCAAAATCATTCAGTAAAAACTAGTTGAGAAATAGGATAATTGTCTGGTGCTTAACCCCACAGAATCACTTGCTAATCACCGTGGGGGGGGGATGACCTTTATAAAATAAAAATCTGTGATCAACTGACCAAATTTAGCTTCATTAATAGAGGGACATATAAGGGGGTTCCTGATGTTACATGAGTGAAATGTTCTTGCCCCAAATGGTTAATCCTCTATTCACTTTAATTTTTCAACCAGGGTTCTGGGAAAATATGAACCTAGTGACCTAAGGCATCTGTATTAGCGTTCTCCAGAAAAACAGAACCAAGAGGGAAATGTGTATATGTATCAGATTTGTTACAAAGAACTGACTCCTGCAATTAAGAGTTACAGTTGGCACTCCGAAGACCCAGGAGAGCCAATTCTATAAGTTCCAGTCTGAAAGTCAGTAGGTTTGAGACCCAAGAAAAGCCAATGTTTCCTTTCAAGTCTGAAGGTAGAAAAATAATAATGTTCTAGCTCCAAGGCAGTCAGGTAGAGTTCCTTCTTATCAGGGGAGGGTCTGGCTTTTCGTTCTTTTCAGGCCTTCAACTGATTGGATGAGGCCCTCCCATATTAGGGAGAGCAATCTGCTTTACTCAGTCTGAGTTACCAATTCAAATGTTAATCTTAACCGGAAACACTCTCATGGCTTTACCTAAAATAATGTTTGACCAAAATTCTGGGCACCCTGTGGTCCAGCCAAGTTGACATAAACAACCGTCACAGTTTCCTTTATATATAATGAATTAATTTCTCCTTATGAATCTAGAATTATTTTAGTACAGATGAATCCTGGTTGAAAAAACCCAGTTTAGAGGACATAAAGGGACAGAGGGACAAGTTAAATGGTATATAAGAAAACAATCAGAAAAATCCAGAATGTAGGTTATTCTATAAAATAACTAAATGGTTTCTTTAAAAAGTCAATGTCAAAAAAAAAAATAATAAATGGTGGGAGAGAATTTTCTGGAATAAAAGAGACATAACATACAATTTGTGAATGTTATTTATATTCTTATTTTATAAAAAAAGAGCTATAAAATGTATTTTGAGAGAAGTCTAAATGTGGACTGGATATTAAAAGATATTAAGAAATTACTGTAGGGGCAGCTGGGTAGTTCAGTCGGTTAAGCACCTGGTTTCTCTCCTTTTTTTTTTTTAAGGTTTTATTTACTTATTTCAGAGAGAGAGAGAGAGCTTGAGTGGGGGCAGGGTAAGGAACAGAGGGAGAGGGGGAGAGAGAATCCCAAATAGACTTAGCATGGAGGTCATGGGGGTGGGCAGTGTCCTTATAAGGAGAGTAAATTTGCACACAGGCTGGAAAAGAGAAAAGACAATGTGCTGTGAACTAAACATTTGTGTCCCCCCACGAATTCATATAGTGAAGCCTTAATTAACATTACCCCCCCCCCCCAGCCTCCGCCTCCCCAAAGTGGTGCTCTTTGGAGATGCAGCCTTTGGGAGATAATTAAGTTTCAATAATGAGGCTTACATGAGGTCATGAGGTGGGGCCCTGTTATGACAGGATGTTTGTGTCTTCCACAATCATATGCTGAACTGCATGCCCCTCAGTGTGATGGTATCAGGAGGTGGGGCTCTTGTGAGGTAATTAGCATTAGATGAGGTGGTGAGGGAAGAGCCTTCATGAATGGGAGTAGTGTTCTTACAAGTCATGAGATAGCTTGCTTCTTCGGCTCTGCACTCTGCCCCCTGAGGATGCCACAAGTTAGCAGCCACTCTGCAACCTGGAGGAAGGCCCTGGCCAGAATGTGACAGTGCTGGTACCTTGCATTTGGACTCCCACAGCTCTCGTCTGTAAGTGCGTGCACTTGCTTCTGAGCTTGTGTGGCATTTTGTGACAGCAGCCTGAGCTAAGACCCTCATGATGGGATTAGTGCTCTTCTAAGAAGAGGAGGAAACAGAACTCTCTACTATTCCAGGATGTAGTGAGACCCCACCTCTGAGCCAGAAAGAGGGCTGTCACCAGAAAGTGACCTGGCTGGCACCCTGAGCTTGGACTTCCGGCCTCCAGAGCTGTGAGAAAACAAATGTCTGCTGTCTAAGCCCCCAGCTGGTGGCATTTGGTTCTAGGGGGCCAAGCCGACTAGGGCTTGAAATGAAGACACAGGAAGAAGACAGCTACATACAAGCTGAGGAGGGAGACCGCAGAAGAAACTAACGCTACCGACGCCTTCACCTCAAACATGTCGTCTCCGTAACAGTGAGACATTCCTGTCATTTAAGCCACTTCATTAGGGCAGCCCCAGCAAGCCAATACAAGTATCACACACCATTGTTTCTACTTCCCTTAAATAAGACACAGCTCTCACACAAGAAGAGTTCAAATGAGGCAAAGTTCACAGTTTTCTGTGTTTTCCTGTAGTTAGGACAAGAGTTGGCAGCTAGAGGCCAGTCACCTGAGGGAGAGCAGAACGTGGAATGGGGACATACCCACAGGAGCCGCTTGGGGCTACCGTAGTCTTCTACTTTGGAATCCTGACCATGGGCATAGAATTTGATTTTTAACAATTATTTCCTCTTATTCTCCCATGCTATTAATAAAGTATTATTTTGGGTGGTTTTGTTTTTAAAAGATTTTTATATACAAGTCATCTCTATACTACACCCAACGTGGGACTCAAACTTAAAACCCTGAGATTAAGAGTCACATGCTCTACCGACTGAGCCGGCCAGGTGCCCAAATGGAATCGTATTTTGTAACCAGGCATCAAGGCGAAAAAGGTATAAGCAATGTTTGGAAGTAAGTTTCTCCTGTGGGAGTAAAGCTTGAGAGACGTCAGCATTTGAGAGATGGGATCGACAGTCTGTAGAAGCCGTTCACTCTGAGGGCATCCATGCAAGGCTTCTAAAACAGTGTTGTGGAGGGAGCCCCAGCTCCGGCTTGGACGGACATGAGCACGGATCCTCCCTCTTCCAAATAAGAGCATGCGACTCTTAATCAGTGCAATTTGTATAGCTCGCTGGGGCCACACTTTCGTCCTCTGTAAATGTGCCTCGCTGGCAGGAACACTGGCGCATCAGAGCGGTTGGCTGTAGAGCCCGGGGACCAGGCCTGGGCTCCGAAGACGGCCGCCGTTACCACTGCTGCTGTTTATTGGGAACACCCAATAAAGGCAGCGGAAATGCAGCGTAAGGCAAGTAGAAGCAAATATAAAAGAAAGCTGCCCTATACTGAGGGTGGTTAAAATTATAGGAACAGCAAGTAGAATGGCTCCCAGAGGCAGGGGGAGGGAGAGATGGGGAGTTCTTGTTGAATGGGTGTAGTTTCGGTTTTGCAGGATGGAAGGCGTCCTGGAGATGGGCGGCGGTGACAGTTGCTCCGCAGCGTGAATGTACTTAGGGCCATTGAACCGTACACTTAAAAATGGTTACGATGATTAATTTCATTATGTATATTTTTCTACAATATGGAAAAAAATGAAAAGAAAACAAAAGCTACCTTATTAGGTAGGATAGCCCACTAGGTGAAAACAGAGGAATGTGTAAACAGCCAACAATGATAAGCTATTAAAAAAAAATGGGTAGATGTAGGGCGCCTGGGTGGCTCAGTCCGTTAAGCATCTGCCTTCAGCTTAGGTCATGATCCCAGGGTCCTGGGGTGTAGATCCCACATCTCATTGGGCTTCCTGCTCAACGGGGAGCCTGCTTCTCCCTTCTCCCTCTGTTCTTACCTCCTCTGCCAGAAGTCTAGAAAAGAGGATCTCTGGGGAATATGCATTCTGCAGACTCCCCGGGGCCTTCCCAGGACGCCCAGGGCCGAGCAGGTTGGTGGGACAGACAGTTTCTCAGGCCTCATAATGTCCCAGCTCAACTATCTCTCTGCAGTCTCTGGATTTTTATGCTGAGATCTGTTCAGACGCAAATTAGGAACCAATAAGTGTTTACTGAAAGATTTCATACGTGAGAGGGTATTGGTTTGCTAGGGCTGTCACAGTAAAGTACCCCCAACTGGGCAGCTTCAAACGGGCTGCATTCTATGGTTCCAGAGGCCAGATGTTTGAAATCAAGCTGTCCGCAAGGCCACACTCCCTTTCCGTGCTCTTGAGAGGATCCTTCCTGGCCCCTTCCTCACGTGTGGTCCCAGGCGCTCCCTGGCATTTGGCAGCATACTCTTCCAGCCCCTGCCTCTCCTCATTTTTTGGGACACCAGTCATTAGATTCGGGGTACACCATCTATTAAGGATGATGTCCTCTCAACATTTTTAACTGATTAAATCTTCAAAGACCTAATTTTCAAATAGGGTCACATTCCGGAGTTCTGGGTGGCTGTGAATTTTTGGTGGACACTATTCAACCTACTACAAAGAACCATTTCAGGGGCGCCTGGGTGGCTCAGTGGATTAAAGCCTCTGCCTTCAGCTCAGGTCATGATCTCAGGGTCCTGGGATCGAGCCCCACATCAGGCTCTCTGCTCAGCAGGGAGCCTGCTTCCCCCTCTCTCTCTGCCTGCCTCTCTGTCTACTTGTGATCTCTCTCCTCTCTGTCCAAAAAAAAAAAAAAAAAAAAGAACCATTTCAGTTGCAAATTATAGAAAACCCCATCTAAGTAGCTTAAAAAACAAAAATTACATTTTTTTCAAAATTATTATTACCGTTTTAAAAAATATTTATTTATTTGAGAGAGACAGAGACAGAGAGCACAGGCAGGGAGGAGACGAAGAGGCAGACTCCCCACTGAGCAGGGAGCCCGATGGGGGCTGATGGCCAATCTCAGGACCCTGGGATCATGACCTGAGCTGAAGGCAGACACCTAACTGACTGAGCCACCCAGGCGCCCCTAAAAATGAGTATTGGGATGATTACCAGAAAAGTCTAGGAATATGTGGAACTTCAAGAGTGCCTTGACCGAGGAGCTCAGTTTCTTTCATTCAGATCTGTCTTCTGCTATATTGGCTCCATTCTTAGGTTTCCATCTTGTGGCTTCTGGCAACTTTATTCTCATGTCCTTACCAGTTGAAACCCTAGTAAAAAGGTATCTAGTATCTCTGCCTGAATACTATCAGCAAACGTTTCATGGATATCTTTGGTTTTGAAGGTTTCATGCCCATCTTTAAACCGATCACTGTGGCCAGGCCTGAGTCTATACCTCAGCTCTAGAGTCAGGGGTAGATTCAGTCCCACTGAAAGCACACAGAGATGAGGGAGGTGTTTTCCCCAGAGTGAACTTGGAGTACCGTTTCCAGAAGCATGAGGAGGTGCTAGGTAGTAAAAAGTGTAGCTGTCCACTAGGATGTTGGTCTTCCTCCAACATCAAAGAGCTCCTGAGAGGCAACTCTGGTTTTCATGTCTATATTCCTGAGCCCTGAGTAGCAGCAGAACATCAAATAAGTATTTGTTGAGTTGTTTTGAAGTTTTGTTTGTTTGTTTTGAATTTTTAACATAATTTAGTTTCTGAGGGCTTATCTACTTTACCCACTATAAATCTGAGACTCAGTTCCTGAACCAGGGTGACTCCATTCCAGTGAGATACTGCGCTTTGTAAAATCCTATCTAGGCATACTAGTTGGCCATCTGTTGTGAAATAATGCTTTTTTGTTGTTGTTGTGAAATAATTCTTAAAAACTCCACGAAAGGGAACTGAGACAAAGGGCTTGTGTTTGGGTCAACATGGCCGCAAAGAAACACAAGTAGTAGGTGAAACTAAGGAACGAAGAAACACATCTCCAACTTCCCCCTTAGTCCCCATACACACACACAAATCTCGATGTTTGCAGGGGAGTATTGTTACTCTCACATTCCCTAGAGCCCTGGTGGAGAAAACAAGATTCTGGGCTTAGGCATATGTCATCTAGTGGTTTAGGCTTGAAGTGTTGTGCCTTAAACACCCACCAAGGGGCCTGGTCTCCCAATCACTGAAGGAGTCGGCGCTCAGAGGCTAAAGTCAGACAGCCCTTCAGCTCGATGGAGCTGGACTCTGTGACCACACCATGGAGTTTAATTTGCTGACCTAGATGTAGTTTGCAGACCACAAAACCTCATACCACAGCAAAGCTTTTCTTGTGCTGAGACAGCTGGTTGGGTGTGATGTTGCAATGGCTCAGGTCTTAGTAAAGGGTCTGAAGAAATTAGGGGCAGAGCCAAAGCCCCAAGACCACAGCCCCAAGAGACCTTCCTGTTTATTCCAGGATAGGAGAAGGGGAACCTTCTGTTTGTGGGCACTGGTGTTTCATCAGAAGGGATGAGGCGGGGGCTTTGGGTTTGAGCTGTGTGTACGCAGTCCACACATGATGGTCAGACAATTATACTTAGACTGGATCATTCAGACTTGACCACACAGGCCCACGCATTTTTGGAAAGTGGTCTTCAAGCTATGTGAATCAAGTCCTAGTTCTCCTTGGCTTCCATTTTGAAATTGGGACTTGGTTTAGACAAGGAAGCCTATTTCAATAAAATTAGAGCTGAAAACTTTGGGATTGGAGGACTTCCCATTAAACACAGCACATTGAACATGTGCATAAGACTCAGCCTCCTCCCCAAATCTCACTAGGATGCGAGTAAAGAGACGGGAAGAGAAAAAAAAAAAAAAAAAAAGCACATACCATAAGAGAGATAAGAGCAGAGAGAGGGAGGGAAAAAATCCTAGCTGAAGCCTATTGATGTTCAAGAGAAGTAAACTTATTTTGAATCTATCTCCTCACTGTGAAGTATGTATCTAATAATAAATTGTTAGACCTTGTTACATGGGTTCACTTACATACTCACCATCTTTTGAGTATGTGTACATGCGTGTTGTTTTGGTTGATACATTTTTACATTTATGCTCTAAAAAGAATATGTGTTAGAATAGTTGGTACAAAGAAGGGGCAGGGAATTTAAATCCATCCATGTGAGTTCATAATATTTTTAGCATTTATGATATTTATAGTATCTAGTATTATAAGTATAAAAATAGTGTTTAATATTTATGGTGGTCAGTATTTATATTTCCTAAAATATATTTAGTGTTTTAGCATTTATATATATTTAATATTTCATATTAGTAGTGTTTTTAATAGTATAGTATTAACATTTATAGTATTTTTCAACCCTACTGTTGCATTGGGAT
The DNA here is from genome assembly GCA_028646535.1 of Procyon lotor. Taxonomy (NCBI): domain Eukaryota; kingdom Metazoa; phylum Chordata; class Mammalia; order Carnivora; family Procyonidae; genus Procyon; species Procyon lotor. The sequence continues at coordinate 9,791,085 of CM053614.1, forward strand.
CACCTTCAAGTGCTTATTAACAATGGGAATGCTTGGGGAGCTCGGGTGGCTCAGTCGGTTAAGCATCTAATTCTTGATTTCAGCTCAGATTATGATTCTGGGTTTGAGCCCCAAGTTGGGCTCTGTGCTCACCAGGGAGTCAGCTTGAGATTCTCTCTCTCCCTCTCCCTCTGCCCCTTCTCTCTCTCTCTCCCTGTCCCCCCCCCAAAAGGAATGCTTGTTAAAAATACATATTCCTGAGCTCTGCCCCAGATATATGAAACACTAGGCTTGTGAAGGGCAGACTTTGTCAGCAATCTGTTTTTTTATCTCAACTTTTTATTTTGAAAAATTTCAAACATATAGAAAAGTTGAAAAAAAAAAAGTTGAAAGAATACAATGCTCACCCACATACCTTCCACCCAGATTCACAATCATCATCACATTCACTACATTAACTAATTTTTTTTCTTTCTCGTTCTTTCTTTAGCAATAATTTTTTTCCTGAAAGAGCTGAAAGTAAATTTCAGACTTCCTGACATTTCACCCTTGTTGTGGGTTGAATTATGTGCCCCCAAAAAGTAGGCTCAAGTCCTAAACCCTGGTGCTAGTAAGGTGACCTATTTATAAGTAGCGCCTTTGCAGGTATAATCAAGTTAAGATGAGAGCATCCTGGATTAGGGTGGGCCCTAAATCCAGTAACTGGTGTCCTTATAAAGAGAGAGAGTTGAAGTCACAGAGAGACACACAGGAGAGTCATGTGACTATGGAGGCAAAGATGGGGTCAATGCTGTGCTAAGCCAAGGAACAGAAAGGATCGCGGGCAACCACCAAGAGCTAGGAAGAAGCGAGGCATGGTCTTCCCCAAGAACCTTTAGACAAAGCACAGCCCTGCCATTATCACATATACAAAAACTAACAATTTTATAATTTTGTAATATCCAGTCCATAATCAAAAGTTCCAGTCATCCTCCAAAGATCTTTTATAGATTTTTTTTCTTTTTTGGTCAGAATCCAATCACAGTATGTAATATTTATTTGATTGTTATGTCTTTCTAACTTCTTTTATTCTAAAGTAACCCACCTTTTTAAAAAAAATGACATTAACTTTTTGAAGTGTTGAAGAAAAAATTATTCTCAAAGGATAAGGAAGACTTTATTCAAGATTATTGTAACAAGGGAGAGAGATCAGGCTCATAGCCAAAGGGCAGGACCAAGGGGTCAGTGGATGGATAAGAACTACAGGCAGACATGCCCAGGGGTGGGGAGGGGGTGGTGGTGTGGGTGGGAGGAAGGGGGAGGGGGATTCCTGCTACACTGACCTGACAAGACTCTTGCTAAAAGCAGGTCAGGAGCTTAAACATCAAAGCTGGGGGACGAGGACCTTGGTCAGAAGTCAAGGGGGACCAGATATCAAGGGTAAGGGATGATTTAGCAAGATTCTTTGCTAAGACTGGCTGGGCAGGCCCAAGACAGAGTGGGGACCAAGGTCAAGGCCTAATCAAAAGATGTACAGATTAAAGTCTGGCCGAGGAGAGAGCCTTTGTCACAAGTCAGTTGTCTTAGAGTGTGTTCCACACTGTGAGTTTGTATTCTTGATTCCTTAACTTGGAATGTTGTCATGAGACTTGGTTAGATTTGTGTTGGTTACATTGGCAGGAATAATTCACAGGTGGCACTGTGTTTTTCACGTTCTGTTACATCAGAAGGTGCATAATTGTTGCATCACTGGTGATGCTCAGTTTGATTCCTCAGTTAAGATGTATCACCAATCATAGTATTATTCATTCTGATGCTCAAACTGTCCCAAATTTGGCCAGTAAGAATCCCTTCTATATCTCCCATGTTTTTGACCACTTCCTAGTCTTTTGGTACAATCTGATGCCCCAGTTTCACTTTCTTGGCGCCAGACAGAGAATCAGACATTTCTCTGAGAGACAGAAAACATGGTTATCTTTCTCGATTACCCCAAAGTCAGGTGTCCCTTTCCTTACCCATTTAAAATAAGCTTTGCAGGAGCTAATGGTTCTTAGGTGCTGTGTGTCTGGCACCCAGGGTTTTCCATACATGGCCTCATTCAATCCATGGGCCAATTCTTTATGGTAAATACTTTTACTTATCCCCATTTTACAGATGAGTAAACTGGGGTGTGGAGAAGTAAACTGCACAGGGCCACTCAGCAAGCAAGTAGGGGAGTTAAAATTGGAACTTAGATCATTCTAACCCCAAAATCAAGCTTGGAAGCACCATGCTATATTGCCAATTTTGCTACCAAAACCCAAACCAAACCCTACTTAAAAAGAATGGAACTTCATGATATCTACAATTCAAAACCAAAACCATGCTTGAAGATGACAGGCATGAGGCAAAATTTAAAGAAGGAAATCCTGGAGCAATCTGGTACCTTTCTCATGTATTCTAAGTTGCCAGTAATCATAATTTAGGATAACCCAGGTCAGGCCTGGAATGTGATGAGAAAGCTTTCTTGTAACTCCACTAGGAGCCTTATCATGGAATGAAATGGAGCAGGGACTTTGGACCAAGTTAGTGTTAAAAGCCTTTCAAGGTTTTCTCACACCTACCAGTGGTTTTCTCTGCTTCTGGGATGGTCTAGCCAGAGCTTAGGCTGTCCAGGTTAATGGAAGGGAGAGGAGGGGAGAAGGGAGGGAGAGCGGCTGAGATTATGTCCTGCTTCTCCTGTCCCTGGGTGCTGGGACAGGAGAGTGGAAACTGCCCGGAGGAAGGGGCCCCTTTTTCTAATCTGCACAAAGGTGCCTTATTGGCCAGCAGGGGCCCCCTATCTGACTGAAGTTCTTCCTGTACGAAACCGACTGTTCTGGGTTCAAGGGCGAGTGACTCTATTATCTCTTCACGAGAGAAAACTTCCTCCTCCAGACAGGAATTTCCAGTTGTAGTTATTAGCCTAGATGTGACCCGAAATTTAAATGCAATTACGTTTCTCTCAGAGCTAAGGTTGTCCCCAGCAACCTGCCAGTTTCCTGCTTTCTTCCTCAGGAGGAGAGTCTTTGGCCTTTTCCTCCTCTTGCCCTTTGCCACTTTGACCTTAGTGTCCAGTGGAGCCGGGGCTGGTGTTTAGTGGGGAGCCTTCACCCGGGAGGCCAAGTCTCCAGCTTGGCCCCCCACCCCCAGCCCCGAGTCTTCGTGTGGGACAGCAAGAGGCACCGGAGTGCCCCGGGGGTGGTGAGGGACAACAGGGAGTGATAGGTGGGGGCCCATTGAGATAAGGAGGAAGAATAAACAGAAGCAGATGTGCCCTGAGCCCAGGTCCCCAGCCTACTGCAGCTGGTCCCCAGGGCAGGGCCTGGCCTCCTTGGAGGCAGGAGCTGGGTTGGGCTGCTCCATCCTCATCTCTTTACTGGGCCTTGTTCTCCTTCCCTGGAGACAGGCCAGAGGATGCAAACCAAATATATTCACATTCTGTCTATTATCAATGCCAACGACTCCTCTCCATCTTATTTTTATTTTAAATTATTTATTTATTTTAGAGAGACAGAGAGCGCCAGAGGGGCAAAGGGAGAGAAAGTCTTTTTTTTTTTTTTTTAAAGATTTTTATTTATTTATTTGACACAGAGAGAGAGAGATCACAAGTAGGCAGAGAGACAGGCAGAGAGAGAGGGGGAAGCAGGCTCCCAGCTGAGCAGAGAGTCCGATGCGGGGCTCGATCCCAGGACCCTGAGATCACGACCTGAGCTGAAGGCAGAGGCCTAACCCACTGAGCAACCCAGGTGCCCCCTCTTTTTTTTTTTTTTTTTAAAGATTTTATTTATCTGTCAGAGAGAGAGTACAAGCAGGGGGAACACCAGGCAGAGGGAGAAGCAGACTCCCCACTCAGTGGGGAGTCTGATGTGGGACTTGATTCCAGGACCCTGGGATCATGACCTGAGCCGACAGCAGACGCTCAGCGAACTGAGCCACCCAGGCACAAAGATGTGCACAGACAGTCATTCTCCTGTGAACCATAGAGGTGGAGACTGTGTGCACACATAGACCCTTCTAGGCTGCGATTAAAAAGCCCGGAGGTGACTTCAATCCCCTGGAGTGCTGGTCCCCTAAAGTTAGGGGGCCCCTCCATAGGATGGACCCTCCAGCTCTAAAAATCCTCTGGCTCCCTGGGCAGTTTCTGACTCTCCACCTCAACCCGGAAGGGATCAGAGCAGCTGGCGGTCGGGACGTTCAGGGTGTGCAGGGCGGGGGTGATGGCGGGTGGTGCTGGGGGCCCTCGTCCAGCATATCATTCTACAGCGATGTTTCCCTTTTAAAGGAGACCTGGACTGACCTAAAATTTTTGGTTTTTAATATTACCTAAATATGTCCAAGCTTAAACCTGAGTATGCATTTGTGTGCTTTTAAGTAGTCTATATTCCTAAAATTGGAGGAGGAAGGAAGGGAGGAGCCAGGGTCTCACCCACCCTCTGGTCCAGGGCTTCAGGGCTGTGTGTCTCCAGTAGGGGTTTTTTCCTCCCAGTCGGACCTGCTGTGACCCACTGTGATTCTCACTTCTGCTGGGCTCAGGTAACACTGGGTCCCTGGGCTCAGGTAACACTGCCCCTGCCCTTCTGTCCGTCCAGCCTAGGGGCGGCGGTGGCTTCTTGCTGTTGCTCATCTCTGGTTTGCCTCTCCCCTCTACCTGGATTCTGGATTCTTCTATCCTGGCCAGCGTGGGAGGCAGCATTTCATAAAGGTGGGAAGTACAGGGGTCTTAGGTGGGATGCCCCAAATGCCAATTCTAAGAGGGAGATTTACATGCAGGGAGTTTATGGGGGAGCGTGCCCCCCAGCAGCAGCTCTAAGAGTGAGGGGAGCAGGACTGGGCAGAGGGAGTTGTGGACACGCAATGGTTGCTACAAAAGCTCCCTTGCCAGGATGGCCCTTCGGAATTGTCCCAAATTGGAGCAAGGGACTGGAGTTTTGTACCCCTCCCCTGCCCCAGTTGGGCTGGGGTTGCCTCTAGGAAGGGACAGGTGCGGGATGGGATGGGACAGGCGGGGCTATTCCTGAGAAGGGACTAGCTGTGAGCTGTCATCAGCCCTGAAGGGGAGCCTAGGCAGGGGCCATGGCATCCGCTTCAGGTTCAAAGCCCACTTCTGCAACTTCCTAGTTATATGACCTTGACCTAATTCCTTACCCTTTAGCATGGGTTTCAGTGAACTGACCCGTGAAAAGGGAGATTGTGAGGACTGAATGAGACTGTGTTCCATGTTCCGTGGGGGAGAGAAAGTCTCCACCCTCCTCTGCTGGCTTCCCTCCAGGTCACTGCTCTAATCTGTGTGGTCAGGATCCCGGACACTGTTTCAGCCACACTTATGAGGGGTGGGGCTCTTGCACAATAAAGGGTCGGGTGCCCAGGTGTGGCCTTTTCTCTCACTTCCTGCTCCCAGGGGCTCGGTGGACCTTGCTCTCCTCACGGGGGATGGGATGAGGGAGCTGAACCAGGTCCTCCCGCAGGCTGGCCTCTTTGCCCTCCCTCTTCTGCCTCCCAGGAACACTGGCTGTTTGGGACTGGGCAGGGCACAGGGGAGTGAGGGCTCTGGATCTTGGTGTCCCGAGGCTCAGTCCTGGCGCTGAGCTCGGAGCCCTGCCCTGAGGTGTTGGATCAGGCTCTGTGCTGAGGAGCAGCACCCCAAATTTCTTCAGGGCCCCCTGGTACCTATGGAGATTTGATATGAATTGGAAAAGGTCCTTCCTCTGGGCAGACACAGCCTCAGGAGTGCTCAGTTAGCATATAGATAGTGCCTTTGTGCAAACTAGAAAAAGGCTCCCTGGTGCTCCCCATGCACTTGAGGGGCAGTGCACAACCTGCCCAACCCTACGAGGTGACCCTGAATGAAGGCTCCACCCTATGCCACAGGCTCCTCGCCCTGCCTCGACCTTGCCATTTTCTCAGCACACGGCAGATCTAAGGTGTAGCCCAGGGTTTTGCACATTTTGTGTGCTTTATGTAGTGTATTACGGACAATCAAGTTTTATGCCATAGAGCTGATCTTCCCACACATCAAACCTCTCTCTCTGCATTAGAGCCTTAGATGCTGCTTTCTGTGGTGGCATTCATGGATTCACTGGGTCCTGGAACTGCAAGGGAGCACAGAGATTATCAGCCATTGCTTAGTGACAGGGGCACCAAATCTCTTCCACCGGGGACAGACCCCCCAGTCACAGAAGCATTCCAGCCCCATGAGGCTGTCCTACCAGTCTCCCCTGCTTTGCTCAGAGCGCATGCCTAGTAACTTGGTCACCTAGACATGGACAACAGCATCCTGTCTGTAAGACGTGTCACTGGAGAGGTGCGGTGGGTAGAGCAGGAGGCAGGAGCCGGGTGACTTCAGGCTGGAGTTAGCCTAGTTTGTTCAATCCAGAATTGAGTGTTGACTCTCGTGACTTTTCTTGAAAAAAATGTACCTGGTCCCAATGGGCCTGCCTTCCTTCGTGGCAACACCTGACTGGAGCCGAGCAGTGTCTTCCTCAGGAGAACTGCAGGAGTGGCCTTGACCCCAGTTTCACGGGGAAAGGATATACTCCAGCGTCAGTCAGCCCGAGTTCGAATCCTGGATCACTTACTAGCTGTGGGACCTTGAAAAAGTTATTTCTCTGTGCCTCGGTTTTCTCATCTGTCAAATAGGATGCGGAAATAACAGTAATAATAATTACAGGGTTGTTATGAGGATTAAATGAATAGGTACTTAGAACTGCACATAGCACATGATCTATGTTAGCTGTTGTAATGACAACAGGTGGGCTTCCACTGAGTAGACATTTATGTGGTTTCCACAAACATCATTCCATCGTCTCAGTGACCTCCAGATTCCCAGCAATAGATACAAAACCCAAGTTGGGAAAGTCCCTCTTTGATCAGTGAGGCCCCCTCTACCCCTGAGCAAGGCGATCTTCCAGACTGCCCAGGCCAGGGGGTGGGGGGCAGCCTTGCCTCTGGTCGTGTCCAGGTTAGAACTGTCGCCCCCCCGGGATGTGAAGGGAAGCCAGGTAAACAGCAAGTTGGGCCCCCCGTCCTCCGCTTCTGAGAACCCATCCCGATAACTCAAGGCATTCCTCCTTCTTCTTGTAAGTCATTAAAATCTGTCAACAGCAGTCTTCCACAGCCTTCCTGGGCAGTTTTATTTCCCGCCTGACTCCTGCTTGGGGTAATGAGTTCCATGAGCTTACCACCCACCGAGTGAAGTCAGATTTTCTTCTATTCTTCCTACCTGTAATTCTCTCAAGCTTTAAGCAGAGCACCCTGGACTAGTTCAGGATTTGGTGAATGAGTTCATGACCACCGTAACCATAACATTCATGATCAAACAGATGTCACTCCCTCGTAGCCTTTGTCCTCCCAGATGGGAGAACCCTCAGCGCAGCACTCTCGGTTTTTATGGTAGCTCCCCGATTTCCTTGGCAGCTTTGGGTGGCCCTTCTTCTAGTTTCCCACGGTCTCTCTCGAGGTGTAGGAGGCACCCAGGACAGCAGCCCCCTCCCCAACCACACACTGACCCCCGTGCCACATTCTATCACACTTGGATGCAGTTCCAAGTACCGAGGGAGGATTTTACTTCAGTACATGCTGATGGCAGTCATTTGTTGAAAACTGGAACAAGAGGGTATTGGGAGCTGGGGAGAGAACAGAGAGTCAAAGCAGAAGCAGAGCACACGCACGGGGTTTTGCCACGGAGCTGCCATGTCAGATATCAGAAGCTGACATCTTAGACCTCGGACTCAGAACTCCACCCCAGAGCTGCTGACACACGCCAGTGCCTCCCTCTCCCACCACCCCCCTGCCATCCGGTCCTGGGGGGCTGGGCTGCATCCGCTGGAGGGGGGTCACCTTTTCCTGATTTGCAGGACAGCTTTTGAACCAGCAGCAGTCGGCTGGGGACAGCTGCGTCCTCTAGACAGGGAAGGCAGAAAAAGCCAGGCCAGAGTGAGGCACTGGGTCCTGCTCCTCTGCCGTAAAGATTTGGTTTTGTTCTGTTCTTCTTGGTTTTCTGTTGGTGTTTTTTTTCCCCCCCAGAGTTAGAGGAAGTTCTTTAAGATTTTATTTCTTTATTTGACAGAGAGAGAGAGAGATAGCAAGAGAGTACAGAGTGGGGGGTGGGGCAGGGCTGCAGAAAGAGGAGCAGGCTCCCCGCTAAGCAGGGAGCCTGATGCAGGACTCGATCCCAGGACCCTGGGATCACTCCCCAAGCCAAAGGCAGACACTTAACCAATGGAGCCACCCAGGCGCCCTTGCCATGAGGTTTTTATCGTCCTTCATCCAGTGGAGCTTCTCTGTGCACAGCACCATTTTAAGTGTTGAGAAGACAGTGGGGAATAAGACAGACGTGGTTGCTGCTGTCACGGAGCTTACGCTGCAGTCAGCAGAAACAAATTACCAAGGTCCGTTTAGACAGCCCAAGCATCACAGTGGTCTAAGTCAGGGTTGGCAAACTGTGGCACTTGGCCTATTTTGGTAAGGCCCATGAGCGAAGAATGATCTATTTTAAAGGGTTATAAAACAAACCAACCCTTAGGAGGTTCGCAGACCCTAATTATCTACTATTTTTCTTGACAGAAAAAGTTTGCCAAGCACTGGCCTAGACCATGGCTGAAGGTGGGAGGGTGGTCTAGCGGACACAGCGGCTGCCTCCCCAGCACCCGCTCGAATCTCTCAAATACATGGTAGCCTTGAGACTTGGGTGGCATGGAGCTTTCACGGCCTGAGCCTACTTAGGGCCCCGTGAGCAGCGACCAGTTCAGGGTTACACCAGTGAGCATGTGGGATTCTCCCGAGCTAATCCCACTTGGGTAGGTGGGATTGGGTAGGTGAAGTCCAGGACTTTCCTTTGAGCATCGGAGGACAGGAAACCCTCTCCTTCGGGATGAGGTGGGATATGGATGTGAAGCCCGGGATTGTTGCAGCCATTTTGCTAACATATAGGTCAGCATGAGGATTAAGCTGACCTATTGAGGGGAGCCCCCAGAGAATCATAGTAAAAAGGATCTGGGGGCCCTGACTATCCCCTGGCTGGAGCCTGATTTGCTTCTGGACTTCATAGTTTCACACCCAATAAATCCCCTTCAGTGTTTAAGCCAATTTGGGTTTCTTGTTTGTTTTGACTAGAAACATCCTAACTGATATAGATGCTCAGGAATGGAGCAGGTGATGCTTGAGCTGAGACATGAATGGGATCAAAGAAGATCTGGAAGAAAAACCTTCCAAGCAGAGGAAAATACAAATACCGTAAGATAGGTATGGGCCAGGCACATCTGAAAAGCGGCAAGGTCAATGAGCCATGGGGAGAATGGTATCCCATGAGGGAGAGGAGTAGGCCAGGTCTTGGGTGGCCACGGAGAGGAGCTTAGCTTTTGCTCTAAATGCCAAGGAAGCCACAGTTAGTTTTTTAAATTTTTTATTTTATTTTTTTTAAAGATTTTATTTATTTGTCAGAGAGGGAGAGAGCACAAGCAGGAGGAGTTGGGGGGCAGAGGGAGAAGCAGGGAAGCAGGTTCCCCGCTGAGCAGGGAACCAGATGTGGGATGCCATCCCAGGACCCTGGGATCATGACCTGAGCTGAAGGCAGACCCTTAACGACTGAGCCACCCAGGCGCCCCGGTTCTGGGCATTTTTAAAAAACTTGACTGTGATGGCCATTCAGCCTTGGGAAGCACTGAGGACTACCCACTTTGCTGAACACGCTAGAGTCTTCATCTGAGACGGCGGCAGAGATGCAGTGAGTGCTGAAGTGACCGTCCTCTAGGAGCACCACTCATCTTAACAATGTCGCCGTCGTGGCCACGGGAGGGGGGGGGTGTCTTTGTTTCCTCAGCGGTGGGACAGAGGCAGTGGCTGACTGGAGGCTTCAGAGGTCCCCTTGGGTGTAGACTATTGTGTGCAGGCAGAGCCTGGGACAGGAAAAAACCTCTCCAGTGGGCAACCAATATGAGAGAAGACAGAGGGCCCGGATCCCCAGTTGGCCTAACGATAAGTATGGCTAAGGACGAAAGCCGCAGTTGCGACCCGTCTTCACCCCCGGCCCCGGCATTCTGTTCTTACCTCCAGCACCGGCTTTCCGGGCACTGAGCCCATCGAATCCCTTCTTCACGCACAGGTGTATAAAGCCAACCTGGGTTTCAAGGGGACAATTTGAAAGAGCGATGCTAAGAAAAAAAAATTAAGCTCGTCCTTCTGGATTTCATTTGGATTGTTGGGTGTGTCCTGGGCACCAGAAATCATAAAGCAGGTCTGGTTTCCTTCCTTGGATGTATGTAAAGAGCGAGCCCCGAGTGTGCAGTCAGGACACCCGAGCTCTGGTCGCACCTTTATCGCTAACAGCTGCATCTCTTTGGGGATATGGTTGAACAAATCTGAGTGTCTCGCTTCTTCCACTGGTTACATATGAGTAAGAGTACCTGCCTTGTAGGTTCGAGTGGTTGCCAGATAAATCACACATGTGAAAGCAGTTTGGAAGATGTAAAGCGTTACACAATGCAAGACGCTAACCTTTACAGCAGGGAAATGAGGGAGGGCCTAGGACAGTGGGAGAAACCCTTCACCAGCTTTTTTTTTTAAAGTCAATTTATTTATTTATTAATATTTTATTTATTTAACAAAGAGAGATCACAAGTAGGCAGAGAGGCAGGCAGAGAGAGAGAGGAGAAGCAGGCTCCCCGCTGAGCAGAGAGTCCGATGCGGGGCTTGATCCCAGGACCCTGAGATCATGACCTGAGCCGAAGGCAGAGGCTTAACCCACTGAGCCACGCAGGTGCCTTCACCAGCTTCTAAGACGGTCAGGCCGGCAAGCACGTTTCTTCCTCTCTGCCCTCCTCCCTTTTTTCTCTGCCCCTCTCAGTTTATAGTGGCGTCTGTATGTCTTTACAAGCAGCAGGTGCTCTGATCCTAAAAAATGAGTAACGAGCACGCCCCTGGTTATTTTGGTCCCTGATACACACCTGTCCTGGGCTTCTGGAAAGGCAACCTCCAAGAGAAGCCTCTGGGCCAGGTGTCGGTAAATGTTTCCAGCGGCAATTCCTCCGCAGGCCCGTAGGTTTCCATTGGCTCGGGGGACCCCTGCGTCTATCTTTGATTGGCTCGCTGCAGCGGGGACGAGGAGCGTCAGGCCCTGTGCGGTTCACAGCCTAGAATCACTGAGGGCTGCTTGCACCTTTGCTGCCTTCTGCCCCCAAGTAGCCCGAGGGAGCTCCCTCCTCCCCCTCCACGAGTCCATTCCAGGCTCTTCTAGTCCTGCCCCGTCCTGGGCCGGACACTCACAACCACCGCTCAAATCGCCTCCTTGGGGGAATCTTCCCAGGCCAAGCCCAGCCATGACCCCTCCCTTCATGGACACATTTCTGGTTCCCTGCACAGAGAGGAGGAATCAATCTCCGAGCCACGCTCACGAGTTGTGCCTTTGTCACTTTCCCAAGCCCTGCCAGCTGCGGTAAAATGCTCAGGCTCCTTCTGAACTGTTCTCCCCGAGAAATACAGGTTGGAGGATGCCGTAAACCTCGCGGCTCCTTCCCGAAGAACGCTGGGACTGAAATGCACTGGGCCCCAGCCAAACAGAATAAAGTGGAAAATTTTTTCATCACTTACAGAAAGTATTTTCACTCGGCAGAAACAGCATCTACAGCTCCTCGGAGCAAGCTTGTTTTAGCACCGCCGAGCAAGAGAACACCGATGCAGTCAGGGGCGCTTTCTGGAGGCTGCTCCAACCCCCCTCCCACTTCCCATCGGGCTGTCATTGTTCCCCCGCCGCTCGGGGCGGCGAATCCCGCAGCCCGGCCGGCGCGCCCCCGCAGCCCCCACCCTCCAGACCAGCCGCAGCCGCCGCAGCTCGGGACAGACCTGGGAGAGCCGGGCCGGGAGCTCGGCGGGCGCGCGGGGGGCGCGGGGCGCGGGGGCGCGGGCGGGGCCGGCGCTGCCAATCCCCGCGCGGCGCACGTGCGGCACGTCTCTGCATCCGGGCCCCCGCCCGGAGCCGGCTCGGCGGGGGGTGCGGGGGGTGGGTCCGGGGACAACCCTGGGTGCGCCGGCGGGGAGGTGGGACCGCGCGGGGGGTCGGGAATGCGCTCAGGGGTCTGGGAGGTGCGAGCGGGCGGTGGGTGAGCAAGGTGTTGAGAGGCTGTGAATGCGCGGGGGCGGGGAGGGGCAAGGGGGACGCTTAAGGGTCTTGGCGGGGCGGGGGAGCGGGGGGTGCGGGCGCGCCGTGGGGCGGGTGAGTCAGAGCGCGCAGAGGGCGTACTCCGGGACTCACGAGAGGGTCCGCCGACGCTTGGCCACCTCCCTAACCAATTAGGGGAGCGCCGGGAAATTCCCCAAGCCTTCCCAGCGTGTTTCTGTCCCTCTCTGCCACTAAAAAGGGGGCCACACACGGGTGGGGACGGGCCTGTCGTCCACCGCCAGCTTAGACGAGGGCCCACGGCAGGAGGACGGGGGTCCGGGGACGGGATTTCACATGCTGGGCTCACCTGTGCTGGAGAAAGCAGATCATTTTAGGCACCTCTTCACTGCCCCCACCCCGCTTCTCCCCTCCCCCCCCCCATCCTGGCCATCTCCGCTCCAAAATAGGGAGTGTTTTATTTCTGGCTGTGATTTTGAAACCCAGCCATTCCATGTGTCAGCCACCCTGCGGAAGCCCAGGCATCAGAGCTGTCCGAGTGGACTGGCCGGAGCTCAGAGAGCAAGAGACGGGCCACCGCCTGCAGCGGACGAGGCGTCACGGACGGACCGCTCGGAGAGGGAGCCTGCGTTAAAGTCCTACTGGACAAGGAAGGCATCGGAGCCAACATTCTCTATACAGAGCGGCCCCTTCGTTCTCCGCTGTGCTGTTTGGACCCTGGAAAGTTCCAGGTCCCAGCATGGAAGCCTGTCGGATGTCGCTGTACCTCGCTGTGAGTCCCCGGAGCTGTACTCTTGTTTACCCTCCTTGCGAGGCCCTAACAACTTCCGGAAGAGGAACTCCCTTTGAAGTGTGGGCAGCATTTCGGTTCCTCTGACTGCTCCTTGTCTCCTTTGATGTGGAGTGACGCCAGGCTTAGCAGAGACTGGCCCCGGGGACCGAGAGATCACACACCACTCCCAAGTTCACCTCCAGCGGGGCGGACATATTGAAGGGCAGACTGAAATGCTCTAGAATCTTAAAATTTTCCATTTCCTGCTGTGTTTTTAAAAATTAATATAGTACCTGTTTTTCAAAGGTATCATTCAGTTCTCAATGCCTCTGAAATGGCAGTGGAAAACCTTGGGCTCACCTGCTCTGTCCACATGACTTCATCTAATCCTCACAACCACTGTCCCTGGCTGGAGTTATCCCTCACTTTGTAGATGGGGAATTGAAGGCCTAGGGTCCCACAGCTATCCCACTGAGAGGCTTCCTTCTTTTTTTTTTTCTTCAAGAATTTATTTATTTATTTATTTATTTATTTGTTTGTTTGTTTGTTTATTTATTTATTTATTTATTTATTTATTTATTTATTTATTTATTTGAGAGAGCAAGAGAAGAGTGAGCAGGGGAAGGAGCAGAGGGATAGGGACAAGCAGAGGGATTGAGTGAGGAGCCTGACATGGGGCTCGAGCCCCTGACCCACCAGATCAGGACCTGAGCCAACACCTGGAGTCAGAGGCTCCACCAACTGAGCCACCCCCGTGACTTGAGAGCCTTTCTTCTTGGGCACCAGTTCCACTAAATGTTAATTGCCTGGATCAAATGAATCAAATCCCACAAAGCACAATAGTACCTCATAACTGCACAGTGAAAAGTTCCTGACTTTTTTTGGATCGCTGTCATCATTACAAATATTAAGTGTGAAATCTCAGTCTATCGTGATAGCAAGTTCGGCAGTGATTGTAGGCAGTAGATCTTGATGCGTTCTTTCAGAAACGTTCAGGCTTTTGTTTGTCCTTGGTTAGAGCTATCTCTGAATGGTCCTGGGAGTTGGATTCCAGAACAAGTTGCTCCAAGACAAACTGTACTATAGTTTTCCCACCGAGATTTGCTCCCAGACCTGATCTGTCCTTCCTTCCCGGCTGGAGACCCTTAGCAAAAACATGCTGTTCAGACCTCAGCGGGGTGCTTTGATGCCTGAGTTTAAAATGGAATGGAATGTGTGTGTGTGTGTGTGTGTGTGTGTGTGTGTGTGTATTTTAATGACATGGATAAGGTAACTTGGCTTTGTCTTAAAATTTCACAAAGCAAATCAACATTATTCACCAAATTGTTAACTTTTTAAATAGTAGGGTGTTTTTTGTTTTTGTTTTTGTTTTTGTTTTTTTGTCTGTTTGGGTTTGTTTTTTACAAAAGATGTTCTAAAGGTGCTGCTTTGGAAGTGGAGAGGTCCTCCTGAAGGCCTCTCCCAGCGGAGAGAATCGTCTGAGTGAGGCGGTACGATGGAGGATGGAGTCTGACCCGGGGATGGATGTGGCCCAGGAGTCCCGGGAGGATGGGCGAGCCGCCCTGTTGCTTGGCTGTCTGTGGGACAGGTCGGGGAGGACGCAGAAGCCACAGAAACACCGATAACTGAGGCACTGTGAAGCCCCAATGAGGCTTCTCTTTAATTAGAGGCTGATGGGAGGTTGAGCCCAGCCAGGCTTTTGCGCTTACCATGAAAAGATGGAGGAAGGTATAAAAGAGTAACACATGAGAATAAGAAAAATAGTAACACATGGTATTTCTTGGGTACCTCTCATGCAAGAGGCACTGTGCTGGGAGCTTCACCTGCTCCTTACTCTTGCGCCCTATGAAGTAGGTTAGTGTTATTATTACCAGTTGCCAGCTAAGGAAGCAGCCAGAGGAAGGTTGAGTGGCCCAGCCAGGCAGGGTTTGGGGGAGCAAGAGTGCCTTTTAGTGGTGTGTCTTCGGGGAAGGACAAAGAGAGATGGGGCCCTTGCTGAGTCAGACGGGAGCAGAGCAAGGCGTGCGAGGGAGTGGGCGTATTGTAGAAAGGCGTCCGCAGTGCGACCGGCAGGGTGGCCAATTTGTTTCAACGTATCACAGCGTTCTGGGTTGAATTGTGCCCTTCCATCCAATTCGAATGTTGAGGTCCTAACCCCTAAGACCTCAGACTGTGACCTCATTTGGAAATAAGTTCCTGGCAGGTTAGTTAGCTGAGTTAGAATGAAGTCATGCCAGCGTCGAGTGGGTCCCTAATCCCATATGACTGGTGTCCTTCTAAAAAGGGGAGGATTGGACACACATGCACACAGCACCGTGTGGACACGAAGGCACAGAGCAGGGTGGTGTGTCTATAAGCCAGGGAAGGCCAAAGGTGGCTGACAGGCCTGCAGAAGCGAGAAGAGATTCTCCATCGTTGTCGCCCTCAGAAAAAGCAACACGGTGGCCGCCGTGGGACCGGACGTTCCTGCTGCTGAGTGGCTCTGTGTGTGGGCCTTGGTGGCCAGGCTCTCGCAAAGTAATGCACAGGGCCGCACTTTGGTCGGCTGCCCTGGGGGCTGCAGAGCCCTTCGATTTTGGAAACCTTGCTTTCTAGAAGCTGAGAAGACCTGTTTTATATAAAAGTGTCTCCTCACTAACAGAATGATACATACACATAGTTTAAAAGTGAAATGGAATAAATACGTATTTATTGTAATGAAAAGTAACAACCACCTTTATTCTTTACCCCAGAGGAAATGACTCTCAACTGGATAGCCTTTTTCCTGTTTTTTACCTCTCTTTTCCTAAATAATATGTTTAGATGGCTATTTCTCCACTCTTCAGTTTTGGACATCACCTGATGACTTCCCAGTGTCGTAGCCGAGGAGAGAGCCCCCTACCCTCTCCTTCTATTACAACATTTGATGAAATGGTCAGTGTTCGTGCTATCAGGACCCACGAATACTGTTGGTCTCTGACCGCACTCTCTTCTCCCACAACCATTTTCTCCTGCGGGAGTTAATAGGAGCTTTGTTGTTGTTTTTTTTTTTTTTTCATTCATCTGGTTTTCTCTGCGCCTCTGCATTCCCTGCTCTGCCGTACCACTCTCCCCAGTACTTCCCAGCCCTCTGCCCTTCATTTTTCCTTCTGCAGGGCCCTCTGGCTTCCCGCTCCAGGGTGGACGGGCGGCCTTGGCCGCAGAGCAGTCCGGGTGCTGGGAAGGAGGAGGAGCTGTCTTTTAAAAGCGTCTGGCAGCTTTCTGGTTTTGCGAGCTGGATGTTTCAATTCACCTTCGGGGCCAAGTCCCACTTTGTTTCACGGCTTTCTTGGTGTCCAAGGGGAAGCTTCTGGCGAACCAGTCACTATTCATCTCACCTGGGTGTACAGGTTCACAGCTCTGGTTTGAGCATGTCAATCATATGTCCAAATAAGCCGGGTCTGAATCCGGGGGGTACAAATGACCGGAGAACCAGCTATTCCTAACTTGCTCTTGTGGAAATTGGTGTTTTTGTTGGTTGGTTGATTTTCCTGGGGGGAAGGAGGTGGGTGGAGAAGGGGTGGAGAGATGGAGTGTTCGAGGATAAAGCATTTTCTGCACCTTTGCCCAGGGTCAGCACGAGTGGGTCAGGTAGAGTGTGGGGGGCTTTTGGCACCTGTGCCCAGGGTCAGCACGAGTGGGTCAGGTAGGGTGTGGGGGCTCTGGGGAATGGAAGCGACCACCCAGGGCCCGGAGCCTGACAGCCTCACTGTGGCCACTGTGCCTTTAGCAGTGGTGGCCCTGAGGCTCCTAGTGGTGGTTTTGGGGCCATGGCCCTCAGCCACAGAAGCCAGGGCAGAAGGACACAGTCATGAGTGGGACGAACTGGGGGACCCTTTTGAGGACTCCCTGAAAGACCCAGGGGAGACTTTCAGGAGTGGGGCTGAGCACCTGCATTCACACAGGGCCTCAGAACCACTGTGATTTGGAGTAGCAATCTAAAAGGGGCCTGATGTCACCCCAGTCTGCTCTGGACTGGGTACACATGCGTGGTTTCTTCAGAGGGAGTCGGGGAGATGGGCAGGGTGTTTTTACCCCTATTTTCCGGATAGGGAGCCAAAGCCTAAAAGGAACATATGTCTTTAACCAACAGAGACAGAATTAGACCTCAGGTCCATTGCTTTTCTATTTCCACTGAACACAAAATTCAAGTTGCAGGAAGGTCCCAGGGGACGTAACAGCCCGATTGTACAGTTTATTGGTCCTCGGTATGAAGGATTTATTACATTCAGGATGGGTATCGCATTTTAAAAGGAGCAAGAGTAAACTCGAGAGCTCCATCACCTTAAATAAGCTTCACAAACACAGATAAAGCCTGTCCTTTTCATTCTTGTATCCGTTGCCCAACCAGGCCTGGCACAGAGTGGGTGCGTGATCGTTATTGACTGGGTAAACGAATGAACCCTGGTGACAATGGGAGCCAAGTCATCTAGGAAGTAGCAGGAGGAGCTGAAAGAATTCACGTAGGAAGAAAGCACCCAACAGTCCTCGGGTATGATTTCTGTAAGTCCAGAGCGAAGCGGAGACCGCCGAGGGGGCAGGACAGGAGCCGGAGGGCAGAAGCCGGAGGGCAGAAGTTAGAGCGACCCCAATGTTGGCTCAAAATAACAAAAAACTTGGCAGCATTAAAACTGTCAAACACAAAAATGGAATGCTGGGATAGGGCATTGGCATGGGCGCTTTGTGAAGGCAAAGGCTCTGCTTTGGGAAGGAGGGCTTTGCTCTACCTCTTACTGCCGAGTCTATGGGGAAAGCAGTGTCCCCAGCTAGTGCTGGGGAGCCCCAGGGGCCTGTGTCCCCACTGGCTCCTGTGACACCAGGCTGCTGTGGTCTTCGTGGGCTCTTCTGTCTGCCCCCAGGAGGAGCCGAGGATCTCTGAGCCCCGTGAGCCCGGGAGCACTGAACACGGTGTAGGTGTTGTCCCATCCTGGGGCACAGGGCGGATTCACGGAGGGAGGTTCTGGAAATGGCCTAAGTGGCGGGGCCGCTGTGTCAGAAATTGCAGGGGGAAAAGCGCCAGAGCCCAGAGCCAGGCTGTAGGGAAAGGAGTGAAGACGTTAAGAATGTCTCTAGGGACGCCTGGGTGGCTCAGTCAGGTCATGATCTCAGGGTCCTGGATGGAGCCCCGTGTTGGGAGAGCGGTGCTGACAGTGTCACGGAGCAGACTTCTCTGGAGATTTTCCACATGAGGATCGCCGTGTGCACCGTCTCGGGCTCGGCATCAGGGGCCAGGACACTGCTCCCCGGCCTCTGGGCCGCGGGCGCTGCAGCTAACCTCCACGGGCAACAGCCCTCCTGTTGCAGCCTCCGCAGCTGAGATGAGGTTGCACAGGTAATGAGGAGCTCAGCCTCGTCGGAAAGTAGACTTCCTCTGGTTCAGGTTCATAAATGTGGGGACTGGAACCGCTCTCCTGCAGCCTGCCAGTGTCCTAGTGTCCCTGACAGGTAGGATCAGAAGCTGCTGAGGGTGTTCTCGCTGGCAGGTACAATCCCCCCACACCTTCTTCACCCCCAGCACGGGGACTAGACCGAGGGGCTGCAGACCTCAGACAGGGGCTGTGTGTCCTCGGGAGCTCCTCCCCGGTGGGAGGTAGATGGAAATGTCCTCCATTCTGGTCTCTTCAGGCGAGACCGAGTTTGTTGCTTTAACGGGAAGCTCTCTGGTGAAGCGTTGAGGATCTCATTCTAGCTTTTTCTATCTCCATTGGATTCTAATCTCTTTATATGTACAGACTTGTTTTGCTTCACTCACACTACTAAGTGTATTTTTACTCCGTTTCTGTGAACAAGGTTAAGTAGTTTTGTTTTCCCTCTGACTTCTCATGATTTTCAGGGACCCCTGTTTGGAGTTCATGATCATACCACTTCAGGGGTTTTCTGAGGTTAAGAGAAAACAGCAGCTTGAAGGCTCAGGAAGTGGTCAGACTTTGGAAGTTCTGGAGATAGAGCCCAGACATAGATTTATAGATCCTCCATGAGCCTGAATTGGCAGCTGGGACAACCTGATCCTCCAAGGACTGAATAATGCTCCTAGGTGGGCCTCCTGCCTCTGGAAACACAGCACACAGAGGCTTTAAGAGAGAATGGAAGGCTGCTGGTCATACCTTCGCAGGCCCCCAGATATGCGGTCCAGGCCATACCATCGGGAATTGTCCTCGTGGCTTAGGGAAAATAGTGGAACCTGTTCCTGATTGATATCAATTAGTTTAGATTCAGCTGCCACGATAGCAGCTTAAAGCAGATATGTTAAATTGCTTCTCATATACATAGTCCAGTTGTATTATGTCAGGTTCACCATCATCAGGGACCCAAGTTCTTTCCAGCACTCAGTCTGCCCTCCCTAGACTGTCTGCCTCATCCTCCAAAATGACTGCTGGGGCTCCAGCCATCACACCTGATTTTTAAGCAGCAGCAGAGAGGAAAGGGAGAAGGGCCTATACCTTCTTTTAAGGAGACTTTCCTAGAAGAACCATACTATCCTTTTTGCTTACAATTCAAATTGGCTAGAACTTAATGGCTGGACCCAGCTGAAGGGAAGTGGGAAGATTTAGTCCATTAGCAGGGTGTAATGCTACTCTGAATAAACTTGGGGTTTCTGAGACCAAGGGGCAAAACAGTGTTGCTGTGGGGTTGGGCAGGCATCCAGCAGTCTCTGTCAGAGAAAGCTAGATATCGTAGCTGTGAAATAAACGAGTTACTGGGATTTGTATTAGAATGTATTTCCTAAGGACTGGAGTGAAGAAACAATGAACATTGGGATAAGGTCCGTGCTTGTCTTCCTCCTCTGCTATTTGCTACTTGTTCTTCAATCTCTCTGAGTCTCAACGTGCTTATCTATAAAATGGGCATCATAATGCCTACTTGGGGGCTGCTGTGAGAAATGTAATCAGGTCTCTGAAGCTTGGCCATGAGGAAGCATTAGTCTACTGGACTCCTGGACATCATTCTAGACTCCTCTCTTTCCCTCACACTTTGTACACAATCATAAGTCCCCTTGATCTCAGGCTCTCAGTGCCTTTTACCGCTTTTTTGGTTCAGGCCATTACTAGCACAGGCTTGGACTTCTGCCACAGTCACCTCTTCCTGCCCAGAACCTTGCCTTCCCTCTAGTTTATTCTCCATCATGATGATGGAGTGAGCCTCCCAAAGTGTGGATCTGAGCGGGAAGAATAGAGTGGGTGAGGTGGGTGCTACTTAGAATCCCTCAGTGCTTTCTCATCGCCCTCAGGGTACCAACCAACTCCTTCTGGATGGTCAGGCCCTGCCTACGTCTCCAACTGCCCCAGTCATGTGGATGATTTTCATTTCCCATTTTGAGTTGCTCTCTCTCCTTGAGTTTTCACACACGAGATCTGGAGTGCCACCTCCCACTTGGACTCATTCACCAGCTCTCACTGCCATTCAGGATTCAGCTTAGATTTACTGTGGGAGACATTCCCTGCACCCGGGGCACGACTTATGCCCTTCCCAGGTGCTCCTTGTCACCTTGAACTTGCCCCAACCCTCCTGTGACAGTTTACATGGTTGAAATGAATTAGATCGACTTTGATGCTTCCTGCTGTCCTATGAGCTCCAGAAACCATACAAAATAAAGTTTATAGGTTAGACAATAGCACTATACCAGTGTTTTTCTGAGTTTGACCATTGTTATGGTATAAGAAAATGCCCTTTTAGAGAAAAACCAGGGATGCCTGGGTGGCTCAGTCGGTTGAGTGACTGCCTTTGGCTCAGATCATGATCCCGAGGTCCTGGGATCGAGTCCCACATCAGGCTCCATGCTTGTCAGGAGCCTGCTTCTTCCTCTACCTTTGCCTGTCACTCTGCTTGTGCTCTCTCTATCTCTGACAAATAAATAAAATCTAAAAAGGAAAAGAAGAAAAACCAATAGAAGTATCTAGGGGTAGAGGAGAATTATGTCCAGAGATCATGTCTTGCCTATTCCTTATTGGGAACCTGAGTTAACACATTATCTGGCTCCAAACACATGCAATGGATAAGCGGGTGAACAGGGTGGGGTGGGGGGTGGCGGGGTGAATGAAGGCAGGACTCTGACACAGCTCCAGGGTTGTGTTGATCTAGGGAAAGTCACCAAGATTCTGGTGACTCAGAGACTTGGGTTCTAGGGACAGGGTGGCCAGTTCTTGGAGTCCAGCTCGCACAGGCCTAGGATATCCCTGAGGAACAGCAGGAACAAGATGAAATATTTCAGAGTACAAAAAGACTTAATTAACGCAGGACACTCATCAGATGTCCAAGGTGCCCATGACCCAGAAGGACTGGGTTTCCAAGTCACAAATGACTCCAGAGAAACAGGTTCCCAAGGCCCGGGTGACTCAGATAGGGCTGGGCTTCAGGGCTCACGAAGGGGAAGTGGCAGGTAAGAAAGCAATCAGCAAGGGTTCCGCCCAGGTGGCCAACCACATGGCTGAAACCCGCCATTGACTTGGCAGCCGGTTCAGCCTACAGTTTCCTAGGGAACCAAGGGCCAATCTGCGGTGCCGCTCGGCATGGAGCCAGGGACACTCAATGAGGGACAGATGGCTGGACTCCAGGCGTCGTCCGTGTTGCAGGGCGGGTGGCTGAGGGTCCTGGGGGCAGGGCTCAGCACGAGGGCTGGGAGAGTCTGAAGAAGGCTGGGAACTCACATCGGCCACATGGGCGAGGGGGCAGGGGAGCAGATGAGACCAGAGATGTACGTCGGCCTTGGCAGTTAGGAAAGCATGGACCCACAGTTTGGTGAGCAATCTGGAGCCAGTGGCCATTGGTTCTAAAAAGTCAAGAGAGGGAGCTAAATAGAGACCAGGAGTGCACATGATTGGAATCTGAGTCAAAAATATAATTTGCCTCAGGGCACCTGGGTGGCTCAGTTGGTTGGGCAACTGCCTTCTGCTCAGGTCATGATCCCAGGGTCCTGGGATCGAGCCTCGAATCGGGGTCCCTGCTCAGTGGGGAGCCTGTTTCTCTCTCGCGCTCTGCCTGCCACTCCTCCTGCTTGTGGGCGTGCTCGGTCTCTCTCTCCGTCAAATAAATAAAAATAAAAAGCCTTAAAAATATGCTATTTGCCTCTTAAGAGCGGGAATCTGGTCATGACCTGGAACAGGAGAGTCGCACAGGTCAGACTGGCAGCCAGAATCGGGAGGGCGACTTGGAGGTCAAGGTGATGGTGATTACTTCAGCCCTGGAGGAGAGAGAATTCTAAGGAGAGAACTGGCCATACGTTTTTTTTCTTTTAGTTTATTTCCTAGGGTTAATGCCTCCATGGCGTACTAGTGGTAAAATATCATAAGGAACGAGCAGGTGAACAATGATGGTACCAGGCGTGTTTGCTGCGGGCTGGCTGCCCAGCACCCTGGACACCTGACCCAGGTGGGGAAGGGGAGGCAGCTTATCTGGGACGGCCCACCGTAAGCAGACCCGGGGCAGTGAGGGGCTTCAGTGGGAAGCTGAGGAACGAGCTTCTACCTGACTTGACCTGAGAAGGCAGGAAATGACTAACACTGAACCTAATCACCAGAGATTTTCTGTCTTGATCTTACTCAGTAGATGTGGCGATTACAGACATTAGGGCATGCGTGCTGGCGGTCTGAATTGGGCCGAGTTCTGTAAGAGGGAGGAGAACCCACTTGTGGTATGTGGTTGGACGTGGGTACAAAATGCTCTGTCGGTGGGATGTTTTCCCCCCTGCTGGCAGCAAGACCTGGGATGTAGGCACATCTGGGCAGTGATCTGCGGAGCTGACAGACGAGTGGGAAGGCCTAGAGGGCTCACAGTCAGGAACGTGAGTTGTAGGTACAGGAGGTGGACCCCTACCGCCAGCAGTGAGGGACTCGGGCCTCCGATGCCTCTGACATATAGGGGAGGGGCTGGTTTGGGGCTCAAGGTGGGGGGCGGGGAGGCAAATTAGAGAACAGGGTTGGAGGCTGAGCAGGGTTGGAGGCTCCTCCCGACAGATACTGCTGAGGAGTGAGTGAGGAACTATCAAATATGAGTACTTGAGTAGGGGTGCCCGAGGCAGCACAGGAAAATACAGGCTGCTCAATTTCATTCGAAGTTTGGATAAACAGTGGATGATATTTTAGAACAAAAAGTCTTGTAATATTGGGGAGGTACGTATACCAAAAATGATTCTTTGTTTCTCTGAAGTTCAAGTTGAACGAGGTGCCCCGTGTGTTATCTGGCAGCGCTGCTGAGGAGGTCCCCTAAGGCTGGCCTTGACCCTTCAGCTGGCTCGTATGGCCGGACCTTCTGGTCCAGGGGGACTTGCTTCCTCCCTGGCCTCCCTGCCTTCCTGCTTCTGCTCCTGCACTTGCGGGGTGGGGGGACCCCCACGCCTTCCCCTCTCCTTTTCTCCCAGCCTCCTGGGCCTGTCCTTCCTTCAGGCTTCCTTCCTGGGGGTTTCTGCAGTTTTCCTTCCCGACGGATCCCTCTTATATCCCCATCACATCCGTTAGCTCCGAGTTACGCAGGCTGGGTCCACGTATCGCTCTCATGGGCGAGTGACCCCGTGCTCTCTAGCGAGGCTCTATGCACCCACCCAAGAGCGCTCTGTCTTCCGTGACCGGATCCCGTGCAGGTTTCTGTAAATCCTGGCGACATGAGCAGTTGTAGTTGAACGGGTTACGGAGGGAACCACTTCTGTTTTCCTAGCATGGCCCAAGCGGTCCTGTCAGATTAAACCAGACAGTCTCAGTGTCTCCAGAAACCCCAGGCAGCCCCCCTTCCTCCCCAGCCCACAGCCCGTTTCACTTCTCCTTCCCACAGAGGGGAGAGGCTTGGGCCCAAGGTTGTTTTTTCTCTGCCAAGGAAGTAGCACCCAGCGCACCTCCCTTCTACTGCAGTAAGGAAACCACAACCGGCCCCGAGACCCTTAGAACGAAGCGTGAGTCAGGACGCCCACAAGGACACCCCTCCACCCTTGTCACCCTCGGCTTGGGTGGCGTCAGGTGCGGCTGTGTGGCGGGGGCCTGCCTGGCTTCTTCCCCTTCCCTCGGGCCCGAGAAGACACACTGTGTCCCTGGATGGACACGGTGACCCTTGATACTCCCTGTTGTTCCCGCTCTCGTCTTTCTCTTTTTCCCCGGCCAGGTGCGAGCCCTTGCAGAGATGTGATTCACAGGCTCCCTTGATTCACAGGATCTCTTGCCTCCCACACATACTGGGCCACGTGCCTGATGCCGGGCTTCTCAAACCAGTAAGCCTGAGTCATGGGGAGGGCTTGTCAGAACACCCAGCTCAGGACCCCACCCCGGGAGCTTCTGATGCAGTAGGTCTGGGCGGGGGCCCGAGAATTTGCATTTCTATCAAGTTCCTAGGTGATGCTGAGGCTGCCCAACCGGGAGCCCACTCTGAGACCCTCTGCAGGAGTTTCTAGATCTGCAGGGTTTGGGGTTTGGATTTTCAGGATTCTAGGAAGATGAGGCATCGCGAACCAGGAGGACGGTCCTCCGCACCCTGGTTATGGTGGCTGGCATCCCCGGAGCATAAGGGACTTTGATATTCACAGGCCCAGTTGGTAACCCTGTCCAGGGACTTCAGGAGGCAGGGCGTTGTGGGGGGACCCTTAGAGTAACATGTTTATCAGCCAACATTGGAATGAAATGAAAGGTTCAGGTAACGATGGATCGTTTATTATGTAATCATCCCCCTCAGCCGTGGGGTCTGGGCGTGCTCATTCTCCCAGCAGCTGGGAGTAGCTGGCTGACAGCTCTGAGTTGAGTCTCTTTCCAGAAATTGCCGCCCTTACTCAAGGCCACCTCCTTCTCCCGGGGCAGCCCCCATCCACGGACTGATCAGTGCTGGGGTATGGCTCCCTTGCCCCAGTTCTAGACACTGAGGGGCCATCCCAGCTCCAGCGCTCCCCATGGGGGGAGTGGAGGCCCTTGTTGTGACCATATCACAGCTCAATGCCTCCCCAGCCCAGTCCTGTTTCCCCTCACTCCTCGTTGGCGATGGAACCTGAGGGCGTTCCCGGTCACCTTCCTGTCCATCTCTGGGTGTGCTTGCCTGGGAACCTGATTCCTCAGCCTGTTTGTCCCTCATTCCAGGGAGCTGGTATAGATGACAAATGCTTCTAGAAGTTAGAGCAGGGCACTGTGCTCAGCACCTGGTGTTCACACGGAGGAGGAAGTGGACGGTTGTGGCGGAGTCTGACTACCTTTGCCCACCCGCTCTGTACTAGCTTCTTGCTTCTGGAACCTTGGGGGGTGCCGAGGTGCCATAGCTCGCTTGCTCCAGGACTTTGACCTCGCCTGTCTGCTCACCCTCTTCCACCTGGACGCCTGTTCCCTTCACCCCCTTCCTCAGCCATGACCTTTGGTCATCCCCATAAAAGCCACTCAGGTGGCCGCCATCTTCAAGAAGAAATACAAAGCAAAGAATGTGAAAAAACCCAACACTGGAACTCTATAGGGAGTCTTGGTCAGGGTCCCCTATAAGGTGCTGTGAGTGTTTGTGAAAAGCAAGGAGTGCTTTAATATTAAATGTGAGGTACCCAAAGGACTTCTAGATATAAGGAAGATCGTCCTTGAGAAGAACAACTTCTCGGTTCACCCCGGGGAGCTCCCTGAAGGAAATGAGGATAACTAGTTGCAGGGAATCAAAAAATACTGACTGGGCGAGGAAGGAGGGGCTGGGCTGAGCTGAGCATCTCCGTCCGCCATTTCTTAACCAATAACGCTGATGATATCAGCGGATTTTGAGACTGTAAAAATATTCCCACATTTTAAAAGAAGATTTTATGTATTTATTTGAGTGTGAGAAAGAGGGAGAGAGAGAGATCATGAGCAGGAGGGAAGGATGGAGGGAGAAGCAGACTCCCTGCTGAGCCAGGAGCCCTATGCAGGACTCAATCCTAGGACCCCAGGATCATGACCTGAGCCCAAGGCAGATGCCCAAATGACTGAACAATATTCTCATATTTTTACAAGGCCTTTGCAAAGTAGTGCTCCCTGATGACTTCAGAGTCCTCCAAGTCCTACAGAATAGGAATGAAGGAGGTCCATTTGGAAAGCACATCTGAAAAGGAGTCATCTAATGTGTCCCCTGAGAACGTTCCTTACCCTCACGCTGGTGGGCAGATTTAGCCTCTTGTCCCTCTGGATGGACGCTGTCCCCGGATGTCCCCTCTCGAAGCACCAGGCCCTGCTCCCATAACTCTCCGGTACACCGACTTCTCCCCAAGCCTCTCTCCCACACAGCCCGAGAGCAGCTCAGGGGCAGGGCCTGTGTGTGTCCTTGTGCTCCCCCCGCCCGCCCGCACCTCCCATACGGCAGAGACTTAATATTTATTGAATGAATGAACAAATTGCATGTATTTGCTCTAAAAATAATTCTAGATAAATAGTTGTAGAAATCATGGGAAAGATAGGGTGATTAATTTTAGTTGGGACAAAACTTGATTCTTCCCAAATCCTTGAAGATGATAAAAAAGAAATGAAAAGGCAGACATTTATGTTGGTGACAGTACACAAAACACAAAAAAAGTACACACAAAAAAAGACTAATTAGAGCTGTAGGGGGAAAAAAAAGATGTTCTCTGTGAATCTGGGTTCATTTTATTCTCAGCTCCTTTTCTGGAAACCAGGGCTTTCTGTATCTTTTTGGAAACAGTGAAGGACACGGAGTGCAGAGAACATAATGGTTTTCTTTGTTTTACTGTAAGACTGACTTTCTCCCCCGGTTCTTAGATTCTGTCTGATTCTCAACAAATAGGCACAAACTGACAACTCAGATTCCTTCAACATCTTGTAGCCCCATTCACAACAAGAATTCAAGACACATAATGATTAAGTCAACCCATAGATTTATAGTTAACGCTGAGCTAAACTATGCTTTTACAGTTGTTGTATAAAGCATTCTAAGAGCAAGCTATGCACAGGACATGTTTCCTTTCCCAAACATCAAAGTGATTTTAATTTTTTAAAGGGCATTTTTTAATCTTTCCCATTTCACATATTTCTCTTTCCCCCCAGTTTTCCTGTTCCCTTTTTTTCCCCCAGAAATGTCTGTGTCACTGCATCTTCAATCTTTTGTAACAATCTACAACGCTACCCTCATAACTTCTTTAAATGAAACCAGCTAATTAAAGGAACATACAAGGAGAAAGATCTGGAAAAGGAAATAATAGCAGCTCGGATTTCCTGAGATTTATCCAGTAGCAGGGCCAGTCTAAACGCCTTACCTCACTGGATTCATGGTGACCTCGTGAGTTGGTTGCTACTAAGTTCAGCTCCCCCTTGCTCTTGAGGGTCTTGCCCAAGGTCACAATGGCATTAGGTGGGGGGCCCAGCTTGCAAACTTTGGAGCGTAAGTTTGTGACACTATGCCCTCCACTACCCTGATATCCTACCTACCTTCTGTGACTGAGATGAGAAAGAGGGAAAATGGGGATTCTTTCTCAAGCCCTGTCAGTGAGAACTGAGATTTTTTAAAAAAGATTTTATTTATTTATGAGAGAAAGAGAGAGAGAGAGAGCGAGAGAGAGACAGCGTATACACACACGCACAAGCAGGGGTGGGGGGCAGAGGGGGAGGGACCAGTAGGCTCCCCACCAAGCAGGGAGCCTGGGGCTGGATCCCAGGACCCTGATGTATGACCTGAGCCGAAGGCAGATGCTTAACCGACTGAGCCGCCTAGATGCCCCAAGAACTGAGCTATTATTACGTGTAAGGTGTTCTCCTGTGTTCAGCTGAGCTTATTTGATCTGAGGCTGCTTGGCTGTCTCCAGCCTCAGGGTCACCAGTGCTCAAGGCAGGAAGAAAGGGTCTGGTTCATTCCCTTCCTTCCTTCCTTCCTCCCTCCCTCCCTCCCTCCCTTCCTTCCTTCCTTCCTTCCTTCCTTCCTTCCTTTCTCTTTCTTTCTTTCTTTCTTTCTTTCTTTCTTTCTTTCTTTCTTTCTTTCTTTCTTTCTTTCTTTCTTTCTTTCTTTCTCTCTCTCTCTCTCTCTCTCTCTCTCTCTCTCTCTCTCTCTCTCTCTCTCTTTCACCCCTGACTGTATTCTCTTGCTATATATTTTAAGGCTTTTTATTGGATTCTTATCAAAGGAGAATTTCATCTACGCCTGCTTGGTAGACACTTGAACTAACTTCCACCCCATATATTCCCCTGCTACTGCCAGAGAGTCACCAAAAGCAATTGAGAGGTCATAGGTCAATGGCAGGAGTCAAAGGACACCGGGCTGGCCCCCTAAACAGTGGCCGAAGGTCAGACAATTGAAAACTGGAAGTGTTATAAAAACTTGGGCATCTGTGAGCCTATTAATTGCTGGGCACTGTCCCTGTGCAATGAGTGTAAGAAACCTCAGATCCTGCGTTGGCAGAGCTACCGAAGCACTTTGCTAAGGTGAAACCATCAGGGAGAGACGAAGCTTTCCAGAAAAAGATCTGGCTTCTCAGAGACATCCTGTTACCTTATTTATATATTCCATTCACGATTCCAGCCAATAATTGTGGTTGGCCTCTGATGAGCAAGACACAAAGAGGAGGGAGTGAAGGGCATTATACCCACGAAGTCGGGAAACTCGAGATGTCCCTTTCTCCCTGGGGTGTGCTGGGGCATCACCTCAGCAGGACTGAGCCCCTTTGACTTCTCAGATCTCTTCTCCCCTCCTCCCAACGAGCCACTTCAGGCTAGACTCCGGCAGCACTTCCTTGTCAAGCAGGTTCATCTATCTGCTTAGTAGCGATTTGCTTCCCACTGAGGAGGAGAAGGGGTTCTTGAGAACTCGTGCCTGTGTGATCCCTGACTATCTTAACACCAGTTCACACACACTCATTCAAAAGTGTTTATTGAGATGATAATAATCCTATAATAATACAAGTCATCAATGTATTCCTGAAGAGAATAATATATTCATAACGAGTGGAAGATTATGCAGCCAAAGATGAGAGGTGATGTGTAAACTATTTTTTCTTTTGTGTTTTTCTGTAGTTAAAATGTTTTCTATGATAAACAGATTATTATTATTTTTTTTTTTAAGGAGAGAGAGCATACAAGGTGGTGGGGCAGAGGGAGAGGGAGTCTTCTTTTTTTTTTTTTAAGATTTTATTTATTTTTGAAAGAGGGAGAATGTGTGAGGGCACGAGTTGGGGGAAGGGGCAGAGGGAGATGCATATGCCCCCCTGAGCAGGGAGCCTGATGCAGGACTCGATCCTGGGATCCAGGGCCCTGGGATCATGACCTGAGCCAACGGCAGATGCTTAACTGACTGGGCTACACAGGCACCCAAACAAATAAATTTTTAAACTAAAAATGCTATGTTATGAACATGAGCCTAGATGAACAAAGCACTCTTTTTTCCCCTAAGGTTTTATTTATTTATTTGAGAGAGAGAAAGAGAGATAGAGAGAGGAAGAAAGAGCATGAGCAGGGAAGAATCAGAGAGGGAGGGAGAGAGACTCTGACGCAGATTCTATGCTGATCACAGAGCCCGATGTGGGGTTTGATCTTAGGACTGCGAGATCCTGACCCGAGCCGAAACCAGGAGTCAGATGCTCAGCCCACTGGGCCACCCAGGTGCCCCCAAACAAAGCACTCTTCATAGCATGATGTAGAAATAAACTTCTGCCTTTAGCTATGCTGGAGCCACAGGGACTGGATTTACCATCCCACCTAAAATGATTTAAAAAGCAGAGAAAAGGGGCACCTGGGTGGCTCAGTGGGTTGAGCCTCTGCTTTGGCTCAGGTCATGATCTCAGGGTCCTGGGATTGAGCCTCGTGTTGGGCTCTCCACTCGGCGGGGAGCCTGCTTCCCCCCTCTCTGCCTGCTTGTGATCTCTCTTTCTCTGTCAAATAAATAAATAAAAAATCCTTAAAAAATAAAAAAAAAATAAAAAGCAGAGAAAATATACAGAGAGAACAGTTTTCAGATGTTGTAGAACAGGCAGTGCAAAATAGTGATACCTGAAAAAATTGAAACCAAGAGGCACACCATTAAATTCTCCCAGAGGATGACCTGGAGAGAGTTCCCACCTGCTGTGTAAGGAAGAGGAATCCAAACTGAGCCTAGTGGTGTCTTGAGTTGGGAAGCCAATGTCAGAGTTTGGAGAGACGGTGATAATTAATTTTACGTGTCGACTTGGGTAGGCTACAGTGCTCAGATAGTCAAACACCATTCTAGATATTTCTGTGAAAGCATTTGGTATGGACTAAAATTTTGTGTTCTCCCAAAAATCATACATAGAAGCCCTAATCACAGTGTGATGGTATTTGGAAGTGGGGCCTTTGGAAGATAATTAAGTCATGAGGGTGGCGCTCTTGTGATGGCGTTTGTGCCTCTATAAGAGCACGAGAGAACTCTCTCTCTGCCCTGTGAGGACACAGCAATAAGGGTTTGTCATTGAAGCCCCCCCTCCCCCCCAGCCATGGTGTTTGTCATAGCAGCACAAGTTGTTTAACTCAGTATTTCTGGGATGGGACTAACATTTAATCACTTCAGTCTTTGAGAAAGCAGATCACATCTATAATGTGGGTGGGCCTGACCCAATCAGTTGCAGGCTTTAAGAAAAAGACTAACCTCTCCAGAGAAAGAGGGAGTTCTGCCAACAGACCGGCCTCAAACTGGATTTGCCACACTAACTCTTCCCTGAGTCCCCAGCCTACCAGCCTGCCCGGATTTTTTGTCAGCCTCCATGATCTACAATCACATGAGCCAATTTCTTAGAATAAATCTCTTTCCCCATCTCTCCCTGTCTCGCTCTATATATACACATACATATTTTTAAAATATATATATTGAAGGGATGATGGGGACCCGCTGAAGTTTTGCAGCAGGGCAGTGTGGATCGGTGAGGTGCCTCAGGAAGATGTCTCAGGCTGAACTGGAGGAGTGAGAGGCTGAAACTCGGGAGAATCCAGGTATGCGGTAAGAAGGAAGGGAAAGGATGGGAGGGAGGCAGGAGTCAGTAAGACAGACAATTTTATTTTATTTTAAGGTCTTATTCTATTTATTTGACAGAGAGAGAGAGAGAGAGAGAGAGATCACAAGTAGGCAGAGAGGCAGGCAGAGACGGGGAAGCAGGCTCCGCACTGAGCAGAGAGCCCGATGCGGGGCTCCATCCCAGGACCCCGAGATCATGACCTGAGCTGAAGGCAGAGGCTGTAACCCACTGAGCCACCCAGGCACCCAAGAAAGACAATTTTAAAGAAAGAACTCATGGGGCCTGGTGCAGACTATTTCTTATTCGGGTGACTGGGATGAGGGTGTCGAAGGCGGGGTGGCTTGATGGAAATCGTGGAAGGCGAGCGTGGAAGGGACGCGCCCGGAAGACAAGTGACGCGCAGGAAGACGGAAGTGAGGCGGCCATGTTTGAGCGGGCTTGGGGACGGAGGCTGGCTCCCAGGCTCCAAGGCCCCGAGGGGGAGCTCTCTGAAGGGAGAGGAGAGGCGTGCAGAGGGTTAGAAGGAAGAGGGGTCGGTGGAGGAGGCCAGGCCAAAGAGGAGGTGATGCGGCGGAAGGGCCGAGCAGACACTGCTCGGAAAACCAGGGTTGCTGCGGCAGACAGGAAGGACACTCTTTTAGAGAGTGAGTCATCCTCGCTGCCCAGTGTTGCAGAGACCGAGCAGACTGAGGACGGGCCAAGGGCCCTCGTTTGGCATCGGTGGGTCCTTGGTGCCATTCCGGGAATGCTTTCAGTAATTTCCTAGCGGTGCCAACCGCAATGCTAGGGATTGGAGGGGGATGGGTAAGGACGGGGACGGGGACGGCTGGGGACGTTCCTTTAGGAGTGACAAGCTCAGGAGCAGCTTATTTGGAATTCCTTCTGTTCGTGTTGTCATTGTCCCTGGTCAGGCCTTTCTGGAACAGTTACTGCCGTCAGACACTCCGCTGGGCTAGGCGGTGGCAGGGAAAGCTGCCTGGCAGGAAGGGAGGGGGTTGCTAATGGGGAGTAGGGGAGGAAGGATGCACAAGGAAGGGGGGAAGGCACGGACAGAGAAGGGTTGGCGAGAAGAGGGAGAGCAGGGGGGATGAATGACGGGTGGAGGGCTAGCCTGCTGCTTCTGCTGAGTCTGGAGAAAGACACATGGATTGGAGGTGACCGGAACCCAGAGGGTGGGCGAGGTGTGGCCTCCGTCTCTGGGGAGCCTTTCCCACTTTTGTCCCAGGTGACTGTGGGTCTAGCCCTAATCACCACCTCCTGGGCACGTGATGACCTGTACTCTGCCAGTTCAAGTGCTCTTCGTGGTTCTCCCCAAGCCCCCGATTTCTGGCCCGAAGGTATCCCAGGAGGTGAGAAAAAAGGAATGTGGTGCTGGAAAGAACTCCTCATTACAAAATTTCCCTTGGGACATGGAGTTTAAATGTTTTTCACTGAGGGGACTTTGCGCCTCGTTTTCCTGAATGACTCAAATGTTTGCCTCAGACAATGGCAGAGTGTATCTTGCTTGAATCACTGGATTTCTGTTATTTTTGTAAGATGTGGGTGGGCAATATGACTCAGTATTTTTCCAAGAGATGTGAAAATTATATTGCCTATTTGGGATCATTTCATGCTGAGATCTGGAACATTTTTTCTTGAATTTCAAATCTTGGAGCTTGGGGAATTTTTGTTTTTATTTTGCCTTTCAATCATTTCAGATCTTTTCCAGATAGAACTTTAAAGGAAAGCTCTGTAGCAATTGCTCTAGGTTATGAAGTGTACTTTGAATTATAATATTCCACTTTTTTAAAAATAAGAGATTTGCTAAATCAAGTGGCGTGGTTGCCATGTCGATCGTGAAAAAATTGGAGAACGTGGGAGTAGTTGAGTCTTGAAGGTCATCTAATTTAAATCCTTATGTAGTGTGTGAAATACCTTCGGACTGATTTTCCAGCATCTTTTTGGATTTCTCTCACTTTGATGCATCAGGTGACAGAGGGCCCTTGGGGTACGAGGCACTATCACATCTGCATGAGACTTTCACACTTTTGTACTCTGTCTTCTTGTAGCTTCCAAACACAGGGTCCTTCTCATCCCTGTATGAATCTCTTGAATGTAACAGGATGTTAGTTTTCTGTAACAGAATGATAGTTTTTGAAATACTGCTACATTTTCATTTCAAAGATTTTATTTTTGTTTTTGAAAGAGAGAACACGAATGGGGGAGAGGGGGAGGATCAGACAGAGAGGGAGAAGCAGACTCCCCCCTGAGCAGGGACCCCGATGCCGGGCTCGATCCCAGGACCCTGAGATCATGACATGAGCCAAAGGTGGGATGCTTCACCGACTGAGCCACCTAGGCACCTCTGCTATATTTTCCTTTTTGATAAATGAAGTCTTTTTCCAGCAGTCTCCTTACTATTGATGCTAGGCCAAGAGGCTGAGCTTAGCATCTCTGGGAAGGATAGTGTTATGGACTGAATTGCGTCCCTCCCCTCCCCAACTCCTGTGTTGAATCCCAACCCTAGTGCCTCAGAATGTGACTGTATTTGGAGATAAGGTCTTTAAAGAGATGATTAAGTTGGAATGAGGTCTTTAGTTTCTAATCCAATCCAACTGGTGTCCTTCAAAGAAGAGGGAATGTGGACACAGAGAGACACCGGGGGCATGACAGCCCAGAGGGACAACCATGTGAAGGCACAGCGAGAGGACGGCTATCTTCAAGCCAGCAAAAGAGGCCCCAGAGCAGAGCAGGCGGAGATGTGTCAGGTGCTACTGCTCTCAGTGCCCTCTGCCCCATGATCCCCAGCCCAGAGTCAGCCGCGGTGGGAGCCACTGAGGGGCGATGGACGCATCCATAAAGTTCTGGAGCAGAGTTGAATTTACCACGAGCTTTAGCTTCAGGACCTCCAACTTGCTGGAGCTTCTTCCGATGCCTTTAGGTGGGGCCCTAGCAAGGTATTCACTTATCTTGTTTTGAACAAATTTGCAAAAAAAATATTTTTAATTGCAATTGGTGAAAACCGATTTCTTGTTCCACGCCGGTTTCCTCTCCATCACATGAACGCTCCTGTTGAGTTGGGTAGGAGAGGCGCCCAGCTAGAGGAAATTGGAGTTGGGGTTTTGGGTTTGTGGGAACTACTTAGGTGGTGTGTAGTCAGCTCTGCTGTGGCTAGCCGTGCTGGGGTCGGGATGGTTCGCAGGCAGGGGCAGACCAGGAAGTGTTGGGAACCAGATTGGTAGTATTCGCTGATTTCTGTGGCATAAATACTCCTTCCTATTTCGAGCTGTTGGTGTGTCATCCCTGTATGTAGGGTTGGAAAGAGCAGACACCATTATGTTGGCACCATTGGAATACAATAGAT
>CM053614.1:9825680-9854387 GCA_028646535.1 Procyon lotor
AAGAGTTTCTATAGTTTGTCTCCCTCCCTGGTCCCATCTTGTTTCATTTTTTCCTTCCCTGCTCCCCCTGACCCTCCTCCACTGCCTCTCAAATTCCTTGTATCGGAGAGATCATATAATTGTCTTTCTCTGATTGACTTATTTGGCTCCGCATAATACCCTCTAGTTCCATCCACATCGTTGCAAATGGCAAGATTTTGTTTCTTTTGATGGCTGCATAGTATTCCATTGTCTATATATACCACATCTTCTTTATCCATGCATCTGTTGATGGACATCTAGGTTCTTTCCATAGTTTGGCTATTGTGGACTTTGCTGCTATAAACATTCAGGTGCACGTGCCCCTTTGGATCACTACATTTGTATCTTTAGGGTAAATACCCAGTAGTGAGATTGCTGGGTCGTAGGGTAGCTCTATTTTCAACTTTTTGAGGAAACTCCATACTGTTTTCCAGAGTGGCTGCACCAGCTTGCATTCCCACCAACAGTGTAGGAGGGTTCCCCTTTCTCTGCATCCTCACCAACATCTGTTGTTTTCTGACTTGTTAATTTTAGCCATTCTGACTGGTGTGAGGTGGTATCTTACTGTAGTTTTGAATTGTATTTCCCTGATGCCGAGTGATGTTGTTTGCTCATTATTCTTGCTCCTGTAAATGATAAGTACTTAAAAGCAGGAGCGATTTGTATATTTCATTTTTTCCTTGACATCCAGCATAGTGCCTTTCCATGAAGCAGAGCTCAGTATAATCTTACTAACCCAACTTATTTTTGTTATCACACACTAAGGTAATTCTTAGTGCTTTTGTTAAAAGCATCTTTAAAGCATTCCTTTCTCAAACATGGAAATGCAAACTTTTTTCCATAATTGGCCCTAAATATTAAGGCTAACTGTACATTAATTACTATTTTTATGTACTTAGGCAAAAGAGAGTTGGGAATTCTGAACTCTGTATCCTATTATGAAGCAAGATATTCAGTGGTATTTTACAGTCTTAGAGCAATTAGAAAACAAAACTAAAACTTCAGTTTGGGTTTTAATGATAATTTCTCACGTAGGACCTAGAGAGGAATAAATCTATGGGGTAATAAACTCAAGAGGCAGGAGTCACAATTTAACTACATTTACAGATGTAATAGGTTGTAAGTTAGTTATGCATAGGCCATAGGTCATATATGAGGAATTTAAACACAATGAACAATATCTGAACTTATTACATATATATTTAATGCAGTGGTTTTCAGGTCACAAAAGAATTGTCATTTCGGTTCAATTTGAAAGAGATTCTTTACATTTTGGAAATATTTAGAGGTTATGAAGAGTGACTACTGATCGTTATTAACCAGATATGAGGATGAGTCACCCCCTAAACTAAGAATGGAAACAAAATTTATTAAGACTTTGTCCATAATTTTGTATTACAATGTTTATTCGACTTTTCTTTATATCTTCAGGTTTGTTTTTTTTTAAGATTTTATTTATTTGACAGAGAGAGATACAGTGAAGAGAGGGAACACAAGCAGGGGGAGTGGGTGAGGGAGAAGCAGGCTTCCTACCGAGCAGGGAGCCCGATGTAGGGCTCCATCCCAGGACTCGGGGATCATGACCTGGGCCGAAGGCAGACGCTTAACGACTGAGCCACCCAGGTGCCCCTGTATCTGCAGTTTTGCTAAACATAATGCCTTGAGTGCTTAATAAGTGTTTGTGGCTGTGGATACACTAGTAATTTTGCCACTGTCTTGCATTCAGTCCTCTTCATTTATTTTAATTTTTTTATTTAAAAAACATTTTTAAATTTTTTTATCAACACATAATGTATTATTTGCCACAGGGTACATGTCTGTGAATCATCAGGCTTACACATTTCACAGCACTCACCATAGCACATACCCTCCCCAATGTCCATAACCCCGCCACCCTATCCCTACCCCACCTACCCCGCAACCCTCAGTTTGTTTTGTGAGTTTAGGAGTCTCTTATGGTTTGTCTCCTTTTGTTGTAATTTTTAAAAAGATTTTATTTATTTATTTGAGACAGAGAGCAAGAGAGAGCACTAGTTGGGGGTGGGTGGGTGCGAGCAGCAGGGAGAGGGAGAGGGAGAAGCAGACTCCCGGCCAAGCAGGGAACCTGATGCAGGACTCAGTCCCAGGACTGTGGGATCATGACCTGAGCTCAAGGTGGATGCTTAACCCACTGAGCCACTGAGGTGCCCCTCATTCATATTCCTTTAAAGATACACACCCCAACTTGTTTACTAGTAAGCACTACCTTGATTATTTGGTTTGCCTTTTATAACCTGAAAACTCAAAAACCTATATAATATATAGTCACATACACCATACATGTACATACATACTAGTAAAGTATATACATAAGTATATACATACTTGATATATATATATAGTATCTATGTAAGTATATATGTACTTGATATATATGTAATGATATGTAAAGTATTACTTTATTTATATACTCGATGTATATATGTACATATACCTATATATCCACTTGAGTGGAGAGTAAAACTTCCTTATACTTCTTGGAAAGTAAAATTTTAATATTTCAGGAATAGGGACAGTGAAGGACCTAGAACTTTCAGTGTTTGCCCTTTAGAACTACACATGCCCTGATCTACTCCAGTCTGGATTAGATGTCCCTCCTACGTACGTGTTGCTAAAACTCTTGTGTTTTTCTCCACCACGACACTTATCATATTGTGTTATGGTTTTGTATTTACTTGTTTTCTCTTTTGCGGTAAGATCCCATCGAGGATAGAGAATGTGTCTTTTATTCCTGTATTCTTAGCAACTGCTGGATGTAGTAGCCACTCAATAATGACAAATAAATGGACGAATAAATAAGTTACTTTACTTTTAAATTTAGCCAATTCCTCAGGCTAGTAATGCTCCACATATAGACATAGGCCTCCATAATTTTCCAGATTTAATCATTAATAATATGTTGCTCATCCCACCAGGTATACCTTCTTCTTCTTCTTCTTTTTTTTTTTTTAAGATTTTATTTATTTGACAGAGAGAAACACAGCGAGAGAGGGAACACAAGCAGAGGGAATGGCAGGGGGAGAAGCAGGCTTCCCGCGTAGCAGGGAGCCCGATGCGGGGCTCGATCCTAGGACCCTGGGATCATGACCTGAGCCGAAGGCAGACGCTTAACGACTGAGCCACCCAGGCGCCCCCCCCTTCTTCTTATTTTTTAAAAAAGATTTTATTTATTTATTTGACACAGAGAGATCACAAGTAGGCAGAGAGGCAGGCAGAGAGAAGGGGGAAGCAGGCTCCCCACTGAGCAGAGAGCCCGATTGGGGGGGGCTCCATCCCAGGATCCTGAGATCATGACCCAAGCCTAAGGCAGAGGCTTTAACCCACTGAGCCACCCAGGCACCCCTCACCAGGTATACCTTCTTAAATTGCATCAAAGTACCCCAGGATTCAGAATGGGAAACCATGACCTAGTGCCCTACTATTTTTAGGCAGCTGGGTTGGTATTAGAGAGATGGAGACTTTGTAGATAATGTATATAACTGTTTTGGTAGGCCAAAGTAATATATAAATTCAAAGCATTTATAATTATGGGTTAGCTCTTAGTTCTAGGCCCCTGAAAGATAAAAATTTTTTTGTTTAATTTTTGAATAAACTTTATTTTTTAGAACAGTTTTAAGTTCACAGAAAAATTGAGTAGTACAGAGTTCCCATATGCCAGTACCAAGTGTAACCTATTATTAGCATCCTACATTTGTCTGATACATTTGTTATAATTAATGAACTGATATTGATACATTATCTTTAAAGCCCATGGTTTATACAAATTTCTTTAGTTGTTTTTTTTTAATGTTTTTATTTATTTGACAGAGAGAGACACAGCGAGAGAAGGAACACAAGGAGGGGGAGGGGGAGAGGGAGAAGCAGGCTTCCCGCCGAGCAGGGAGCCCGATGCGGGGCTCCATCCCAGGACCCTGGGATCATGACCTGATGCGAAGGCAGACGCTTAACGACCGAGCCACCCAGGCGCCCCTCTTTAGTTGTTTTTTTTTTTTTTTTTTTTTAAGTTTTATGTATTTATTAGAGAGAGAGTGAGAGCACTATTGGGGAGGGTGGGGGGAGGAGTAGGGGGAGAGGGAGAGAGAGGATCCCAAGCAGAACTCCTCACTGAGTGCAGAGCCCAAAGCGGGGCTCAATCCCACGATCCTGAGATCATGACCTGAGTCAAAATCAAGAGTCAGAAGCCCAACCAACTGAGTCACCCAGGCACCCCCAGATTTTAGTTTTTTTTTTTTTTTTAAGATTTTATTTATTTATTTGACACAGGCAAATTTACTATTTGACACAGGCAGAGCGGCAGGCAGAGAGAGAGGGGGAAGCAGGCACCCTGCTGAGCAGAGAGCACGATGCGCCTTATGCGGGGCTCGATCCAAGGACCCTGGGATCATGACCTGAGCCAAAGGCAGAGGCTTTAACCCACTGAGCCACCCAGGTGTCCCCCTAGAATCTTTCTTAGTGTTACTGTTCCGCAGGAATCACCATCGGTGGGTTACTTCTCATACCTGATATCTGCATTAGCTCAGGAGCCTTGAAGACAGAAGACCCTACCTACACCTACCTTTAAGGGATGACTCTGTACATGGGACTTTTATGCACTCTGGCAAGCTGATGAAGAAAACCACTTGGGATAGGTAATTTCTTTCTGGGTCCCCAAATAAATTGCACAGGACAAATGGTTTCTCACCTTCATCGCCACAGAAGCATCCAGAGCTACTGCTAAATGTTCTACTAATATCCCTTCTTTTGTTAAATTTTTTTTCTAATTATTCATGTTTTTCCTGTAAGTATGTAAAGCTTATTGGAAACAGGCTCTTTCAGTTCCTGAATTTGTTAGAAGGAAATTAATTACCCCCCCTAGAGGGGGAAAAAAAAAGTATAAGCACTGACTAAAAATCTGAGTAATGCACAATATGCAAATTAAATTATATATCTATCTATATAAATTAAATTATATATGTATAAAGGTACACAGTATAGTCAGAGGCCTGGGGGGTTTTGAACAGCGTTTTGAAGAAAAAGGAAGAGAATAGCAGACATGGTCACAGAGATAGTATTGGTAGCAGTAGGTAGGAAGTGGAGTTGTTCAGTTGGAGAATACATTTCTTTTCAGAGAAATGAGGGCTAAAGGACAAGTGTAGTGTTAAAAACAACCAACGGAGCAGTTTAGATTAGATACGAAAATTAAAAGATCTACTGCAGGTACTAGAGCACTTGCAAAGGAGAAAGGCAGAGGGAGCTGCACAGTCATTGCCAACCAATGCTGGCAGGAGCTGGGTGTCTTTTTTGAGATATTTTCTTTCTGAAATTCTCTCCCCCTTGTTCTTGGGATAATGCTCTCCTAGGCTTCTCTTCTAATTCTCTAGATGCTCTTCAGTCCTATTATTGTTAATAAACAAGTAAAATCATTATTCATAATTATAGCTAACAGCTATGTGGGTTATTATGTACTAAGAATTGTGTCCAGTATTTTGTTATCTCCCTTAACGAACCCAACCCTGTGAGATATTTGTTCTTATCATCCCCATTAAAATGAGAAAACTAAAACCCCATAGTAAGTTGTCACAGAGATATTAGATTGTAGAATCTAAGTATATGTTCTTAATTACTACACATGGAGCTTGTAACTAAAATTTTGGCATTATTCACACTTCTAGCCTTCATCCTTTTCTTCTCAAGGTCAGATCTTTGTGTTTACAATTTCTTTAACCTTTCCTTACAGATTTGTGTGCCTTATTGTATTTTTTTTTTTTTTAAGATTTTATTTATTTGACAGAAAGAAACACAGCGAGAGAGGGAACACAAGCAGAGGGAATGGTAGCGGGAGAAGAGGCCTCCTGCCGAGCAGGGAGCCCAATGTGGGGCTTGATCCCAGGACTCTGGGATCATGACCTGGGCCGAAGGCAGATGCTTAACAACTGAGCCACCCAGGCGCCCCCCTTATTGTGTTTTTATTCTTGCTGATTTTTTTTTTTTTTAAGATTTTACTTATTAATTTGACAGAAAGAGAGATCACAAGTAGGCAGAGGCAGGAAGAGAGAGAGGGGGGAAGCAGGCTCCCTGCTGAGCAGAGAGCCCAATGTGGGGCTTGATGCGGGGCTTGATGCGGGGCTCAATCCCAGGACCCTGAGATCATGACCGGAGCCGAAGGCAGAGGCTTTAACCCACTGAGCCACCCAGGCACCCATATTCTTGCTGATTTCTTGATGTACCTTTGAAACGTTCATCTCCAAAGTAGAGACTCGTCTAATTAGACCAGAAAGAAATACACAGAAGTGATGCAACATGTTTCTCATTGGATCCTATCAGCTGGTGCACAATTCTGATTTGTCCCATTATTGATGGCACTTCACCACTTGATTAAGATGGTGTTTGCCAGACTCTCTCCGCTGTGAAATTACTCTAATTCCCTTTGTGATGAGTAAGAACTTTATGGGGAGTTAATTTGAAAGTATGTAAACACTCCAGTCTTTTTCAAATTTTCAATTTGCATTTATTTACATCTGTATGGTTTCCTGTGCTATTCAGTGGGTTACAACACATTATCATTTTTCATTTTGAAGCTCAATTTGTCAAAGATTTGGCCAGTGGGACACAAGTTGGCCTGTGTCCTTCTGACATGCCCCATCATTCTTTGAGCATATTCTTTTCTGGCACAACTAGAGGCTCCAGGCTCATCCTGTACTTCTCTTCTCCAGCCCTGAAATCAGCCATTTTGCCAAAAAAGAAAAATGAGGAGAATGGTATTGAGAAGCCACGATCTGAGCTAGATGTATTCATTGTTTTGTTTTGTCACTACTCCCAGACTCTTGTCAGTATAGAGTATATATGTACTTATACATCTATATAAATATTGATACGTCCATTATCAGGCCACGACCAGAAGTTTCATTCTAATTTCTTTCCATTGTAACTCTCTTTCTCAACAGTAAGAAATTTGATTTCCACTTCCCTAACTTATTGGATGGTACTCTTGTACATAACTAAGTTCCCACCACTGATACTGTCCCCTCCTCTGCTTGGTTGCCCTCTTCACCTACCCATGCTAACTTCCCAAGGCCAGATGGTCCCTCCAGCAAGGTGAGGAGAGCACTCTATACCAGCCACTGCCCTGTGTGGATGCCCTTCTCACCCCCAGTCCCAACATGACAGCTTTGAATGCCTCCTCTTCCCTCACACACTGCTGTGCTGTTCTCCACACATGCCCTCTACAATGTATTTTAAAAATACATTATCCCTTTGCTTGTAACAAGACCTCTGTGAGGTAGTTAAGGAAGGTATTATTATCCATATTTTTTCCTTGAACAGAGCTCCAAGGATCTAGTTCAAGAGAAACGGAGTGACTTGCCCAAGGTTGCACAGCTTATACAAAGCAGGATCTGAACGGAGGGCTCTTTCCACTCCACCAATCTATGATGCCTCTAAACATATGCCAAAATTACGGCAACTTTTCCTTTTTCTCCAGCAGAAATATGTTTCAAATGTATTCACTTCGTGGTCAGCTCTGATTTATAGGTGTTTCTTCCTGCAAAATATGTGCCAAGTAGAAAAAGGATTGGGTGCAAAATAAAGAGACTGTTTAAGTTTAGCTCCAGCTTAGATCGAGTTATTTGCTTTCGTCAATTATAAAAAAGATCAGCGATTTTCTGCCTGGGGCTGGGTGAGATGGGAGCTGTAGGGCTTTTCCCCCCTTGTTAGAAATGTAGAAATTCAGCTACAAACATCTCATTCAATAATCCTTAACATGCCATCCAACTTACATATGATTCCAAGGCGTTCATTTTCTACTCAATATTTGTTAGCTGTTTTTATTCCTATCAATCTTACCCTTCATTCAAAAATATTTATTAATGGCCTATTATGCGTCAACTACCGTATTATCCGGCTTTTGTAGTACTCTTTTCCGGGGTGTCACTGCCATTTAGAATTTTGTCCCCATCTTCCAAACTTGGGACTCGAAAGCATTCGCATCTCAGTCGTGTTATTTATGTCACGCCAGGGTCCTCTCCAATCCTTTCTTCACCCGCCACCCTTCATTCTGGTCCCTCTCAGCTCGCAGACGTTAATGAATTCCTCTTGGGAACCACCTTCTTCACCGATCAGCGGCTCCATCAACACTAATTCCCTAGCCAGTCGGTGGGACGTTTTCGGAAGTCTGGGTGACTCGCCCGCACACTCCTGCACCTCGGCAGGGCGCGGCCGGCTCGGCGTGCTGTTAACCCCCGGCTCTGGCCCACGGAGGTCGCGGGGCGGCTGCTAATTGCTTAAGGCTTCTCCCCTCGCCGGGAGGCGGCCCTGGCTCGGCGCTGACTTCTCGGT
The DNA here is from genome assembly GCA_028646535.1 of Procyon lotor. Taxonomy (NCBI): domain Eukaryota; kingdom Metazoa; phylum Chordata; class Mammalia; order Carnivora; family Procyonidae; genus Procyon; species Procyon lotor. The sequence goes on from CM053614.1 coordinate 9,834,054, forward strand.
GTCCCCTCTCCGGGCAACAGACGCAGCGTGTGCCGCTCTTCACCGCGCAGGAACTTCCCCGGCCTCAGCTTTCACTCAGCAACGCCGCAGCCGGCTCTTCGCACGCTCCCGCCGTCCTTCTCCTGGGGCCGCGTGCCCGGCGTCGCCGCGCGTGTCCTCAGGGAGCCTCTGCCTCCCACCGCCTCCCCCGCCCCGCGTGCCCTTCAGCCGGTCCCTCCGCCCGGCCGACGCGAGGGGAGCGGGGCGCGCGCGCCGGCGGCGGGACGACGTGCGCGAGACACACGGCCCCGCGCGGAGCGCCGGAAGGAGCCGGGCCGGAGCCTCGCGCGTCGTGCGCGCGCCGCCGCCCGCCCCCGGCCCAGGCCGCGACCTCGCGCGCGCGCACTGAGGCGCCGCCGCCGCCGCCGCCGCCGCCGCCGCCGCGGCTGCTGCTCCGGCTGCTGCAGGAGGCGGCGCTGGCTGGCGGCTGCGCTCGCTCCAGTCGGCGAGCGGAGCAGCGAGCGAGCGTGTGTGTGTTTTTTAAAGATGGCCGGAGCGGCGGCGGCGGTGGCCGCGGGAGCAGCAGCTGGAGCCGCCGCGGCAGTCGTGTCGGTGGCGGCTCCGGGCCGGGCCTCAGCGCCTCCGCCGCCCCCGCCAGTGTACTGTGTGTGCCGGCAGCCGTACGATGTGAACCGCTTCATGATCGAGTGCGATATCTGCAAGGACTGGTTCCACGGCAGGTAAATAAGCCCCCTCCAGCCCCGCCGCCGCCGCCGTCGCCGGCCACGGGCCAACCGCCGCCGCCGCGCCGGCCGCCCGCGCCCCCCTAAGCCCAGCGGCCGCGCCGCGCCAGGCGCCGAGGGGCCCCGGCGCCGAACCCCCGGCCCGGGCAGCGGGGCGCGCGGGGCCCCGCACTCCCCGGGCGCCGGGCGGGCAGAGGGGGGCTGGTGGGATCGCCCGGCCGGGAGAAGAGTCGCCACAACAAACGGGAACAAAGGGGGCCGGCCGAGAAGTTGGCAGGGGGAGACCGGGGCGAGGGGACGCGGCCGGGGCAGGCGCCGGCGGAGGCGGCGGGCGGAGCGCCGCCCGGCCCGCCGCCCCTCGCCGCGCCCGCAGCCCGGCCGCCGCCCCGCCCGCCCGGGGCTCCGGCCCGGAGTCGCCGCCCGGCCGGCTGCCCTGCGCGGCCGGCCGCAGCGCCTTCCTTCCGGGCGGCGACCGGCTCGCCCCAGCTCCGGGTCTCTAGAAATTGCCCTCCCCCTTCCACTCCCCGCCACCCCCCCCCCCGCGGTCCCCGTCGCGCCCCCTTCCCGGTCTTTATCAAACTTCCTCGGCCGCGGGGCACTGGGACGGAGGCGTCGGCAGCGCCAGCCCGGCGGGGCTCCGAGGAGTAAACAGAGCAACAGATGAGGCACTCTCGGGGACTTAAAAAGATGCCAGTCGGAAGTTTGGGGCCGGGGGTCCCGGGCAGGCCGGCAGGTCGGCTCGGATCGTGCCCCCCACCCACCACCCCAGCACACCCTGTCCTGGCGGGGGTGGAGCGGGTGGCGTAGGCAGCGGGGCCCGAGGGGACAGCCTTCGGTCCCCAAACCCCTCGCCCCCGCGCCGCCGCTCAAACTTTACAAAGAGTGAAATTTCCCGTCGCCCGAGGGGCCGGCGACACCCGGACGGCCGGGGGCTCGCAGCCGTGGGCCCGGGTGCCGGCGAAGTTTCGCGGGCCGGTGGGCACTTTGGGTCGGGTGGCGGGGGCGGCGAGCGTCGCCCTCTGCCTCCGCAGCCGCCTGCGTTTCGGGTTTGACGTTTGTGAGAGCTCGGGCCGCCTCCGCCGCCGAGCCGTCGACTCGTGTGTTTTGTAATCAAAGTGTGAGGCTAATAAAGGGCGGCGCCACAGCCTCTTGACTCCGGCGTGGGAGGGATTCGCAGGCATTTAAACAAAGAAACTAGTTGGGGTTGGGCTCCCAAAGTCCTTATTTGGGTGTTGTGGCAAAGCCTGCGGTCACCTTTAGGTGAAGCAGGTTACGTGAGCACCGTTTGGTGTTGTATCTTGACGAGAGTACGCTCACGGCTAATAGCAGATATGGTGACTGTGATTGTAGGAAGTGTCCTTTGATTGACAGCAGGACATTTAAATACAGCCTCCGCTCCCCCCTCCCCAATTTTACAGAAACGCTAGACGACCAGGCCAGATGTCTTAGTCTCCCTCTACTGGCCCTGGGAGAGAAAACCGCTTAGGTTACAGCGTTCTTTTCAGTGTTCAGTGCTCGGTACGTTTAGTTTTACTTAATCTTCAAGTAGTTTTATTTAATCAGCTTGCACAATTCTGACAGCAGCAACGGCGGAAGAAAAAAAAAAAGAACCGCAAAATTGCCACTGTGAAAGAGAGACGGCGTCCTAATTTTGTGTATCAGGTAATCTTTCACAGTCTGGTCTGTGCTTGGGGAATATTATTAGAACTTTGTCACACGTAATTAAGAATAAATTATCTAAAGTTCTTTTTTATTACTCCAAATAGATTTTTTTCCCCCTGTATTTTGATTACATGTAAAATTGAAATTTGAACATACCAAATCTTGCCAGTTCTATTTCTATATCCTCTGTTCTCATAATATACCCTAGGCAACCAGAGTAGATTATCCAAAAATCTAGGTTACATATAGAATAAAACCAGAATCCCTGGTGATTATGTAAATACTTACTTTTTTTTTTCCAAAGGACTGTTTTAGCTGCATAAGAGACTTGGTGTATTGTGCAATGTAGATATGTTCATAAATTTTAGACTAGAATTTTACTTACCTTAATTTAGGTAATTTAACACTGCAACCGTGAAAAACTGCAGGTAGTTTATGGGAAACTTCGTAATACATTGAAGTATAAATTTGAAAACAGACGAAGTTTGTAGGGAAAATAAAGAGGGCATATATGAAGGAGGGAGAGTGAGGCCAAAGCAAGTCTGCTCTACTTTATCACATACATTTGTATGACTTCATATTACAAGTGACTGAAATATGTGTTTTTTTGACCAGCAGTCCTTGAGAATTTAATGTGGTTCAGGTGTCAAGAGTTAGAAAATTTAGTAATAATGCCCTGTCATGCAATAGCAGCATCTTATCAGGTTTCTTAATGAAGTATGAGTAATTTGGGTAATGTTAGAGAAAATAACGTTTATTGTACCATCAAGTGGGTGCTTACTTAACAAATTGAACACATCAAAATGTTCCTCGTGTATTAATTATTAAACAAATACCCTTTGCCTAAGTGAGAAATGGACTCTAAAGTACTAAGGTATAGTTTTGTTTTTTGTCTTTACTAAGGTATAGTTTTATACAAGTTTTTTTTTTTTTAAGATTTTATTTATTTATTTGACAGACAGATCACAAGTAGGCAGAGAGACAGAGAGAGAGGGGGAAGCAGGCTCCCCACTGAGCAGAGAGCCTGATGCCGGGCTCCATCCCAGGACCCCGAGATCATGACCTGAGCCGAAGGCAGAGGCTTTAACCCACTGAGCCACCCAGGCGCCCCTAAGATATAGTTTTAATCTCCATGCTCTGCTTTCTCTTGGTTTCCAGGGGTGGGCCATCTGCAGAGGAGGGAGGGGGGGATAGGAGTGCTGTGACTGAGAATTACCACCACCAGTACCATTTCTTGATGGTTTTATTACTTCAAGAAGAATAATGTTTTTAAACTCGAGTCAGTGAATTTTGGTATAAATTTGAGTTTCCTGTCCCTAGAGTTTCTGACATCTGGAAATCTGAAAAGTTTTTGCCCTCATTTAGCCTGACAGGGAAGGAGGGGCTCTTCCTTGATGCTTTTCAGCCAGGCAGGAGAGTGAGTGGGATCCGCTGCCTCCAGGTTTGAGGCTGTTGACTGCTGCATCTTTGGTGTTCAGGGATTCTTGTCCTTCAGTCTGCCGAAGGCTTTTTCCTAAGTGGGAGGGGAGAAGAACCCTTGCCAAGGTACAATGTGTAATTGGTGTCTTAAGGACAGTGAGCTGAGGAATTAACAGGATTTTCCTGGGAAGGTTCCTTCCAACCTAGACATGGAGTTCTTCCTCTCTGGGCCCTTGGGGGAAGTAAGACAATGGAGACCTTTCCTGATAATATCCCACCCCCTAATCTCTAGGCTTGAGGTCTTTCCTTAGTGCTCTTTTTTTTTTTTTTTAAAGATTTTATTTATTTATTTGACAGAGAGAGACACAGCGAGAGAGGGAACACAAGCAGGGGGAGTGGGAGAGGGCCAAAGCAGGCCTCCTGCTGAGCAGGGAGCCTGACGTGAGGCTCAATCCCAGGACCCTGGGATCATGACTGGACCCAAAAGGAGACGCTTAATGACTGAGCCACCCAGGCACCCCAGTTTCCTTAGTACTCATGATATCATCCTATACCAAACTGTATCAATGCCCTAATTAAATTGCGTTATAATATCTTTTGTCTCCATGTTTGAATGTAAAACCTTTGTTTACTAGTGTTTTTAGTCATATATTCTCTTTGATTGACAAAATTAATAGAAAAAATGGGAAGTACAGAAAAGTGTTAAGAATACGAAAGTACCCATGTCTTCTAGGACTTACCATTACTTTAACATTTAAAGTAAATGCATATATTTTAAGAAACTGGAATTCATTTTGTGCATTCCACTGTTAACCTAATTTCTTTTATTAACATATACTTTTTCCTGTGTCTTTAATGTTCTTTGAAACATTTCATTGGCTGCATAATGCTTAATTTCACAGAATACATTATAAAAATCATTCACTTTTTGTTTTTTTCCTTCTTTACTGTTACTTCTTGTAATTTCTAGTGATGGATGGTTGACATCCTTCTAAACCATTGTGAGCATCTCTAATATTTCCTTAGAATGAATCACATGAATTAATACATGTAAAACATTTAGAAGATCTGGCACTTGTAGGTACTCAATAAGAAATTTCCTTGAAGTAGAATTATTGGTCTCAGGGCACAGATATTTTCAAGCTTCTGGTGCCTGTTGCCAGATTGTCCTCCAGAAAGGTTATTCTACTTTATACCCTCACCAGCAGTGCCCATTTCTAGTTCCCTGCATCATCCCCAACCTAAGGTATTATTAAACTCTCCCCCCTTAAACCAATCAAACACTGCAGATAATGAATATTTCCACCAAAAGACATACCCAAGATTGTTCACAGCAATGCTATTCACATCCTCCCCAAACTGGAACAACTTAAATGTCATCAGCAGTAGATGGGATAAATTGTGGTATATTCATTAAAAAAAGAATGCGTGACCCATACGTGCAGCAACATGGGCAGATATCACAGATAAAAGGTTGGATAAAAGAAGCCAGGCACAACAGCGAATACCGTTTGAATCTACTCATGTGAAGTTCAGGTATAGGCCTAACTGGGTGAGAGAAGTCAGACTGGTCCTTACCTCTGCGGGGGTGTTTGCCAAGAGGAGGCCCAGTCAAGGGAGCTTCTGAAGTTCAGGAAATGTTCTATATCTTGATCTTGGGTGGTGGTTACATCATGTACACAGATGTAAAAATTCACCGAGGTGGATATGCATTGGAGATTTTTAAAGACTATTATAATGGTTGAAGTGTACTTCAAAGTTTAAAAAATTAATAATTTACCAGTTTGGTAGCTGACATGTGGTATTTTGTGATTTTGTTTCTTGTCCCTATCTTCAATGGGATTGCCTCTTGGGTTTGATTGTTAAGTATGATCTTGGCTTCCACTCAGGGTCTGCAGCGTGCGTGGCGCTGTTCTTGGTGCTAGAATGTAGCAGTGAACAAAACAGTCCTTGCTCTCTTGTAACTTATATTCTAGTGGGGGAAGATGGATGAACATAGATGACAAAAGAAAAGGAAATTGAGTTAGGAGGAAAGAAAGGCCTGGGGATAGTATAAGGCCACCTTTATATGGCGAGATTATGGAAACCCTTGAGAAGGAGACGTTTGAACACAAGATATTCTAGGTTTTACTCAGAGAAAACGGTGTATTTTGAGTAGAGGAGTAAAGAATTTGACTTAACCTTTACTCTGGCTGCTCCTTGGAGAAGAGACTGGAAGGGAGGCGAAGATGACAGGCTGATCAGGAAGAAGGCTATTGCAATCATCCAGGTGAGAGATGATTTTAAAAGTTGGAGTCAGTTTGGTATTTTCATATGTCATATATATTAATTTTAATTCCTGAAGCTTGAATGAGTGAAGAGGTTCGTTTATGAGAGTAGAAAAATTTTATCTAGAGTCATGCTTTTGGGTAGCAATTTCTCAGGTACTCACTGTGAGTCCTGGAATTCACACAAACACTTACTGAGTTTTTTCTACCACATGTGACTCTTCTGATTGTGTTAGATGTATTAATTAGTTCATCTATGTCTCAACTTCTGTTTCTTAACCTTGTTGGATAAGTGCTATTACTTTTCTTACTTTACAGACAGGAACTGAGGGTTAGAGAGTTCAGTAACTTGTTCAGGGTCACAGCTGGAAGGTCGTAGAGCCAGCTGATCTGAGTTCAAGTGGGCCGACTCCTGGGCTCACTCTCTTGACTAGTAAGTAGATGGTACTGGGTTTCTTTTCTCCTTGACTGTCTTTACCCTGGGGCGTGAGGGGGCATAAGCGGAAGAGATGCCACAGGGTCCCAAAGACATATGTCTAGAACCATTGTACCTTTGTTTTTGTTCTTTATTAAATTGTCTTTAGTGTGAATGTGTTAAAAATGATCATAACTGCTTTGGGAACACTTTATAAAGTATTTGAGAAGTTTTATAATTTAACTCTGTTTTCATCTTTGTTATAATGGATTTCTTATTGGAATGTATTTTTATTTTTTAAATTAGAGATAAAAATTCTTTTTAAAATTGATTCTATATCCATTTCCCTGTAATGACGAAATTGCTTTTAGTGTTAATGACATAAACTTACCAGGTGAACATGTATCTTCCTGTAAGAGGACGGAGAACTTCTCAGTATCTTTTTTACTGACAGTTTATCATAAGAAAACATAGGAGCATTCTTTTCATGTGTTTCACTTATAAAAGTGAATATATATACTTGATGTTGCTATCTGAACAAAATCCGTTTTGATGTGGGAGTCTCATCTCAGGCGGCTTGGAGGCAGTGACATAGAGTTCTCTCGGCGAGTTTGGGGCAGATTTCTGCGTGGTGTGCTTTCGGATGCTGTGTTCTACTGAATGTCCGAGGGGAAGAATGCCTTTCTATTTGATGATCTGAAGTGGGGGCTCAAGAAAAATGGAACAGGTGTAGAGGAATTTGATTATAAGGCAAAACTTTGGTTGGTTTGGGCAATTCAGACTCCACCATCAAGTGCACACTTTTGAACAGTTGGACAGTGTTGATCTTGCAGCTGCTACCAAGTTTCTGATTGTTTTTGGAAGTGACATTTTGTTAACATCGTGCTCCTTTGCTTGCTTTTCCACTAATATTAACACTAGTTTTTCCCATTGGTTACAGTGTGATTTACTGGTAACCTGGATAGTTTTAGTATGTGTTTCTGTGAGCCCTGGTTCTTTTATTGAAGAATGGTTTTTAGAGACCGAGGGCTGGCATCAGGGAGTTCATTGCTGTAGGCCTTCTCAGGGGACGGAGCTGAGAAATTTATTATGCATATTTATTTGTTCTGTCTACCTGTATGTTTTAAAATCTGTGAATTTTTATAATTATAACTTTGATTCTAATCCAATACCACTGGGTTCATTTTGGCCTTCCCCCTTTCCTTGTGACTTTTGTCTAGCACTGAGAAATCCTGCTCTCATTACCCACGATTTTGTTCCATCTTTGTGTATATGTGAAGTGGTTCTAGAATTGCTAATCCATATCCTTGTAATAAATTTACTGACTAAATTACAGTGTTTATCTTTTTTTTTTTGTTCTTAGCTTTATATCTGTAATTATCTTAAGCCTTACAATATCTAATATCTACCTATAATATCCGGCCTGTAATTTCCAGATATCTATAACATCTAGTCAGCCCCTGTTTTCCACACTTAACTTAGGTTCTTTTCTCCCCCAGTTTAGCATGTTATGTCATTTACTTGTAACATAGTTGGGTTTGTTACTGTTTGTGTTACATTTTTGATTTCTCCCACATCCTGGGTGGCTTTAATTTTTGGTTTATATATTGAGTATATAAAATAATACCAGGGTTCTAAGAAGTTAGAGGTATAGGAAAAGGTATACTCAGAAGTATCTTCAGTGCCTTTCCATCCCTTTTCCACCCACCTCTCTTTATTTTCTGGTTTATCTCATGTGGAGTTTTGTCTCTTTTCCCACAAATAGGCAGATGAGTATGTATTTTCTTATATGAATTTCCTTAACACAAAGGGTAGCTTATGATAAATACTCTGCTTTTTTCCCCCACTTAATAATATATACTGGAAATCATTCTGTGTCAGCTCATAGAGATCTTCTTTATTCTTTTTAATAGCTGTATAGCACTCTGTCATGTGGCTGTTCCCTGTTTTATTCATTCTCTTGTGTATGGGTATTTTAGACTGTTTATAGTATTTTGCAATTACAGATAGTTACAAACAAAGTAGAACTTTGTGCATATGTATTTTCATATTGTTGGAAGTATATTCAGGTTAGATAACTAGAAGCGGGATTATTTGGTCAAAGGGTAAGTGCAGATGTTTTGTTAAGATTACCAGATTTCCCTCCAGAATGATTGGACCAGTTTGCATTCCCACCAACAGGGTATGAATGTGCATCGTTCCCCCCATTTTTGTTATCAGACTGTATTTTCATATTTTTTAGTCTCTGTCAATCCAGTAGGTAAAATTTGTATTTATGTTTTAATCTGCATTTCTCTAATTACAAATGACTTTGAACAACATTTCATATATTTGAAAGCCATTTTCTTTCTTTTTTTCTTTTTTTGGAAAATGATCTGTTTATAGCTTTTTCTGACTGTCTTTTTTAAAGAGCTCTGTTTGAACTCTTTATATTAGGGCTATTAGACTTTTGTGACATATATAAATATTCTCTCCAAGTTTGTAGTTGTTTTTTTCATTTTGTCTATGGTGATTTTTTTTTTTTGGCCATGCAAATTAAAAAATATTTATGTAGTCCTATTTATCAATCTTTTATTGGCTCTGAGTGAGTCATGATTAGCAAGCTTTTCTCTACTCCCAAGTTTAAAGAGGATTTTTACCTGTGTTTTCTTTTAGAACTTGTATGGTTCTGTTTTGGTTTTGTTTGTTTGTTTGTTTGTTTGTTTTTTTACATTTAGAACCTAATCTATTTGGAATTCTTATATATGGTAAAAAAATAGGGATGTAATTTGATTTTGTTCTAAATAAATTTTCCCAACTGTGCCGGCACTATTTATTAAAAAGATTATATTTAGGGGCATCTGGGTGGCTCAGCTTGTTGAGCTTCTGACTCTTGATTTTGGTCATGATCTCAGCGTCCTGGGATCGAGTCTGGCCTCTAGCTCCATGCTTAGGGCGAAGTCTGTTTGGGATTCTCTCTCTTCCTCTCACCCTCCCCCTGCTCACATGTGCTTGCTCTTATTTTCTCACTCTCTCAAATAAAGAAATAAATCTTTTTTTTTTTTTTTAAGATTTAATTTACTTATTTGAGAGAGAGAGCAAGAAAGTGAGTGTACAAGCAGGGGGAGTGGCAGGTGGAGGGAAAAGGAAGCTATCCGTCCAGTAGGGAGCCCCACACAGGGCTCGATCCTGGGACCCTGGGATCATAACTGGAGCTGAACGCATCTGCCTAACTGACTGAGCTACACAGGTGTCCCTAAATAAATAAATAAGTAAGCAAATTAATAAATAAATAAAAAGGAGCTCATCTTTGCTCCAGTAAGAAATTCTCTATATACTTGGATCAGTTTCCGCATTTTCTCTTCTTTTCCACTGACCTGTTTATCTACTCTTGTACCACTACCACATTTTTAATTATGGAAACTTTTGTTGTGTATTTTTAAGTCTAAGTCTCAACCTTTGTAGTCAGTTATTTATAGTGTTTTTCTGGCTATTCTTGCAGAATTCTATTGTTTTTCCATATGAACTTTAGTAGCAACTTGTCTAATTTCATTAAAAGCTTTGTGATAGGGGCACCTGGGTGGCTCAGTGGGTTAAAGCCTCTGCCTTCAGCTCAGGTCATGATCTCAGGGTCCTGGGATCGAGCCCCGCATCGGGCTCTCTGCTCAGCGGGGAGCCTGCTTCCCCCTCTCACTCTGTCTGCCTCTCTGCCTGCTTGTGATCTCTCTCCCTCTGTCAAATAAATAAATAAAATCTTAAAAAAAAAAAGCTTCATGATATTTTGGAGTGCCTGGGTGGCTCAGTTGACTGAGCATTGGACTCTTGGTTTTGGCTCAGGTCATGACCTCAGAGTTGTGGGATTGAGCCCTGGGTGTGGCCCTGGGCTCAGCATGGAGTTGGCTTGAGATGCTCTCCCTCTCCGCTTACACAGTCTCAAATAAGTAAATAATGTTTTTAAAGCTTGTTGATTTTTCAGAGCAAGAAATAGATTCTTAATTACAGAGGACAGTTTGATGGTTATCAGAGGGGAGGGGAGTGGGGAGATGAATGAAAGAGATGATGGGGATTAGGGAGGGCACTTGTCCCGGTGAGCACAGGGTAATGTGTGGAAGTGTTGAATTACTACATTGTACACCCAAAGCAAATATAACATTGCATGTTAACTAACTGGAATGAAAATAAAAACTTTTTTAAAAAGCTTGTTGGTATTTTATTGATATTACCTTGAATTTCTAAATTAACTTAAGGGGAATTGACTTTTATGATGTTGAGTCTTCTTTCCATGAACAGGGATGTCTATTTAAGTCTACTTATGTGACTTTCAGATAAGTTTAAATTTTTTTTCTATAGATTTTGCACATGTGTTAAGAAGTTTATTCCTATGTATTGTTTTCTTTGTTACTATTATAAATGAGATTTTCTCTACCATTTGCTTGGTCTTTGGTTATTGGTTATATATATGAATATTTGACTTCTTTAAAAAGATTTTATTTGAGAGAGAGCAAGAGCAAGAGAGAACATGAGCAGGAGGAGGGGTAGAGGGAGAGGAAGAAGCAGACTCCTCTGCTGAGCAGGGAGCCTGATATGGGCTCGATCCTGGGACCCTGGGATCATGACCTGAACTGAAGGAGGATGCTTAACTGACTGAGCCACCTAGATGACCAAGATTTGAATTTTGAATGTTATTTTTATTTCTTACTATTTTACCAAAAGAATTTTTAGAGTTCCTTGTATCATCAGTTCACTAGAGATTCCTTCATACGCAAGTAGAGTTTTTCTGCTTCTTTACCTATTCACCTCAAAATGAATTTTCCTACCTGATTGCACAGGCTTATATCCCTTACATGTTAAATAGTGGTGGAGATTGTGGATATCCTCTCTTTGTTCTTGATTTTAGTAGAAATGTCTCTATTTTCTTGTTAAATTGGGTACTAGCTGTAGGCATAATTTATCATATTAAGAAAGTCTCTCTTAAATTTTTTAGTATTTTTATCATGAATGGATGTTGACTTTGTCAAAAGACTTCTTCAGCACCTAAGAAGAGAACCATATGCTTTCCCCCTTACATCTGTTAATATACATATGACTTACTTTTAAGTGTACTTTATCATTAGGTGATGTGAAGACAGCCTCATGTAAAAATATTTTTCACCACATGCTTCACTATTGGATACTTAAGTTGTATTCTGGTGATGCTTTGTACTTAAGTTTAAAAATGTTATTCTGTATCTAGATTATAAAATGCTACTGCTTGGGAAGGCTGAGTGGCTCAGTTTAGGGGAGTCTGCTTTTCTCCATATGCCCCCCTTCCCTCCCTTACATCCCCTCAACACATGCTCTCTCTCTCTCAAATAAATAAAATTTTAAATAAATAAATAAAATACCATTGCTTTTGGTTATTTTTAGTTTAAAAATTGACAAGTAGAACTGATATAGAGGAACAAATAAACACGAAGCAAGTAATATATATATGATATATATGATTAATATATCATATCATATATATATGATATATGATAGAAATCTTTAAAGCATTAATGATCTAGGAATTTCTCTAAAGCAGCGTTTTCTAATCTGTGTTTTGTGAACCCCAGAGGTTTAAGGTGTCCTGGGAGTTAATTTCTTTTAATTTGTCTTATAAAAAGACAAGGATTTTTTAAATGGATTAGCTTGAATGCCTCTGAGTGTATGTATGAACGAGCATTCACGGGATGGTTAGTGGAAATCAGTTGAATGTTATTAAGATTGAGTTACTGGGTTGGTTTGTCATTCAGCTGAGTGCTGCTAGCTACCATGAGGGTTTTGACTTGAATTTTAATTTGTTTTTTAGAGAAAATTTCAAACACACAGAAGTAGACAGAATAGTATAATGTATTCCCACGTTAACCATCACTCCGCTTCAGTGAATATCAATTTGTGAGCAGTCTTGTTTCCGTTAACCCTCCTGCTTCCCTTGCATTTAGGTTTTTTTTTTTAAGATTTTTAATTTTTTAAGAAGTCTGCAGTCAATGTGGGGGTTGAACTTACAACCCTTTGATCAAGAGTGCATATTCTATTGACTGAGCCAGCCAGGCACCCCCGCATTTAGTTATTTTGAAGCAAATTTGCGACAATATTATATCTGTGCATGTTTCAGCATATATATCTATAAGGCCTCTTTTAGAAGAAATACCATTATCACAACTAAAAATAATTACCAATTCCTTAATATCATAAAATACTCATTGTTCAAATTTCCAGTTGTCTCAGAAATGTCATAATTTTTAATACTATCTGTTTGAATCAAGATCCAAACACAGTCCACACGTTGTGATTAGTTCATATGTCTTGTAAGTCTCTTAATCTGTAGCAGTAGTTCTCAACTGGATGAGTATTGTCTCCCCCCAGAAGATGCTTGGCAATGTCTAGAAACATTTTTGGGGTGGGGGTGTTGCTGCTGGAATCTGATAGTTAGAGGGCAGGGATCTCCTAAACGTCCTGCACAGCACAGCCCCTTGAGGAAGGACTGTGTTTCCCTAAGCGGCAGTAGTGTTGGAAGACTCGGAGCTATAGGTTTTCTTCATGTTTCTCATTTTTCCTTTGCAATTTATTTTTGGGAGAAAGTGGTTGTTTATCCTACAAAGTTTTCCGTTTTCTGGATTTTGCTTATAATGTTCCTGGTGCATCTTTTAACACATTCCTCTCTTTCCTGTAAATTGGTAGTTGGAGCTAGAGAAACTTGATCAGATTCAGGTTTTTTCCCTCAAGAACATTATGTAAGTGGGTGGCATAGTTTTCCATCAGGAGGCATAAAATATTTGCTGGTTTTCTCTTTTTGTCATGTTTATTCCCATTGACCAATGCCAGTATGCATTCATTTCTTCATGAGTGGTTCCAAAAATGATGATACATAATTCTTCTTTATATACTAGCTAGAATACTTCTCTAAAGAGAAGATTTTTCTTTTCTCCTTTGGTTTCCTAGTGGTACAGATTGTATAGGAGAGGCAGAATTAAATGTTTCTTTCCCTTTATCACTAGTTTTGGAATTAATTGGCTCATTAGCATTCTTTGTTGGTTATTCATTGAAGAAAAACTTTAATGAATAATATTTATCAGCTTTAAGCAATATAGACAAGTAAAAAGATGAATAAAAAGGGGTTCATGTCTCCTTTGACCGCATACCCAGTAACTTAAAACAACAAAACCAAAAGAATCTAGTGAGACATTCAAGCAATATAGAAAGATAAAAAAAGGAGAAGTGAACATCTCATCTCTTTCCTACCATCCTTTTCTCCAGTGGTAAATACCAGTAACAGTTTTGAGTTCCCATCCCAGAAGGAGGGATCATATACTGTACACATTATTCTGTACTGTACTCTTTTTCATTTATTAAACTATCCTGGAGGTTGAGGAGAGCTTTTTGTATCAGCATATACAGATATCTCTTTCTTTTTAGTGGCTGTATAGAATTCCATTCTGTGGATTTACCGTAATTAACCTGGTTCACTGTCGATGGATTCCTAATCTGGTTTCTCCCTCTTTATTTTTTTTTAGTACTTAACAGTACTGCAGTGTATATATTTTTGTGTGTTTATCTTTATTCTTGACAAGCATTTGAATATCCTACATTTTGAAAAATTGTTTTTATCTGTAGTCTTATTTTTTAAAAAAGATTTTATTTATTTATTGGAGTGAGAGAGAACACAAGTGGGGTGAAGGGCAGAGGGAGAAGCAAACTCCCTGCTGAGCAGGGAGCCCGATGCGGGACTGGGTCTAGGACTCTGGGATCATAACGCTTAACCTACTGGCAGAGGCCTAACCTACTGAGCCACCCAGGCGCTGTGTGGTTATACTGTAAAATTTGTGTTCTAGAGGGACATAAGGAACAGTGGTACTGTATAAGTTTGGTGAGCTTAACTATACTAACTATGCAAATTTAAGATGTTAATTTACCAGGGTAGTAAGTTGCATTCATCAGCTAATTCTGATATATCAAAAATCAGTGTTAGAGAATGTACAGTGACATATCTGATTTGTATTTTATTATGGGGAAGGGGAATAAACACTTTCAGAATGTTTTGTGAAGAAGTGCAGGACTTTTCTTCTGTAATTTAGAAGTATAGTTTTCCTTGAGCACAAAACACGAGAATTTCAAACATTGGTTAGTAATCATAACAGTCTGACATCATATACAGTAAATTATGACATGGTTCAAGTTGGGAGATACCATTGTAGATAATTTGGTGTTTTTTTAAGGTGCAAAAGCTGTTTTTGGGTAAGCAGTCACTGTTTGACAAAGAAATTGGTATGATGTCCACTGTGGTCCTTTTGATTTATGTAGTTTCTTATGGATACTTTAGTATTAATATATATAAAAAAGAAAATTAAATGGTCCTGGGGATCTGCCTGGAGGTCTTGGAGATATTCTCACTACTCAGTAATTTCATAGACTATTAAAAACAACAATAACAACACAGTAACTAAAGTCAGAACAATGAATCAGTTAGGCTAGCATCCTAACTGATTTACTGAGTGACAAAATGTGGGACATAAGGCACCCTGGAAGCAGAGGCTTTCTGGCCAGTTCCCATCAGTGACGTTAGAAACTTTCTGTGGTGACCATGTTAGATCCTTCTCCCCCAGAGACTGCTTTGTGGGGTCATGGGTTTTTCTTCTCTGTGAACTCCCATAATGCCTCACCTCCACACACAGGGCACTGTGGGCGTATGGTCAGTCCTTTTTACTTTATTGCTTTTTGAAGTAATCTTGGGGTATAAATAGTTTTATCTGCAGATTAGAGGAATTTGAGTCTTTTAACTTAATTTAACTTGTCACGAGTCTGAGTCATATTTCTTTCTTACATTCTTCCTATTTCAGTACTTTTTTAAAGCTCATTTTCTGGGCGCCTGGGTGGCTCAGTGGGTTAAAGCCTCTGCCTTCAGCTTAGGTCATGAACTCAGGGTCCTGGGATTGAGCACTGCGTCGGGCTCTCTGCTCAGCAGGGAGCCTGCTTCCCTTTCTCCCTCTGCCTGCGTCTCTGCCTACTTGTGATCTCTCTCTCTCTCTGTCAAAAAAAAAAAAAAAAAAATCTTAAAAAAAAAAGATTTAAAGCTCATTTTCTGTGTGCCTTGTTCCCTTGATTCACTTTCTTTCTTTCTTTCCTTTTTTTTTTTTTTTTTGGCTAGCCTGTCCTTATTTTCTGTATAGCAAAGGATCAGATCTCATGGTTACCGGAGAGCAGAGTCTTTTCTGTTTGATTCGGGTAATTCTTTCCTCAAACCTGCTTTTCTAACCATCCAAATGCCAAGCAGTCAGTGTTGGACTCTGCTCCCTAATTTTCTTCTTCCAGCCTCTTGTGGACATCCATCCTGTGGTGTGAGATTTTTGTCTCAGTGTCCTCATTCCTTGAACCCCTTGTTAGAATTGATTATCCAGCGGTGTTTGGGTGGCTCAGTTCTTAAGCATCTGCCTTTGGCTCAGGTCATGATCCCAGGGTCCGGGCTCCCTGTTCCATGGGGAGCCTGCTTTTCTCTCTGCCCTTCCCTCCTGTTCTGCTCTCTCTCACTCTCTCAAATAAAATAAAATGAAATAAAAGAAAAGAAAATAATAAAACAAAACAAAATAAAATAAAATAAAAGAATTGATCACCCAGAGTCTTTTGTATACCTCTTTCTCTTGGAATCACCTTGTTGGGGCTGCCCGTCTCTTTGGGAGTGTTACCCTACCCAGAGAACTTATTCAGCCACTTCCTGCCAATTGCAGAGTGCTGGTTTTTCAGCCTTACTGCTGGCCCCAGGCCTGCTGCACAGATCATTCACCAGCTCCAGTGCTCAGAGAAATTCTTCTCTTTCTTTGGACAGACCAGAGGAAGACCGTGACACGGACTTCCAAGGACTTTTAGATCAAGTGATGTGAGGATATGGCTGACCCTCTCTAGCTCTTCCTCTCTATCACATCAATGATTTTTTGTTTCCTGACCATCATCATAGTTTTTAACCTATCTCTGTAATAGGGTTAGGGTTAGGGTTCTAACCCTATTCTAACCCTAACCCTAACACTTTTCTTTAAAACAACTTTAAATAGATTTGGCTTTTTCAGTTTAATTTCGTTCTAAACAGAGGTTATCTGTTAAATCACATTTGTGGGGCGCCTGGGTGGCTCAGTCGTTAAGCGTCTGCCTTCAGCCCAGGTCAGATCCCAGGGGCCTGGGATTGAGCCCCGCATAGGGCTCTCTGCTCGGCAGGAAGCCTGCTTCTCCCGCTACCATTCCCTCTGCTTGTGTTCCCTCTCTCACTGTGTTTCTCTCTGTCAAATAAATAAAATCTTTAAAAAAATAAAAATAAAAATACTTTATTAAATCACATTTGTGATGTTACTACATATTTTAATATTTGTGAGAAAAGACACATTTATTGAGATAGAGTCTTTGTCATGTAAAATGTGTACATGTGAGATTCTCAGAAGGGTGGTGGTGAATGATGAAAGGGTAGTAACAGACACGGGAAAAGAATACACATTTCCTTAAGGGAAGTAAGGGGTAGAACTTAACCGGATGAGAATGGCTTTAGGCAGCAGGAGGCCCAGCGGCAGGACAGACTGTCCTGGCCTTCAGTTCTCATAAACTGTGTCCCTTTGCCAGTACAATGCCATCTGGGAGCTGGAGCCCATCAGGTCCAGCCGTGCTTACGGTGATGATGGTGCCGGGGTTCTCGGGGCGCCTCCCTGTTTCAGGAGTGACCTTGCCTACCCAGCAAGTCTGAGGAACTGCTCTCAACCTTAGCATGTTCCTCAGTACTTATAGCAAGATGGGGTGACCTGAAGATCAGCCTCTCAGGTGTACCATCTTCCTGGCAGGCTTTAAGCTTGCTTGACTCTTCCTCAGATATGCATAACTCTACACCTTGGTAGACCCGGAGCTCGATCAATAAAAAGTACTGGAAGGTGGATACACACCCAGTGGAAAGAAGGGACCCTTGAATGAGGAGAGGCAGCATATCTGTTTTGTCAGAATGTGTGTATTCTTGAAATAAATGACATTATTTTCTTTTTAGTACTTTTCATTCTTATCATTGTTTTTGAAGAATCAGTGCTACATATCTTGCATCATTTATATGTGAGACACAGTTGCCAAAGTTTGCTGTAGTATGGAGAGATCTATTTTCAGATGTAGAAAATTTCTGGAAATGTAGCTTCAGAAAGAAGAGGAAACCGCCAAGTCATTGGGAATTATCTTCAGATATGTTAGAACCCATCCCCTTTCGTCTATTCAGAGACATAAAATGGCTTCAATAATTGCATCCCTGCCCCATATCACTTTTTCTCATTAGCAAATAGTATATAACCTTCATTTAAAAAAAAAAAAAGAAGGAAACATCCTGGTCCTGACATTCCCCCTTCATCTGCAGCCCCATTTCTTGACTCCCTTTATAGCACAATTCATCAAAACAAGTGTCCATGGTTATTGTTTCCAGTTTTGTTTTTGTTCTGTTTTCTATCTCTCTTTTTTAAGATTTTTTTTAATTATTTGACAGAGAGAGAGGGAACACAAGCAGGGGGAGTGGGAGAGGGAGAAGCAGGCCCCCCCGCCCAGCAGGGAGCCCGATGTGGGCCTCCATCCCCCCAGGATCCTGGGACCCTGCCGAAGGCAGACGCTTAACGACTGAGCCACCCAGGCGCCCCTCTGTCTCTCTTTTTTTTTCTAGTTAAGGTCTCATTGTCTCCGAACCCAGACTTTGAGCTTTACTACTCGGTGGTAGCAGTCTTGTCAGAGTGACCAGTGAGCTTCCTCTTCCGTGACCAGTGACTAGTGAGCTTCCTCTTCCGTGGCTTCTGGGGAAGCCCTATGCTGGTTTTTCTCCAGATTCGCTACTTCTTGGTTCTCATTGCAATCCCTTCTTATCTCCTTGCTCTCTCTCTCTTTTTTTTTAAAGATTTTATTTATTTATTTATTTGACAGGAGAGCTGTTACAAGTAGACAGAGAGGCAGGCAGAGAGAGAGGGGGAAGCAGGCTCCCCACTGAGCAGTGTCATCGAAGCCATTTTGGGTTCATTTGACATTATGAAGTTTATCCCTTGATGAAGGAAAGAAGACGGTGTTAAGTGAGTCGTTTAGGGATGTACAGTGTTACGGCTGCTAAACTGATGAGCCAGTGTTATGTATGGCCTGCATCTTCGTCGGCTCCTAATTCTTTTTCCTGCTCTCGCCTCCTGGGTTGAACATTGCCCTCTAGGGGTCTCTTGGTGACCTAATCTCCTCTATCCAATTCTAGCTTCTTTTCTTTTCTTATGCTTGGAGCCACCCCTCTCTCCACCCCCCACTGTATGCTCCCTCTTCTTCCCCCTCGCCACACACAGACACACACACACAGATACATAAATGTAATTTAGTGTACCAATTTCCTCTTAAGCATAAGTCTCTGGAAATTCCCTAGTCATCACCATGATTTCTAACTTTATTTAAAAATAGTTCCTGAAGTGCTACTTTTCTCTGTGGAACTTTGCTTAAGATAGCTAAGATATTTTAATCCCTTTTGTCTAAAAGATTGCCCTCTTTCCATCTGCTCCGTGTTCCGTTCTTCTGCATGATGGCCCAGAGTCATAAGAGATTCATCGTAGCTCAGCCCAGCACTGAGATTGCCCTCACTGGTGGAACAGAATTTGTCTTGAAGATTCATCAATTTTATGTATGTCTCTGGAACTGACATATAATATGTTGCTAGGAATGATTATTTTTCCCTCTGGAGAATGGCTGAGGTCTAGTGATGGTTCTTTCTCTCCTACACAAATCAGTTGTGATTTCTTCATCAAGTTGGACAAGTTTTCTTTAATTTTTGTTTGGGAAATAAGTGTTAAACATGACTTATTAATTAATATTACTTCTTAATATTATTTAATCTGTACCTGTTTACCTCTGATAACCTTATCATAGGTATTTTATGTATATACATGTTGAGTGTTTATTGCAGAGACAGTGGAGGAATAATATGGAGAAAGGTGAAGAACACAATGAGCATGGAGTATTTTTTTTAAGATGAGCAAATGTATGTATACAAAAAATGAACAAGTTAAGTGGGTATGCATAGTGGTTTGGCTGGACTGGAATCTTTTTTTTTTTTTTTTTTTTAAGATTTTATTTATTTATTTGACAGAGATCACAAGCAGGCAGAGCGGCAGGCAGAGAGAGAGGGGGGAAGCAGACCAGGCTCCCTGCTGAGCAGAGAGCCCTATGTGGGGCTCGATCCCAGGTCCCTGAGCCGAAGGCAGAGGCTTTAACCCACTGAGCAACCCAGGCGCCCCTGGCTAGACTGGAATTTTACGTATGTACACGTATGTAGCAGGCTCTGTAGGAGCAGCACCCTATTTCCCTTGGCTCTCTGTGTTTCCATCTCTGTTTCTGTCTTTGTCTTTGTCTCTTGAAGTCTTGCTGAAAGCACTTAAGACTTGACCTGAGGACTTTCTTCAGCTGTAGGAGCTCAGCACCTTGCATTTGAAGCAGGCTGGAAATGCTGGGAGGTTAATGCCCCTAGGATAGCCATCAACCATTGTCTTTTGGGAAACTAGATAAATAACCTAGCTTCCTCTTCCCTTCGGTCAAACCAGGCCCCTCCTCCATAGCCTTGCAGATGTCCCCAAAGGGATAGATGTTCATTAGGGTACATAGAAATTATGGTTTCTTCCTGTCTCACTTTTACGCTCCTCTCCTAGTGCTTCTGGGGATCACCTGCCATGTGAGCATCTGCGCCAGATTTGTGTGTCAGGGTCTGCTTTTTGGAGACTCCAACCAAAAGCAGTAGAAAATTATTAATGAGGGGCACCGGGGTGGCTAGTTTTCTGGTCCTGCTGCATGGAAAAAATATCTTGCCCTGAAGTTTATGTGTGATATGTTTTTA
>CM053614.1:9854487-9923845 GCA_028646535.1 Procyon lotor
CCCTCCCCATCTCTTCCTGTTTCATTTCTCTCCCCCACCCCCCCAAACTCCCGCCTTGCCTCTCAAATTCTTCATATCAGAGAGATCATGTGATAATTGTCTTTCTCTGACTGACTTATTTCACTTAGCATAATATCCTCCAGATCCATCCACGTCGTTGCAAATGGCCAGATTTCGTTTCTCTTGATGGCTGCATAGTATTCCATTGTATATATATACCACATCTTCTTTATCCATTCATCTGTTGATGGACATCTAGGGTCTTTCCATAGTTTGGCTATTGTGGACCCACTTTGCCATCTTTGAGAAATACTGTGGTCTGCTGGAATACAATTTTCCTCTAACTGAAGATTCTCCTTGTGAAATGTGGTTGAATGTCCTCAGAAAAGTTGCTCAGGAGATAGAATTCCTCATATGTCAATTATCTGTAGAAGGATTTGGTGGATCTGATATGCTCTCATAGAGTATATTGCACTGTTTAATTTTGATGACTCCGCGTCATGGACCTTAGTTTGCTGTGCTATATGGGCTGCTGGCATGTGTTGGACCGTGTGTGTACTAAATTGCCTAAGATGAGAGCTATTTATTGAGCTAATTTATTATTATCTCCTTCCTTGCTATACTTTCCTGCTCTCTCTTATATACTACTTCTAATTTTCCATGTTTTTGTAATTGGAGAGAAACTTAAGATTTCAGGAATCAAGAATTCCCTGATTCAGGGAATCAGACAATAGGTCTTCTTAAATTGCCCATTCTGTCATTCTGATAAATTTGTGATAGGATGAGCCCAGCCAGGGATGGAATCAAGCTATGCAAAAGGGATTTGGCAGATATCATTTATGTAGGTCTGGCACGCAAGGTTAGAATTTTTAAAGTCAGAGTGCTTGTGAGGCTGGAGATTAGCTTTGAATTCTTATGACCCTGGGACAGGAGCTCTGCCTGGTGAATAAGGGTAGTTCTGGCTTAGAGGTAATTTTACTGAGAAGATACTCAGGTGGCTGGGCTGGTGATATGGTGTGTGTTGCTTCTTATGGAGTCTTATTTGACCCAGGAATCATTTTGTGAGCCTTAACTTCTGTGGGACAGTTTAAGAAATATTCTTTTGGAGAATAACTATATAGGCAGTCCTCACTTAGCACGGTTCTGATATGCACAGATTTCAGTTACCACGTAAAGGAAAATTGTTTCTCTGCTTACAACACTTCAAACACCAAATGTGTGGATTTTCCACACTAAGCAATTCCCTAGTTTGCTGCGGATGCCAGGTGGGTGTCTTATGATTTAATTCAATTCAGACAGTAACTACCTGGAGTTAGTGCAGAACCCACTTAAGGTTTGGTCATTAAGGGCTTGGTCTTACAAGACTGTCCCCCTACTTCAGACACCAGTCACAAATAGTGGGTTCCTAGGTAACCTACACTTGTGTTCAATTGGCTACAAATGGGGGTTCTCATGACCTCCTTTTCAGATTTGATAATTTGCTATAATGGCTCGCAGAACCCAAGGACACATTTAGTATTACCTGTTTATTATAAAGGTTGCAAATGAATAGCTAGATGAAGAGGTACTTAGGGCAAGGCCCAGAAGAGTCCCATATGTGGGAGATTCTGTCCTGATGGGGTTTGGAATATAGATGCATTCAACAACCCCAAAGGGCTCCAGACCCCTCCCATTTAGGGTTTTTATGGAGGTTCCATTACATAGGCATGACTGATTAAACCATTTGGCTATTGGTAATTAATTCAGTCCCTAGTCCTTATCCCGGCCTCGGAGGTTGGGAGTGGGGCTAAAAGTTAATAATCCTTGGATCACATGGTTGGTTCCTCTGGCCATCAGTCCCCATCTTGAAGCTATCAAGGAGCCCACCAAAAGTCATCTCATTAGCATAAACTCAGGCACAATTGAAGGGAGCTCGTTGGGAGTAACAAACGGCATTACTGTCACTCTTACCAGGAAATTAACAAGGATTTTCTGCACTCCTGTGCCAGGAATCAGGGACAAAGACCAAATACATATTTCTTCTTCTATCACTTCAGCACTGTGGTTCAGTTAAATTACACTAGCTCCCCAGTAACATAATTTATATTTTAGCCACCACAATATATTAACTGTGCTTAAAGTACAGTCTTTGTTGCTCTTCCATGTGTGGTCAGCGAATCTGTGTGTAAATAGCGGGTGCATATCTGTTCTTCAGCTCATACACAGACAGGAAAGCATGTTGTGCTGTTTCCTTGTCTCTCAGTGATAAACCCACATGACACATGGCAAAACTGGGTTATCAAAAGAAGAAGTGCTAATAAAGATCAAAGTGCAGCAGAAACAAGAAGTGATGATTCTAGAAGTCCAATTTAAATTGTGCATAATTGGAATAATAAATAAGCGATGGAAGGAATGTTAACACTGACATCATTTGAGAGACTCTTGATATACAGCCAGAGAAACTTAGTCGAGGCAAATTTTATGGCATAATGTTTTAAATTACTCTTATTTGTGTGATTTGAAATAGGATGGTCCAGTCTTTGCTGTCGAGCTTTTCTGGACAACTCAGGGCTACTCATTTCCCCCTTTAAAAAAAAAAAAAAAAAGATTTATTTTACTTATTTGAGAGAGAGTATGGGTGGGGAAGGGGCAGAGGGAGAGGGAGAGAGAGAATCCTCAAGCAGACTCCCCACTGAGCACGAAGCCCCACATGGGATTTGATCCCTGGACCTGAGATCATGACCTGAGCCGAAATCAAGAGTCAGGCACTCAACTGACTGAGCCGCCCAGGTGCCCCCATTTCACTTTTGGTGGATACTTCTGATTTTTTTTTTTTTTTTTTTAAAGATTTTATTTCTTTGACAGGGAGAAACACAGCCAGAGAGGGAACACAAGCAGAGGGAATGGTTGCGGGAGAAGCAGGCTTCCTGCAGAGCAGAGAGCCCGATGCGGGGCTCGATCCCAGGCCCCTGGGATCTGACCTGGGCCGAAGGCAGACGCGTAACGACTGAGCCACCCAGGCGCCCGATACTTCTGATTTTTAATTGAAGTTCTCTCAGGTCTTCTGGATAATACATGAAATTCCATGTAGGAAGATTTGTTCTGGATGATGTCAAGCTTTCCGTGGTCCAAAGCCCTATTCCAGCTCATCTGTCATCGAAAAGGAAGAAGCCTGCTAAGGATGTTAGTGGTCCCCCTCAGAAAGTTAACTTTAGATCCTGTCCCAATAAGAAGTTCTCTTATAGGAATCCTTTCTCATGGCTTAGCATAGAATGTGTGGTCTCTGCCCATAGATTGGGGCAGTGAAGATTTTACAAGAGGAGAAAGGTCAGGAAGGAACTAGATCTGTTTGAGTTGACTTCAGTCTTTTGTAGCTGACTCTTCTCTATGTGTCTTCAGTGTATAAGCTTATGACTTGCTGTTATCTTTTATCCCCAGGGTGTGATCTCTTAGCCCTGAATATATTAAATCTTCTGTAGGTGGAATATAGCTTTCCTTCCCATACTCACAATGGGAAATAGGACTGTCAACTGGATTGAAATGTTTCTGATGGCCGTTGGTTCATCTTTTAAAAATCTTTGTCTATTTATAATCTATTTAATCTATCTGTTCTTTAAATAGATACCCTATTTGCAAAATCAAGATAGGGACACTTAGGAGCGACATGAAAGGAAAACAAAACAAGTGGTCGTAACGTATGAATCTGTAACAAATAGGGACCCTTTCTGTACAACAGGATTATACCTGTGACTGAACCTAAATAATCAAGAATACTGCGTCCTTTTTTGTTGACATAAACTGTGGACATTTCAGAATGAGATCTCAAAAGAAAAACTCATCAGTTATTTATTTTTTCCCACTCATTCATTTTCTACCCCTACATATTTGCAAAATTCATATTTAAACAGGCTTCAGGATAGTAGCCCAAACTAATGCCTCCCAGGTGTGCTTGGAACTCCTGCTTTGTGTCAGTCAGTAGATGTTTTGTGAGCATCCCCTGTGTAATCAACTTCACGTAGATCTGTGGGGAATAGGAAATTCTGAATTAGTAAGTATTATTCATGTCTTTAAGGAACTTGAAGTCTAGTTGGAGTAACAAGGTTTCCATAGGAAGCAGCTTCGAGTAAAGTATTATGATAGCCTCTGTGCCCAAATACCATTTCTTGGCTGAGCCGGCTGTAAAAGAATTACCTGGGGAGCTTGTTAAAAATAAAGATTCTTGGGCCCCACCCATTAACTTTTCCCTGTAGATCTCAGGTGGGGCTCAAGACTGTGTTTTTCTTTTTAAAAATAAGCAATGCACAGCACAAAAGATACAGAAGGTTGTATGGTAAACAAACAGTCCTCCATCGTGCGTCCATTCCATTTCTTCCCAGAGACAGCCGCTTTCACTCTATGTCGTTGCAGACATAGAGTCAGCCCACACTTACAGACGTGCGTGTGTGGGCCGGGGGCTGGGTCATGTTATACAGACTGTCCTGCGCCTGGCTTTTGTCGGTTCCCAAAATGTCTTCAGGATCTTTCTCTAGCTCTTCCTCCAGAGCTTTGAAAGGCTGCCTCCCAACAGCGTATAAAAGCTCTGAGGAGATTCTGGTGCACAGCCAGGTTTGGGAGCCACAGAGAGTCTGAGTGCTAAAGGAGTTTAGAAAAAGTTTTCTTGAAATGTTGATACTTGAAAGTCTTGTATTCCACGGCAAGAAACTAGACTCAGCAAACATTTCATGTACTTCTAGATTTAGGTTGCTTTAGAATAAGTTTTTGCATAATGTTTCTTACTTGTTATGGTTATAAGGTAAAATTTATCAGTCAAAAAGGCATGACGACAGTAGTGTATATATACTGATATACATCCTGATAACATACTTTTAAATTCCTTCCTTCAGTAACTTAAGAACACTGCCAAGCAAACCTTTATGAAATTGCTGCTGTATCCTTTATGGACATGGCAAGTTTTTTCTCCCCCAGGGTAATTTACAGGGTTCGTAAATTTTCACATAATATTCATTTTGGGATGGCATTTATTTGCTGTTTCACTGGTAAAGGTAGAAGTATAGTCTATCTCCATGAAATAGCATATCCACTGGGCATCGTTTGCCTTATAGCTTCCCTTAGTCTCTACAGATGTGCCTCATACGTAGCCAGACAGGCAGAAAGTAGGTTGCCAAAGAGAAGTAAGAGTATTAGCTTAAGAGGTTGAACCGCTGGTGGAGTAACCACAGGATGGTGAAAGGTAAATATGTTTAGCTCTTTGGGTATTTCAGAAATTTAAAGCATCTTTCCTTTCTTTAGAACATTCTAATAGAAATTGTTACCTTCAGGACGCGTTGATGGCTCAGTCATTTAAGCATCTACCTTTGGCTCAGGTCATCTTCCCAGGGTCCTGGGATCGAGTCCCGCATCAGGCTCCTTGCTCAGTGGGGGCCTGCTTCTCCCTCTGCCTGCGGCTCCCCCGGCTTGTGTTCATTCTCTCTGACAAATAAATAAAAAAAATACTAAAAAAAAAAAAAAAGAAATTATTACCCTCGTGAAAGAATAGTTTATTTGTGCTTATTTGTAAAGATCCATTTAATCCATTTACCATTTACATTTCCTACTTTGTCACACAGTGAGGAACAGAAGGAACATGTTTTCTGCCCTCAAGAAGCAAACATTGTAGTGTAATGTATCAGCATTTAAAATGTATTTGCTGTGTATATTTCACAGATTTACCTTGGAATAAGTTTTGCTAAAAGCTTGTTATAAAAAGTTTGGATTTTAAGTGGTGGGGTGCGTTTTGTATCAGTGAGCTTACCTATTGGTTCTTCAACCCCCTTATTTTTCTCTCATAGTCTTTGTTCAATTCCAGTAACATAGATGTTCTTAGCCAGCTGGTCAGAAAGAAGTTTAGAAACCCTGGAGCAGTTGGAAGTGTCAGCCAGCTGTTTGAAGCAGAAAAAGTGTCTTAATTTTCAGAGGTTATTAAGAAATGAAGGAATTTGGTTCAGAGTATGTGTTTCATTCCAAACCCTCATTAAACATGGTTAAGCACATAATATGCCTATAAATGGCTTTAATGTGTCAAAAATAATGTCTTCACAAAAGTTGAAATATGCCATGCTCAACTTAAAAGAAAAGCACTTAATTTTATGAAACGAGTTTTTTTTTTTTTAAGATTTTATTTATTTATTTGACAGAGAGAGAGAGATCACAAGTAGGCAGAGAGGTAGGCAGAGAGAGGGGGCGGGGGAAGCAGGCTCCCCGCTGAGCAGAGGGCCTGATGCGGGGCTCGATCCCAGGACCCCTAGATCATGACCTGAGCTGAAGGCAGAGGCTTTGACCCACTGAGCCACCCAGGCGCCCCATGAAACTGGTTTTATAAGTCGGCAAGAAAATAACAGAAGTTGAACTTTTTCAGAACCACAAAGTTAATCATAAATTACCAGTTTGATTTTCATATGCGCAAATTATAAAAATTTATAGTAAAGTAAAAATTCACTCTAGCTGATATCTGGTAATTAAGTATCACAGGGTTAACACACTACACAAAACAAAATTTAAAAGTGGAAATGCCTATTGGCATCCTTGTACTTTTAGTAGGAACATCAACACTGGTTAGCAAAATAAGGTTTCTGGACCAGCAAAGCCATTGTTCTACAATTTCATTCTAAGTATTTTATGTATATTGACTTGACTTTATTACTATCTCTTTGAGGGAGACAAATTCCATATCTCTGTCTTTATATAAGACAACAACAGGCAGGGTAAGTTGCCCAAAGTCGCACAGCCAGTAAGTGGAGCAGCCCGGATCCCAGCATAGGCCAGCTTGACTGCAGAGAACTCAGCCATCACAATTAATCAAAAATTGAAAACAAATTATCTTTTTCTTCCCCCCTTTAAGAATGGCCATTTGAGTATCTGAAGTGTGTTCTGAAGAGCCATCCTAAAGGAAAATATTAAGCCAAGTTTCCTGCTTAGGCTCAAACTTCATAAATAAGCCCAGAGCTCTATGAGCTATGACTGCTATCTAATTGAAATGTAATAATATTAGTGGCTCCCAGTTATTACTTAAAATATTTACTATGGCATTGCTTACTATTTGCTAAGCCCTGTGCCTTCCATATTAACACACATTGTTCTGTTCAGTCCTAGGGGAACTTCTGCTCAGAGAGATGAAGAAACTTGCTCTTGTCAAAACTACCAGAGCTAAAATATCAAACCAAGTCTTTCTAATTCCAAAATCTGTGCATCTCACAGAAGCTAGTTAGCACTTGTTTAGTCTTGTGGCCAGGAACTAGGCTTGGGGGGTCTTGCCTGGCTCATAGCTCTCCCAAGAGCCGAACTGACCCCAGACTTAGGATATATAAGGAAATACAGAGCAGGTTATAAACTATCCTCTATGTTCCTGGAGGTAATTCACCTCAAAGCCACTCCCCAGCCTCTTTGATGGTGTTAGTGTGGCGCTTTGGAGGTTGCAGTCAGTAGTTTGGTGCTTTGGGTAAGAAGGTAGACTTTGGATACCTAGGTAAAAACTTTTGTAAGGAAGGAAAATTTTAAATGAATGAATTTCATTACTATAGCCTTTTATCATCCAAGGATGGATGAGAAATCTACTAATACTTGAGTTGAAAGATCTTTCCCTTTTTTTTTTTTTTAAAGATTTTATTTATTTGACAGAGAGAAACACAGTGAGAGAGGGAACACAAGCAGAGGGAATGGTAGTGGGAGAAGCAGGCTTCCTGCCGAGCAGAGAGCCCGATGTGGGGCTCGATCCCAGGACGCTGGGATCATGACCTGAGCCAAAGGCAGACGCTTAACGACTGAGCCACCCAGGCGCCCCAGATCGTTCCCTTTTTACCACTTATTTGTTGCCTTTAGTTCCTATACAATTCTTTAAAAAATTTAAGCTGAATGGACTTTAAAAATAAAAGTCGCTTGTAGCTTTATCACAATGTATTGGTTTTCAAATAGGTTTTCTGCACAGTTAATAGTAAGAAATTTACTGGGATCATGGTGTTGTGGGCAGGCTGTACTTTGTACTGAGAGAAGTTTTGAGCTCAGTTCAGGAAATAGAGTATATAAAATAACTCAATATCAATATGTAGAAATGTGTATCAATAGAATGTGAGAGGACTTTCTGTGGGTGATCCAGTGAAGAATTTGGAATTTGAGTTGGGCTTTGAAGACTAGGTAGTGTGGATTGCTAGGTGACGAATGGGGAGAGAATTTGAAGCCAGAGGAATATCTAATGAATTCCACAGGACAGTAAGATCTTAAAGAATTTGGCCACCCACCCTTCCAACAACAAAGGTAGAGAATATAAATGGGAGTATTATCCAAGAGGAAAAAAGAGAATGTTTGGCAGATCCTATGGAATTCTGGTTAGTCATTAATTCAATTCTGTTCTTGTCAAGTGTCCAAAAAAAAAAAAAAAACCAAAAAAAAAAGCCAGCTAAGCAACAATTTCAGAAGATTAAGACAATAGAAAGTGCTAAAGTCGTCTCTGTCCCAGGCACCATTAGGCAATGGGGTGGTTCTTCTATAGATGGAAGCGATTCAGCAAAGGTCACTTTGTAACCCCTATAGAAAACCACCCCAACACACACATTTACACACGTTGGTCTAATAAACATTGAACATTTTGCTGTTGGGAAAAAGTAGGGAGATTTGTATATGAAGGAAACTTTTGTAAGAGAAATAAATGGATTGAGAGAGACTAAAGGGTTGAAAGTGATTCTTACAAATTTTGCTTTCGTAATTCTACATTTTGTGTGTCTTACTCTATTTGCTTTTTTTTTTAAAGGTATTTTTTTTTTTAAAGATTTTATTTATTTGACAGAGAGAAACATAGCAAGAGAGGGAACACAAGCCGAGGGAATGGTAGCGGGAGAAGCAGGCTTCCCGCAGAGCAGGGAGCCCGATGCGGGGCTCGATCCCAGGACTCTGGGATCATGACCTGAGCTGAAGGCAGGCGCTTAACGACTGAGCCACCCAGGTGCCCCACTCTATTTGCTTTTAACATACCTGTTAAAGCTATAGTGATTCTAGAATTCTCTTAATGTAGGGTAAGGGTGAGCAGTGGGACAAGTTATCCCTCCCTCTGGGAGAGAAACTGAAATGTATGTAGTAGTTCCCTTTGGTGTCCTTCAAAGATCTGAAGTAAACTTCTTGGTTTAGGAACACTTAATTTTTATGTTTAATTTGATTTAAAAAAATTACATATTATATGATTAAGGTGTTTTTAATATTTACTAATTTATCAATTTACTGTTGTAAAAATTAGTAAATGTATCAAATTCACTATTAAATTCTGAAACTTTAAGATAAACGTTACAATTTATAATTGTCAAAACCTGAAGACATCACTAACATTTTAGTATAAGAGATTATATTGTTGTGGGAATGGAGGCTGAAGAGTAGAAGCTGGAGAGGGGAACCAGAGACCTTTGAGGATTATTAGCTAAGTTTTGTCCAAAATTCGAATGTTCCTCTCCTCTGTTTTCTTCCCTAAGCCCTGTGGAAGTTGCCCTTATTTATGTATCTTAGATAGTGATAGATGAGTTTAGATTAGAGTTTAGATTAGTTTAGATAGTGATAGATCAGTTTAGATTTTCCACGACACATCTAACATTGTTTTCTTACTTAATTTGGTGTAGCCATCACTTTTTAAGAATGAGACGTGTGGGGGCGCCTGGGTGGCTCAGTCGTTAAGCATCTGCCTTGGGCCGAGGTCATGATCCCAGGGTCCTGGGATCGAGCCCTGCATCGGGCTCTCTGCTCTGCGGGAAGCATGCTTCTCCCGCTACCATTCCCTCTGCTTGTGATCCCTCTCTCGCTGTGTTTCTCTCTGTCAAATAAATAAAATCTTTAAAAAAAAAAAAAAAAAAAAAGAATGAGACGTGTGGCCCTAGTCAGGGTATGACGAGACAAATCTGAGTTTCTGGAAGTGTCAGGTTGGCTTCTGTGGCTTTGAGTTTCTGTTCTGGTTGAAGCACAGCCCCTACTACTGACGTCTAATGGAGCTCACTTTCAGAGGGGGTTGGTTTGGAACTCATTGCATATACAGAGTAGATCCCACACATCTCCCTTTCTTCTCACCAACTTTTCCATCTTAGCCTGCTATTACGGCACTTACACGTTGTCACTGTTAAAGAATACACTGCCTCGGATATCTCAGATTCTGAACATTCTACTATTTGAGCATAATTTCTTTTCTTTTTTTAATTATTTATTTATTTGTTTCACAGAGAGAGGGAGATCACAAGTAGGCAGAGAGGCAGGCAGAGAGAGAGGGGGAAGCAGGCTCCCTGCGGAGCAGAGAGCCCCATGCGGGGCTCGATTCCAGGACCCCGAGATCATGACCTGAGCCAAAGGCAGAGGCTGTAACCCACTGAGCCACCCAGACGCCCCTATAATTTCTGCCCCTTACAGATCACTTGTTTGAGGCCTCCCCTGAGTCAGTGATAGGGATGCACCGAGATTCCTCAGACCATCTCACCATTTTCTCACTACCTTCTGTCTTCATGCCCCTTTCATCCCGCAGCTCGGATTGCAGGGTCTATCATTATATTAACTTCCCTGTAAATACACGCAACTCTCTTTCTGGTCTTTGTCCACAAAACCTCGACTCTGGACAGACCCACCTTCCTCCCTTGGGCCTGTGTTGAATGTTGCTGAAAAAATGTCACACAACTGTGCAGAAGTGGTTTCACTTGGAATTTATGATCACAGACCTCAGGCGCACCCTCAGCCCTGCTCGGCAATGTTACTGTGTTTCTCGGTCTTTCATTCTTCAGATCAATGATTTTATACTGTCTTTTCTAGCTCCTCACACCTCATCTTTCTTTTCTCACACTTTCCATACTCAGCTCATTTTCTCACACCAGGTTAGCTGAGAAAACAGAAACCTTCAGGCTATAGTGTGAGGTCCAATTTATCAGTTTTTTTCTTTGTTCCTGTGTGTTTGAGGTCATAATTCGAGGCCACTGAGTTGCTTTATTTTAAGAGTTTTATAGTTTTGGTTCCTACTTCTTAGGTATATGATCTATTTGAGTTAATTTTTATGTATGTGTATGGTGGGAGTCCAAGTGCAGTTTTTGCGTGTGTTTGTCTCAGGGCTATTTGTTGGAAAGACTGTTCTTTTCCCATTGAATGGTCTTGGCATTGTCATGGAAAATCACTTGATCCTAGATGTGAGGGCTTATTTCTGGGTTCTCGGTTCTGTTGCATTCTGTATGTTTCTTCTTGTGCTAGTACCACACAATATTGATTACTGTAGTTTTGTATGTAAGTTTTGAAATTTGGAAGTTTGGATCCCCTATCTAATGATTTTTAACCTTTTCTTTGGGATGTAGAAACCCTTTTGGGTATAAGAAATGGTGGGCCCAGGATATGGTACATAAATGTGCAGAAAATTTTGCCTACGGTTTATTTTATTGGATTGGAAATTGATAGCTTTTCAGTTAAAAAAAAAAGTTTTTGGGGGCAACTGGGTGGCTCAGTCATTTAAGCTTCTGCCTTAGGCTCAGGTCATGATCTTGGAATCTCAGGATGGTGCCCGGGTCAGACTCCCTGTAGGGGGTAGTCTGCTTCTCCTTCTTTCTCTGCCTCTCTCTCTCTCTCTCTCTCTCTCTAGTTCACTCTGTCTCAAATAAATAAAATATTTTTAAAAATTTATTGAAAACTTTTTAAGCAGTGTATTCACCTTTTGCTTTCTATGGAAATAAATAAAATAAATTTAAATTGGACAAGGAAAGCAAGTTTCAGTTCTACTCAAAAGTGAGTTGCTGGGGTGCCTGGGTGGCTCAGTTGTTAGGAGTCTGCCTTCGGCTCAAGTGGTGGTCCTGGGATCGAGCCCCGCAGCCGGCTGCCTGCTCAGCGGGGAGCCTGCTCCTCCCTCTCCCACTCCCCCTGCTTGTGTTCCCTCTCTCACTGTGTCTTTCTCTCTGTCAAATAAATAAAGTCTTAAAAAAAAAAAAAAGGCGAATTGCGTTTACTTGATTCACTTACAAGGATTGAATGTTTGAATGGCAATGTCATGTTATTTTTAATGGCTGGTTTGGACTTTTTAGTCTTGATTGTAGTGAGCTCAACTCAGATTTTCAAAGACTGTATAGTAGCAAATGTACGGGATGGAGTTCACACCTGAAAGTAGGCTTGTTTTGGAATATCCAGATACCTCTAAGATTTTTTTTTTTGATATTTTGTTATAGTTGTTCGATTGCTACATTTTAATTAAAGTTTTTGTTTGCTTAGTTTTTTTACCTGATTGTAAAAATAAAATTTTATCTTTAAAAGCATTTTAGTTATGAAATGACACAAAAACACATCTAAAACATAAATCATCAGTTTATTGAATAATTATAAAACGGAACAACCACCCAGGACCCCAAGACACACCTTTCCAGATCGCAGCCCCCTAGAGGAAACCATGATCCTACTATTGTGATTTCTCTCTTTCTTGCTCTCCCTTTTAGTTTAATCTCTAAGCACTGTATTACAACTTTGCCTGATTTTGAACTTTATGAATAGAATACACTGTATATATACTCTCTCTCTTTTTAACACATTGATCACTTAATTTGTTCATATATTGCACGGGGCTATAGTTCTTTTCATTTTTGTATCTGTATATACTATAACTTTGAGAATATACTATAATTCCATTCACTTTACTGTTGACTATTAGAAATAATGATTCTGTAACCATTCCTGTTGAAATAGATATCTTGGTGCACATGTGCATGCGATTCTCTAGGGTATATTTACCTAAAGAGAAATTGCTTGATCAGAGAATACAGTTCTTTAGTTTTGTTGCAGATTTTCTGTTTTCTGTTTTCCAGAAAACAGATTTTCTGTTTTTGAGAATGGCTGTACTAGATTTACTCCAGCCTGCAGTATATGAAAGTTTCCACTGCTCCACATTGTCTTCCACATTTGGTGTCATCAGACTTTCTAGTATTAGCCAATCTGGTGGGTGTATTGTGGCATTATATTGCAGTTTTAATTTGTATTTCCCTCAGTTGTTAATGAGGTTACAAACCTCACCATGTGTATATTAGCTATTTGGGTTTCCTTTTATGATGTGCCTCTTCAAATCTTCAACCATTTTTTTCTATTTTCTTTTTTTTTTCTTATTATTTGTAAGAATTTATTATATTCTAGATATAGTTCTTTTGGTGGTGATCTGTACTGTAACGTCTTCTTCCATTCTGGTTTATCCTTTCATTCTTTATTTTAATGAACAGAAGTTATTTTGGCATGATTGAAATTACTGGTTTTTCTTCCCCCCCCTTATGGACAGGGGATTTTATATTCTGATTAAGATAACGCTTCCCAGCACAGAGTCATAAATATATTTTCATATTATCTTTTTTTTCTTTTTTTAAGTAGGCTCCGCACCCCGCTCAGAGTCCAACTCTGGGTTCGGACTCATAACTATGAGATTCAGATGTGAGCCGAGCCAGAGTCAGATGCTCAACTGACTGAACCAACCAGCTAGGCCCCCCTAGTTTCATATTATCTTATTACAACCTTTTTAGTTTTACTTTCATGTGTTGTTTAGGTTTCTAATCTACTTTGCAATGAATTTTAATGTTGTGAATTAGGTGCCTAATTTCATTTTTTTCTTCATACAGATATATAAAAGTCTCAGAACCTTATGTTGACAAATCTGTCCTTTCTGCCTGCTCTGCAGGGCCTTCTATGTAATATTTAAGTGTCCACACGTGTGTGAGTGTGTTTTTGAGCTCTTGTCTCTTTTCCATAGTGCCTTAATTCCTATACCTTTAAAATAAATCCTGATACCTGGTAGAGTATATGTAAGAATGCCTTACATATTCTTGGCTCTTTATATTTCCATATCAATTTTAGAATCAGCTTATCAGTTTCCATAGATTTTTTTTTTAAAGATTTTATTTATTTATTTATTTGACAGAGACAAAGAGATCACAAGAAGGCAGAGAGGCAGGCAGAGGGAGGGGGGAAGCCGGCTCCCCAATGAGCAGAAAGCCCCATGTGGGGCTCAATACCAGGACCCTGAGATCATGACCTGAGCCGAAGGCAGAGGCTTAACCCACTGAGCCACCCAGGCGCCCCAGGTTCCATAGATTTTGATTGGGGTTAAATTGAATCTGTGAATCACTTTGCAGATAATTAATATCTTTACATTATTGAAACTTCAAATCCATGATTATGATGTATATGTTCATTCCTTTACATCTTCTTTAAAATCACTTAATAATGTTTTACATTTTCCTTAAAGAGGTCTTGCATAGTTTTTGTTCAATTCCAGTGCACTCAACATTTTTGAAAGATTTGATTGATTGATTAATTGATTGATTGAACCCTAGTTCAATCAAGAGGAAGAGCAGGGTGAGGGTGGAGAGGGAAGAGTCTCAAGCAGATTCCACACTGAACACAGAGCCTGATGCGGGGCTTGTTCACACGACCCTGAGATCATGACCTGAGCCAAAATCACGAGTTGGGTGCTTTACTGACTGAGCTACCCAGGTGCCCCTTGACATTTTTTATTCAATTGTACATGGTGTTTTATTTCATTGTTTAGCTTTATATTGTTTGTATATGGAAATGTGATTTTTATGTGCCGATACTACACATAGCAACCTTTTTATGGATTATCATTTATAGATTCTTTTGAGTTTTCTGCAGATGTAGGCATAGTATTTGCAAATGACAGCTTTTTTTTTCTTTTCTAGTTCCTATACCTTTTCATTCTTTTTCTTACTTTACTACACGAGCTAATGTTCAATAGAACTGGTAACATTGGACCTCCTTCTTTTGTTCTTAATCTCAGAGAGACCAATTTCATGTCATTCGCAGGATTTTTTGGAAGCACTTAGCAGATTATGGAAGTGTCCTAGTCTTAATTTTCTAAGAGGTTTTCTTTGCTTTTTAATCATAAGTAAATGTTGAATTTTGTCAAGTACTTGTCCTGTATCTTTTTAAATGGTCCTGAGACTTTTTCTTTTAGTCTGTTAATGTAGCAAATTTCAGTGACTAAAATTTTTAGAGTTAAAACCAGAGTTTTAGGGCTAAAACCACCTTGCTATTCCTGACACTCGCTATTTGTATTTTTGCTCATAAATGAGAGTAGCTTGTAATTTTCCTTTCTTGTATCATCCTTTCTAAGTTTTAGTATCAGGCTGTGCTATCCTAAATTGAGTTAGGGAGTAAGTCTTTTTGTTCTGTTCTCTGGTGCAAGTTTTATATAGTATTGGAATTACTTCTTAAGTGTACCCGGGACTGGCATGTGTGTGTGTGTTGGGGGGACCATTTTAAAAATTACAAAGTAGCAGTTACAGGATATTCTTCTTTGTGATTCAGGTTTGCCTATCTTATCTATATTTTCTAGTCTCTTAGCAAAAAATTGTTCATAATTCTCTCTTTTACCTTTAATATCTATAGAATCTATAGTTCTGTACTTCTTTTCATTCCCAGTATTGGTTATTCATGTCTTATCTCTTCAGTTTGCTAGAGAGGTTTGCCAATTTTGTGTTTTCAAAGAATTTTTGACTTTGGTGCTCTGTTGCATGGTTTGTTTTCTACGTCATCAGTTCTGCTTTTTTAGTCCATGTTTTTAAGGTTTGTTTTGCTGTTCTTTGTGTAACTGCTTCAGGTAGCTGCTTATTAGCTTATTGATTTCAGCTTTTTTTCCTAGTACATGTATTTAAAGGTGTATGTTTCTGTTTATAAGTTCTGCATCCTGCAAGTTTTGTTATGCAGCATTTTTATTAGTGCTCATTTCAAGGTAATTTTCAGTGTTTCATTATGATTTATCAGTTGACTCAGATAAGCTAGCAGTTTGTTTCTTAATTCCTAAATACATGAAGATTTTCCATTTAACTTTTTGGTCATCAATTTCTGTCTTAATTGAAATGTGGCTAGAGGGTTCCGGATCAGACCTTTAGTATTTGACTGTGGCCCACTGTGTGGTCGCCTGTTATGAATGGTTGATGTATGCTGGGAAGAATGTGTGTTCTGTAGATGTTGGGTGTATTATCCCATAAATATCCATTAGGTCATGTTTTTTATTTTTTATTATTTTTATTTTTTTAAGATTTATTTATGTGAGGGAGAGAGAGCACATGTGAGTTGGGGGGGGAAGAGGGCGAAACTCTTCAAGCAGACTCGCCCCTGAGTGTGGAGCTCAGTGCTGGCTGGAGCCCAGCACCGGGCCCAATTCCACGACCCATGAGACCATGACCTGAACTGAAACCAAGATTCGGATGCTCAACCAACTGAGCCACCCACGTGCCCCTAGGCCATGTTTTTTAATCCTGAAGTTCAAATCTTATATATTTCATAGATATTTGTTTTACCTGCTTTATTCTGTCAGATACTGAGAGAGTTGTCAGCGTCTCCCACGACAGTCATTCCTGTTACATCCTCCTGGGAAATGAAATTTTAAAACTGAATATGTCTCTCTCATATTTTTTACTTTAGATTTTCTGTTGCTTAATCTTAATATTAGCTATACTTTTAAAAAAATTATTATTTTTTAATACTATTTTTTTTAATTACCCATCTTATTACTTTTAGTCTTTCTGGTTCCTTGTTTTATGTGTGTCTTATAACCAGTGAGTTGTGGTGTTTTAGTCCAGCCGGGTAATCTGTGTCTTTTAACTGGAGCAGGTTAATCAGTTTGCATATGATATAATTATGGCACTTATATATTTGAATTTATACCTCCATTTTATTTTAGTCTCTCCATTTCTTTTTCTCTTTTTTATCCCCTCTTTTTTTTGAATTGATTTTTAAAATAAATTCTTTGTCCCCACCCTGGTAATAGTATGGAGGTTACACTTTCTATTTCCCTTTTTTCAGTTGTCTCCTGAGAGAGTCTGGTGGGCATTCTTACGACACAAGTCCAGTGTTAATCATCACCTTTCCGTTAGAGCCCTGAAACTGCGTTTGTTCTCTTCTAACTCAAGTGCTGCTGTTGTCATGGGTTTTAGTTCTTCGTATATTTTTAAATCTCACATGACATTATTTTATGTAGGGAATATCCATGTAAATTTACCCATACATTTATTATTACTTTTTTAAGCTTTTCACTTTGTTCTTGCATCAGACCTTTCTGTGATCATCTTACTTTTGCCAGCAATATGTCCTTTGCATTTCCTTTACTGTGGGTTAGCTGGAGGTGAACTCTCAGTTTTTGGTTGACTACGAATGTTTCTCCCCTCTCCTTCTCAAGACATGTTTTAACTGAATACTGAATGCTAGGTTAATGGAATGCTAGGATGGGGGGCTAGGAGTGGGAAGAAAGGGAGAGAAAGAGAGAGAGAGCCTGAGAGCTCTCTGGTGTCTCCTCTTATCCTTTTACTTTATTTAATTTTTTTTAAAGATTTATTATTTATTTGAGAGAGAGCATGAGTGAGAGGGGCAGAGGAAATCTCAAGCAGACTCCATGCTGAGCATGGAGCCTAATGTGGGGCTCACCTGGAGGCTTGATGTGGACCTCTTCTCAGGGCTAGATCTCATGACCTCAAGATCACCACCCTGAGATCATGACCTGAGCCAAAACCAAGAGTTGATGCTTAACTGACTGTACCACCCAGGTGCCCCTGGTGTCTCTTCTAAGGACACTAATCCTGTTTTATCAAGGCCCCACCTTTATGACCTCAATTTTAATTACTTCCGTAGGGCCCTATCTCCATATACACTGTTGGGGTGACAGCTTCAACATGTGAATTTGGGGGAATACAAACAGTGGGTCTGGACTAGGTGGCATTTATGTAATGGTTGAGGGTCTTATTGCTTCTAATTACTTCTGATGTCTCTACTGTTGATAATAGTGAATCACTTCTGTGTATTTGGGCATCTTCTCCCCAAAATTATTTAGCAAGTGTATAGGGAGGAGAATAAAATTTATCTCTGCATATGTTTCTGCAATCTACAGAATTTGTTGGTTGGGTTGTTGTACACTTCCCAGCTAAATTCTAACCATCTGCTGTAGTTAAGTAAAGATTTTCAGCTTATTTACATATTGACTCTTATTTTTCTTTATCTTAGCTGTGTTGGTGTAGAAGAACATCATGCTGTTGACATTGACCTTTATCACTGTCCCAACTGTGCCGTTCTACATGGTTCCTCCTTGAGTAAGTACTAGAAACTTAAATAGAAACCGAAGTTTAGAATTTTATGTGTATATGACCATATTTTAATAATACTTTGACTAGATATGTTACACCCACCAAGAACTATAGGGAATATTTTTCTGAAGATACTGAGAATACAGTTTCTGTCTGAATTGCTGAATAACATTTAATAAGTCAAGAAGACAAAAAGAAAAAAATACTATCATTCTTTTTTTTTCTTTAAAGATTTACTTGTTTTAGAGAGAGAGTGTGAAAAAAAGCGAGTATGTGTGAGTGTGGTGGGTGGACAGAAGGAGAGGGAGAGGGAGAGAATATCAAGCAGACGCCCCACTGAGCATGGAGCCTGACCAGGGGCTTGATCCCATGACCCCAAGATCACCCTGAGCTGAAATCAAGAGTTAGGTGTTTAACTGCTTAACTGACTAAGCCACCCAGGTGCCCCCCAAATACTGTCATTCTTAATTGCCAGTGCAAAGCCCCCAAACTTAAGGACATGTATTCAAAGCTTTTAATTTGAGAAGTGTGGAAAAGTAACGTTTTCTGATTCTGGAAACTGATTTCAAATGTTTTTATCTCTTTATAAATTGAAAAAAAAAAACCTCGGTAGTATTTGGGACAGTGTACAGGATAAGACTTTAATGCACACACATGCATTATATTTTTAGGAGGAGATTTGGTTATCAATATGCTGAAATGTTATTCTATTTTCTGATTTTGGTCTTCAGTTTGAATATGGCCTAGAGTCCTGCCCAACTTGAGACCACACTCCGACCCAGTCTCGTTCTGAGCAAATGTCTGCCTACACTCTTCTGCCCAAGTTAAATATCATTTTATGTATGATATTGGTACCCCCCAGAGGGCACATGAACTT
Organism: Procyon lotor; assembly: GCA_028646535.1. Classification (NCBI taxonomy): domain Eukaryota; kingdom Metazoa; phylum Chordata; class Mammalia; order Carnivora; family Procyonidae; genus Procyon; species Procyon lotor. The sequence continues at coordinate 9,873,436 of CM053614.1, forward strand.
CCTGGCCTGTGCTCTTGATTTCAGCTCGGGAGTGATGTTGGGGTCGTGGGATCAACCCCCATGTCCGGCTCCATGCTCAGCAAGGAGTCTGCTTGAGATTCTCTCCCTCTCCTTCTGTCCCCACCCCGCCTCACACACACATGCTTTTTCTCGCACTCTCTTCCTCTCTAATAAAAAAAAAAAAACAAAACACAAATCTTTAAAGGGAAACAAAAAGGATGACAGAATTTTTTCATTTTATCTGTTAGATATATTAGTAATTTACCTAGTTTCTTTGTAAGAGATTTAGAAATCCAAGCTATAAGAATACATCAAAATACTACATTAAATTTCGTAATATATTAAAATACTCGTTATCCATTTTATTAGTACAAAATTCGAGGTTAGCAAATTGGTAGAATCGTTAGTGTAATTGGCCAGTTTATTGTCATAAATGTTTTTAAAGGTTCTTATTTTGTGCAGCAGTGAAGTATGTGGTATATAACGGGGAATAATTATTGACCAAGTATAATTCTTGGAGGAAATAAATAATACTGGGTTGTTACTTCAAGAAAGGAAACAGAACTAAAATGTATAACCCTTTTAGTTTAGAATTTATGTAATTTCCAAATGAAATAATTGGAATTTAATTTCTATGAAATATTAAGTGGGTTACAATGAGATGGAACAGTGTTTAAAACACTATGATACGTGATGCATTCTGTTTTCTGTTTTTCCTATATGATTTAATTTTTTAAAAAGCTTGTCATGCTCACTAAATTGATTTCATAATCCATAATGGATCATGACCTGCACTTTGAATAATGATGCTTCAGAGAAAAGCTTGACCATTGCATGGCCCTTTGTATACTTCTCATGCTTGAATAACATAAGATCAGGAATTGGTTATCTTCTGGGCAAAAGTCCAACACTAAATACCCACAGGGAAAATGTCCAAGATCCAGTAATTTGTTCTGTCTTGATTTAAGGTTCACCTTCCCAGCCTCTCACCCTACACCCTTAACTTGGGTCGTTTCTTTTGGCCCCTTTCCCTCTGCTATTAAGCCTCTCTTGTTTGCCACCTAGGGCTTTCTGTTCTCTCAGAGTTCTCCATGAATCCTTATTGTAGATACTATTTAGACAATGAAATATTCACTTGGTATGGTGAATTTAGATTTGACCCTTTTAATGGGAGTTAAGAATTTTATTTAAGGGGACATATTGAAAAAGCCCCAGACTTACATATCTCAGTGTTTCTCAGGCACGTAGAGTCCAAACTCGGAATTTTCTCTCCCTATGACCACTACTAAAATATTCCTTCCTTTAAGAAATTCAGTCACCTTCTTGCAGTGGCTGATTTTATGTGTTAGGCATGTTGGCCTAACAGGACAGTTGTAGCATCTCTGTTAACATCGTGCAAATCTGCTCATTTAAAAGGAAAGAGAAGTAAAAAAAAAAAGGGGGAAAGAGAAGTAATTGGCAGCTATTGGATGCCCCAGAAACTATGCTAAGAAGTACTTGACCTATGTAACACGTTGAGGTGAGAAAAATGATTGAATTAGCTATTTCATGTAGTTATTTGGCAGAGCTGGAGTTTGAGCCCATAGCTGTCCAATCCCAAATCTATTCTAATTCTAATCTATTCTGCCAAAATGAAAATTAAAACAATGTAATACTGTAGTTTACTTATCAAATGGGTAACTTTCTCTTTTTTTTAAATTTAAATTCAAATTTAATTTTTTTTAAAAGATGTCTGTATTTGAGAGAGGGAGTGAGTGGTGGAAGGGGCTGCAGGAGAGGGGAACAAGCAGACCTCCTTGCTGAGCGGGGAGCCTAATCCGGAGCTCAGTCCCAAGACCCCTGGATTGTGACCTGAGCTGAAATCAAGAATCAGATGCTCAACCAACTAAGCCACTCAGGTGTCCCTCCTTTTTTTTTTTTAAAACAATGATACTCACTCTTGACCCAGGGCTTCGAAATAGGCTGCTTATATATACTGGTAAGAATGTGAGTTACCTATCACTTTTTCGGAGGCAGTTTTGCTATATGTAACAAGCATCTTAAAAATATTGAGTCTTTCTTCTAGCATTTCTAGGAATTTATCCTGAGGAATTAATGAGGGAAACAGATTTATGTATATGAATATTAATCTCAATTTTGTTTGAAGAAAGATTCAGAATGAGCTAAGTGCTTAAGACTCAAGAAAGGATTATAAAGTGATGTATCTATATCTATGTCTTAAAATTCTAGGCTGCTTTTAAGTTGCTTTTGAATATTTAATAAGGAGAAAAATGCTCATGATAGAATAAGAAAGGTAAGCAGAATGAACATCATGATCCCAGTTGAAAATAAAGTGGGGTTATGTATCTATATATATGTAGAACAGAAGGCTGGAATGAAACTCCCTTGATTTTTACAAGTGGTTTTAAATGAGAAAAAATAACACACGAAGGATGCCTTAATGGCATTTTCTAGGAAGGTTGCTTTATGATTCTATTTTTCTCATGAGACTTTTAAAAAATAGGATTTACTGTTTTCCATATTGAGAGTTTGACTGCCATGAATTACTTGAGAGTCTTGGGGTTTTTTTTTGTTTTTGTTTTTGTTTTTTTTTGAGAATCTTGTTTTAAATCCTTAGAAATGAATAAGCCCAATTTCCTACCTTAGTGGTTATTTAGTGTGACTTCTCCTTATTCAGATGAGGATCCAGTATTATTTTATTATTATGATCTTTTAGAATGAAGGTTTAGAATAACTTAAGACTCATAGAGTTGCCCTGGTCCCATGGTTTATTAGGAAAACATTCAAACATACAGGAAAAGTTGAAAGAATTTTGTAGAGAGTACCTCCAAACTCACCATGTAGACTCTATTATTACTATTTGACATTACTTGCTTTACTACACAGTTTTGTATCTATCCATTTTATTTTTTTTATTTTTTATTTTTTTAAAAGATTTTATTTATTTGACAGAGAGAAACACAGCGAGAGAGGGAACACAAGCAGAGGGAATGGTAGCGGGAGAAGCAGGCTTCCTGCCAAGCAGGGAGCCTGATGCGGGGCTCGATCCCAGGACCCTGGGATCATGACCTGAGCCGAAGGCAGATGCTTAACAACTGAGCCACCCAGGCGCCCCTCCATTTTATTTTTTTGATGCATTCTAAGCTAGTTGTAGACTTTAGTACATTTCCCAGAGTCATGAAGGTTTTAGGCTTAAGACTGATTTTCTTTTCTTTTTCTTTTTAAAGGTTTTATTTATTTGTCAGAGAGAGAGAAAGAGAGGAGAGAGCACAAGCAAGAGGAGTGGTAGAGGGAGAGGGAGAGCAAGGAGCCCAATACAGAACTCAATCCCAGGACCCTGGGATCATGAGCTGAAGACAGTCGCTTAACCAATAGAGCCACCCAGGTGCCCTGTAAGAGTGATTTTCAGACTTACAAAAGGATAAAAAACTGACATCTTACATTGCTAGCACACAAAAGGGCTGTAGGTGGTCCTGCCCTGGCTGAGAGCAGAATGAGATCCACAGTCCCTTTCTTGGCCTCTTCCCCATCTTCCCTTTTATTTTTTATTTATTTATTTAAAGATTTTATTTATGTATTTGTCAGAGAGAGAGAGAGTGTGTGTGTGTACAAGCAGGCAGAGAGGCAGGCAGAGGCAGAGGGAGAAGCAGGCTCCCTGCTGAGCAAGGAGCCCAATGTGGGACTCGATCCCAGGACACTGGGATCATGACCTGAGCTGAAGGCAGCTGCTTAACCAACTGAGCCACCCAGGCGCCCCCATCTTCTGTTTTATTGAGAAGTTCATCAACATGGTTTGAAACACAGCACTCCTCCCTTCATTTCCATTTGGAAAGTGGACCCAATCTTGTCACGTGACTTGCCCAAGGTTGCAGAATAAGTTATGGCTGAACTAGGAGACCAGTCCACATCTCTTGATTTTGATTGCCGTGACTCTTCAAGGCTGGAGCCACCCAGAGCTGCAGCATCACCGGATCTGAGCATTAGAACTAATTGTAAAGTTTTTTGTTCTGTCATTCCTCTTGTCTTCCTTTAATTATGCTGCAGCCGCCTGCTCTTCCTCCGTGGCAGTGTAAGCGTGCTTATTTTGGGACTAGATCTTGACATAAAAGAGAGGGGAACTTTGCTGTTAAAAGAGATTTCTGAGTGGGCTCCGTGACTTGGATGATCAATAAAAACCATACTATTACTTTATGGTCTAGTGAAAGTCCTGATTTAAAGTAATTGTGATATTTTATTGTATGTGTAAGTGTGGATATTATAATGGGCTCCATCTGCTAATTTGAATTTGTCTATTTAAAAGTTGTTTTTTTTTTTTAAAGATTTTATTTATTTGACAGAGAGAAACACAGCGAGAGAGGGAACACAAGCAGAGGGAATGGTAGCGGGAGAAGCAGGCTTCCTGCAGAGCAGAGAGCCCGATGCGGGGCTCGATCCCAGGACCCTGGGACCATGACCTGAGCCGAAGGCAGACGCCTAACGACTGAGCCACCCAGGCGCCCCTATTTAAAAGTTTTTTGAAATGAAAAGAGTAGACTTTTTAAAAAATTTTTTATGCTCTCTTCAAAATTTTATTTAAATTCTAGTTAACATACTGTAAGAGTAGATTTTTAAAAAAGATTTTAGAGAGGGAACACAAGCAGGGGGAGTGGGAGAGGGGAGAAGTAGGCTTCCCGCTGAGCAGGGAGCCCGATGTGGGGCTTGATCCCAGGACCTGGTATCATGGCCTGAGCTGAAGGCAGACACCCAACCGACTGAGCAACCCAGGCTCCCGAAGAGTAGGTTTTCTAAAACCCACGGTCAGTACCTATAATTGTGGCATTACACAAAGTAAAATTTACCTTTTCAGCCTGGAAATGCATCAGAAAGGGAGTGTTTTTATTGTACTTATAGTTGTTATTTCTTATAGAATATAAACTTTTTAGAAAGTACGTGGTATCACTAGTTATCACAATTGTTTTCTTTTTTAAAACTTCTAAAAACCCAGTGAAAAAGAGGAGGAATTGGCACAGGCACGACTACACAGAAATTGATGATGGCACCAAACCAGTGCAAGCTGGAACTAGGACTTTTGTGAAGGAATTACGTTCTCGAGTCTTCCCAAGGTATGGAAACTTGTTCTTGCCAAAGAAAATTTGAGACTGTTTCCTCATAAAGTGACATTATCTAAAGCATGTTTTCAAACTTCAGGTTGCAACCCATTCTCAGCTTTTTACTTTTTTGTTTTAATGAAATAGAAAATATTGGCGCATTTATATAAGTAATAGGAGTAAGTAAGGTTTCATGGAGCTATCGTGTTATATACGTGTACTGGGGCACCTTGTAAAAACACATTAACTGCTGATCTCCATCCGGAAAATTTGAGATACACTAATCTAAGGCCCTTGTTCCCAGTACCAGGTTCCTCGTGAGGGGCAGCGGCTGTGCTCCTCCCCTTCCACCTCACCTGCTCTGATTGTCAGACTCTGTGTTTTTCTTGTGTTGTTTCTTCTCCCTCTCTGCACCCTAGGTCTGTCAGGGTTACCCATAACCATTGCTCAGCCTCTGGTGGCAGCGGGACTAGGCTTTTTGATTTTTAGAAGATAATGGAAAGTGTTTGACTTATCTGTGGCTCAGAGAGAGTCAAAAGTATTACGCAGCATTTAATCATGCTAATTTAGATCATTTCCTGCTCACTGCCTGACATCTATTTAAAGTGATAATGCTTAGTAGCCTTTTACACAAGATCATATCCAGGCTTGTTAAGGAGGGGAAGCACAATTTAAATTTCAATCTCAACATCACATGCAGCTGATTACGGAATTATTTCAGATGCTCTAACTGTAAAACCCTTGCTATTTCTTCACAGTCTTTAACATTCCTGTCTGTCCCTCTTCCCCTTAATCCTTAAAAAGAAACAAGTAACTGATGCGCACCTAGCGTTGGCTCCGGCAGGCCTGCTGAGCTTTCCACAGTGGTTTCCACAGGACCTTTGTGGTATTAAAGGCCTTCCTCTCAGATATCCTCTTTTATCAGTTTCAAAGTGGTTGGACAAGTGTTTGTTTTCCTTGATTGGTTTGGAGCCTAGGGCCTGAGTTTTCAGCCTGTGTCTATGAACAGGCTTCAGAGAGGCTTGTGAGTTTCTTAAAACTGTATAAACAGTTTAGTGTCAATATATGAATGTGCGTTTTTCAGGAAGAGAAGCCATAGCTTTTATTCTTTTCAAATAGGCTTGTGACCCAAAAGAACAGTGTTAAAAATCCTGGCCTAGTGATGCCTGTGGCTTCTGTGCCAAAGTAGTAACAGATGAGAGCAGGTTATAGAGACGGTCACAAATGTCTAAACTATGATTACCACTAATTAAACGGGTCTTGGTTTTATTTTGTTTTAACTCCATAAACCTTCACATCATTAAAAACCATATATAGAGTGATGGTAATTAATTAAATTACACATACTTGATGTGATTAACAAATAAAGTGAATGGGTATCTTACCTCCCCCCATTTTAAAACTTAGTGTGGGCCTTTTGAGACATTTTCCTACATAAATAATTACACATAAATTATGTATGTGTATGTGTGTGTATATATATATATATACATCTAATTTTTAAAAAATAAAATCGGGTTATATTATGCATATGATGTACAACTTGCTTTTTTTATTCTCTTTCATTGGTATCTTTCCCTGTGTGTACAAAAATTTACCTCCCTCCTTTTTTTTTAATTTACCTCCCTCTTTAACTGCTGTGTAGCATGCAGTTGTGTATATTCACCATAATTTACTTAACCATCCCTCTACGATGTGTGTTTAGTTTGTCCCCAGTTTTTTTCTCTCGAAAATAATGGTGTACATATGTTTTTAAGCATTTGTGTTTATGTGTTTTTGAATGACAGGGGAAGTAAAACACCAAACATTGAAGATCAGGGAGTACAAGTGATTTGAAATGATTCCTCAGATTGAAGCTGAAGGAGTTGTTTGGTACTCAGAGTTGGGGAAGGAGGGAGCATGTCAGATGCTTTTGGGGAAACTAAGAGGCGGTATAGCTCGCAGGGAGTCAGATGAAGGAGATCTAAACCCTTCAAATATAAGACTATCCGGAAAAAGTTGTCTCATTTTAGGGAGCTTCAAACTGACCTTTTCTTTTCTTTTTTTTTTAATTAAAGATTATTTATTTATTTATTTATTTATTTGACAGAGAGAGAGAGAGAGAGAGAGAGAGAGGGATCACAAGTAGGCAGAGAGGCAGGCAGAGAGAGAGGGGGAAGCAGGCTCCCTGCGGAGCAGAGAGCCCAATGCAGGACTCGATCCCAGGACCCTGAGATCATGACTTGAACCAAAGGCAGAGGCTTTAACCCACTGAGCCACCCGGCCGCCCCCAAACTGACCTTTTCTTATTGAGAGGGTGGACAGATCGGGACCCAGTAACTCAGAGAACTCGTACCTCTTGTCTTTTCCTTGCTGCTGAGGGTGCAGGTGCCGTGGAGACAGTTAAGGTCTGATTGTGTAAATGGAAACTATTATGTTTTAACATGTAAAGCAGGTGATGTACTTATTTGAATGTATTAACAGCTGCATTCTGGGGGCAATTGGAAGATAAAATCGAGAACATCCCCATTTAAAGAGATCTTTGATTAGAGGACGTGGAAAGGAACAAACCACTCTTAAGTGTGATGCTGATATGACGTGTTACTCATGAGAGCGAGCAGCTGGGGTTCAGGATGCTTTTTTAGTGGCTTAAGGTGATCACTTACTGTAACTTATGACATACTTTTTATAACAGATAAATCAAGAGTTCATTTTCAACATTTGTCTTGGTGGACGGGGACCATGGGAGCTAGTCAGTTATTCTCCATTGTGCAGGCCAACAGTGAATTGTACTATGTCCGTGAGGCTTTGAAATGTCTAACAAATGCTTGTGTAGAATTTTACAGCCGGATAGAATCTTATCTGGTTTACTTATCCTGACACCAGCTTTTTTTCTCATGTGTCCCCTTTCCTTCAGCTCTTCTGATTTCCTCTACAGCTTATTTTTAGTGCCTTCTGATCTAGTTACTTCTCTTAAATTCAGTCACTCATTACAACAAGTTGTAATCATCCTATTATTATATTACCTCTCCTAATGTAGTTTACTGAAACATTTATGTATCAAAATATGTATTTTCCTATAAATTAATTTTTTCTTTTGTTTTGGTGAAGGCATTTGTATTTTTCCAATGAAGTAATTATCTATGACTTTGACTTTAGAATAGTAAAAGGGACTGGATAAGACATTTCTTCTAAAAAGGAGAATCGGATATGATAGGTTGAGAACTGCTGATATAGACAGTGATACAGTATATGAATTAACCCATTAGCAGATTATTTTTTTAAAATAAACTTATCAACAAAGATGACATTTTACTCTTATGTTTTCCTTAGTGCCGATGAAATCATCGTAAAGATGCATGGCAGCCAGCTGACACAAAGATACCTGGAGAAACATGGATTTGAAGTTCCTATTATGGTCCCCAAATTAGATGATCTAGGACTCAGGCTCCCTCCACCGACTTTTTCTGTCATGGATGTGGAACGCCATGTAGGTACGCACTTGGTTCCTTGAAGTCCTTGGGAAAATGCGGTAAAAGCAGCAGCTGTAGTAGTGTTCTGATTACGTTAGAAGTTGAGTGAGGAAATGTTAATTTAGTTTGGTTTTCTGGGTCAGGAAAAGTGAAATTCAGTATCACCTAGGTCGAAAACTGTTTCTTCTGAGCAAACCTCCAGTTGTCAGAGAAAGAGAATGAAACGGTTGATCTGTTCTTATTTACTCAGCCTCGTCATGCTGCTCTTTTTGTTGTCATCAGATTTTCTGGTACTTGCTTAGGAGAAACAGTTGCTGAGGTGTAACTACAGATACCAGCGGGAAGACGCGGGGAAATTGGGCTCGTTCTAGGACTCTGTGGCACTCAGGGGCAGAATCTCTGGTTCCTGCGTCATTGCCCCCCAGCGCCTAGAGAAGGGCTGCAAAACAGGGGAGACCGGGCTCAAGCCCGTTCGTATATTCACGACATGATGGTGTTGCCGCTGCAGGCATCTGGGACTTGGTGTGGGATCTCGAGGCCCAGAAAGGCACGAGAAACAAGGGGGAAAACCATTTCTCTGTTGCAGTCTTCTTGTATTTTGCTTATTCTCATCATGGTATCTAGAGAGAAAACCGACTGTATGCAGATCTCGTTCCTGCTCAGCTGTGGATAGAGATTTTTTTGAGGATCAGCTCGCAGCTCAGCCTTGACTCCGAACTGTACATTTACTGTGATGCATTTTCTCCCGAGTATAAAATGTCTGAGAACTTGTCCCTTTATCGAGCCATTGACGGTTTTCATTGATAAATGCTTCGCTGAGGAAACCCCGCCTAATGTCATGACCTCACACTCACTAATTGTGAATTATTTGATAAACTAGGGGATGGAGCTGAGGTTTAACTGGAGCCTGTTTGCATAAGTAGCACTGTAAAATAAGTGGCTAGGGTAACAAGTATAGGGAAAATAGTCAAACTCCTAGGTAGTTTACTCTTTAGCGTTGCAAAATGCTTTGGCTAACAGAACCGTTTTGCCTCTTAGGTATAAAGTAAAGTCTGCGAGGCAGTGTGTTAATATAAAGTTACACTAAAGTAAGAAAATGGCATTTATTCGATTTCTCTTTCAGATAGATTAAGTATCACCATATTTTGAATTCCATTTGTCCTGTAGGACATTGCAAAACTGGGTGTGCTTTCTAGGGTGACCATACAGCCATGTGCAAGAGGTACCTCATGGTTTTGTAGGAAAAATCTAAATTAATCCCAATTGAGAACTCATTTCACATGCATTAGCATGAACTGATTTTTGCTTCCTAACCACTGATTTTTTTTCTTGAAGCAGAATGTTAGAAAAGAGAAGATGCTACCTGGCAAGCGGAAATTGTCATGGTTACATTGTTCACGAATTCCATAGCGACTGACTGGTTTTTCCAAATGATAGAATCTTAGGTGTTAGGGAAGTGGAAGGACGAAGTCAGTCCCCTCCTCTTATGCACGAGGACGTGCGATGCAGAGCACGTGGCACAGTTCGCACATACCAGAGGAACGCATTTTTGTCAGTGTCAGCTGCCCACAGAAATCATTAGTGTGGAGAAAACTTTGTAAACATTTAAGTTTTCACACTCGTGTTAATTAGTAACTCCGTCTTAATTGCTTTAATTCTTTCCCTCAAAAGCAGCTCCCTTTTTCAAAAGTACCAGTTGGACTTAAAAAATAAGGATACTGGCAGAATCTTTGTCTAGGCCGTGCAGTTTTATGGTTGGCTTTAAGTTAATACAGTCTTTAAAATATTTTTGTTTAGGGCATCTATTGCTGTAACTCTTAAGCCCAATAACAAGACTATAATTTTTCTCTGCAGGTGGTGACAAAGTGATAGATGTCATTGATGTGGCAAGGCAGGCAGACAGCAAAATGACCCTTCACAATTATGTTAAATACTTCATGAATCCTAACAGACCCAAAGTGTTAAATGTGATCAGCCTTGAATTTTCAGATACAAAGTGAGTAGTTCTGGACATTTTGATTTAGTCTTCTCAGTTTTAGCTAAATGTAGTTAAATGATACATTTATTTTAGTAAGAAACCTAATTATGACTTCTAAAGTGGTCCGGTAATAGCAGTGTTGTACATTTTGCTTTGGCACACACAGAGGATATTTAGAAATATGATGAATTTTAAACTTTTAAGTATTGTTGTTAATCTAGATTTCCATTTAATTTCTTGATTTGGGTTGAGATGGGAGATGAAACTTTAAGAACTTTTAATTTGCATGATATGGGGATGTGTGTATATGTGTGTTTGTTTTTTTTAAAGGATGTCTGAATTGGTGGAGGTCCCTGATATAGCCAGAAAACTCTCCTGGGTGGAAAATTATTGGCCAGATGATTCAGTTTTTCCCAAACCGTTTGTTCAGAAATATTGCTTAATGGGAGTTCAAGACAGCTACACAGATTTCCACATTGACTTTGGTGGAACTTCAGTCTGGTACCATGTCCTCTGGGTAAGATTGGGATATTTCTTTCTTCTCTCACTGACAGAAATGTTTAGTCCTATTTTTCCAAGAATGCATTCATTTGCTGTAAATGACACTAAGAGGGAAGTTTTTGTACTTTTTAAGTAGGCTCCAGCATTTTACCTTTAAGCATTATGGGGTTTTTTGGTTCTTTTTTTTTTTAAATCTTAAGTAATGGAGGGGCCACCATACGTTGAATTTACATTTACATTCCTTTTTTTTGTCCTCATCTTAAAAATTGGTCACTTGTAGCCTTTTGTCTCTGTTTCCTTTTCACCCTAGTCAACTATCAGTTAATCCCTGAATCAAACACATGATTACAGCAAAATTACAGTAATATTTGCTTCTGATTTTAAGGGTAGGCCAGGACAGCTAGTTGAATAAGTCAAAAATGCCCATGAAAATACTAATTCTTCAAAAAAAAGAAAAGAAAAAAGAAAATACTAATTCTTCTTGGCAGCTTATATTCACGTTGCCTTATCTAGAATTGGACTGTTCAGTACAGTAGCCACTGGCCACATGTAGCTGAATTTGAGTAATTGTAATTAAATATAATTTAAAGTTCAATTCTTTCTTTACACCAGTGACATTTCAAGTGCTCAGTAGCCACACGTGGCTTATGACTAGTGTGGAGCACAGTAGAAGACGTTTCCATCGTCACACAGAGTTCTGGTGGGCGGTGCTGGTCTAAACCAGATCTTTGTCTGTGTGCAGTGCCTGTGCTTCAGCGGCACTCGGGACTATACCCGCCGCCGTGTCCTCGAGCTCCTGCTCCTCTTCTCTGTGGGTAGGCGAAGGTTAGTTGACTAAAGGAAGTTTATTTACAGGTCTTTCAAAAAATAATCATAGATCTTAGGGGCAAGGGCAAAGTTGCAGAGATGACTCTGTGACCTGGGCCTGGTCACATGTATTTATGTCCATACCTTGAAAATGACATCAGTAAGATGTTTGTGATTGTTTATCCTCCTCTCTTGTGACCGTTTCTCCAATACTACTTTATTGACCCCTGGTCGTATTTTGGAGGGGGAGCTTTAGCTTTTGTGAAGATGCTTATTAAGGGTAGTAATTACTGATCAGGCTTGTGAAAGATGTCCTCTTGAGCCTAAAAAATCTGATAATTATCTAATTTAATTTAGATCATTATATTGGAAAATTGCATCCATGTAGGCCATCCTAAGAGTGGCTTTTTTTTTTTTCAAAAATAGTGTGATTACTTCCTTCTAGGGTGAGAAGATTTTCTATTTGATAAAGCCAACAGATGAAAACTTGGCACTCTATGAGTCTTGGAGTTCATCTGTGACCCAGAGTGAGGTGTTCTTTGGAGATAAGGTGGATAAATGCTACAAATGTGTGGTAAAGCAGGGACATACTTTATTTGTTCCTACAGGTAAGGCTTTCATCCCATCCCCCTCCCCGTAGTTGATGCTCAGTCACACAGGGTTGGCATTTTATTAGAACTTCTGGCTCTAACATGTTTGGAAAATAGCTTTGCATAGCCTCAGAGATAATTCTGATCTTGGACTTTTCACTGCTTTGTCCCTTAGGGGGCTTTTCTTGCAGTTAGAACCTGTTTTGGCATTGTGTTTTATGTCATTCGCCTTCATTTTAATTTTTATTCAGATAAAATTCATATACCGTAATATTTATCCTTTCAAAGTGTACAAGTCAGTGGTTTTGGTAGATTAACAAACTTGTGCCCATATCACTTCCAGAACATTTCATCACCTCAAAAACAAATCCCTACCGGTTAATAGGCGTTCCCCTCTCCTGAGCCCCTGGCAACCACTTCATGTACTTTCTGTCTGTGTGGATTTGCCTGTTGTGGATATTTCGTGTATAATATGAGGAATATGAGGCCTTTTGTATGTAGCTTCTTTTAGTTGGCTCAATGTTAACTAACATGACATGTATCACGTGTCAGTGCTTCATTACTGTCTATGGCCAAATGATAGTCCACTATATGGATAGACCACATTGTGTTTATCCAGTCATCAGTTGATGGACATTGGCTGTATGAGTAGTGATGCTTTGAACATTTGTGTAGAAGTTTCTGTGGTTCTAAATATATACCTAGCAATGAAATTGTGGGGCCATAGCATTTATGATGTTTAACTTTTTGAGGAACTGCTAAACTCTTTTCCATATGGTTGCACCACTTTACATTCCCACCAGCAATGTACACATGTTCCAGTTTCTCCACATCTCTCCCAACACTGTAATTATCTTTTTTTATTTTGACCGTTCTAGTAGATGTGAAGTAATGGTATCTTACTGTGGTTTTGCTTTGCATTTCCCTAATGAATAATGATGCCGAACTTTTTTCTTGTGCTTATTGGCTATTTGTGTATCTATCTTTGGAGAAATGTCTCTTCAAATTCTTTGCCCATTTTTAAGTTGGGTTATTTGTCTTTTTATTGTTGAGTTGTAAGTGTTCTTGATATATTCTGTATACTAGATACATGATCTAGATATATCCAGATTTATGACTTGCAAGTAACTCTCCTATTCTGGGGCTTATTTTTGCACTCTCTTTATGTGCTCTTTGTAATGTCCTTTGCACAAAATTTTAAAATTTTGTTGACCTGCTTTCAGTTTTAACTGGTCAGCTCTCCATTGCTGTCAAAGGCCAACTGTGCTGTAAGAGTCTGGGCTGCTGCCCTGGGACACTGGAGGCAGTGGGTGTATTTTGAGGGGCCCTGGGAAGACTGAATACCAGCCTTAGCTATAGCCTTGAGTAGAGGTGTCAGGCGTGTCACTTTGAGATGTGACTGAATGCAGGGAGTGGATTCATCCAGCCACTGGTTTTAAGAATTAATGTTTTTCTGATTTGGGTGACCTTAATGGCTGCAGAGTTCACAGGGACCTGTTGTCATAGGTCTTGCTTTCTTGCCTTGCCTCTGGTGTATGTAATAATAAATAGGGGTTGAATAAATGTCTAGAACCACCAGAACTTATAAACCTAGGTAAGTATCAATATTTTTATTGTGTGTGGGCTCGCTCAGCTCCTCCCTTAAATCCTCTTCTCAGGGCTCCTTTTTGTAACAAGTCTTTTGTTGATGCTCTCTTCAGAATCTTGAATTCAAATTCATTCATGATATAACCGCCTATACCAATTGTTAACCCTCAAATTGATGTAATGATCTAACTAGAATAGAAAGAAGAAACTAAAAGGTAATTTATAATAAAGGACTATTTCAAAATGTGCCTGCTCATACGGGTGGATGACTGGCAACTCAAGTTCTATAGCGTTGGTGTAGATTAATGGTTCGCAAATGTCGTTGAGCATTAGAATCACCTGGAGGACTTATTAAAACACGGATTGCTGGGCCTCATCCCCAGCAGCTCTGATCCAGTAGATATGAGAGGCTGGGGTGGGGTGGGGGGGGCGGCTGAGAATTGCATTTTTAAAGGTTCCCGGTTGCTGGCTGATGCGGCCGGGCTGGAGACCCCACTTAGAGAACTACTGCCGTGGGACCGTTGCTTGTTCCCAGGGTGGCTGGCGACCGATAAATTTCCAGACAAACTGTAGTTTCCTTCAGTTTACAGAGTAGTTGTATTCCTGGAAAATTGTGCCAAAACTGTGCAAAAAATACTTTGCTTACGTATATAATAGACTTACAGTTTCTAGATTTAGACCATTCATGACAGATTTTGTACCTGCGTGAATGCCCAGCAGAGAGTCCTGAGTAAGGCACAGCTGTTTCTTACTATATGGAGCGGCCTGCTCGTTGCGTCCCTGGGTCTCGCTCCGGAAATGACACTAATGCCTCTCGATCATGGAGACAATCAGAGTGAGTCCTTCAGACTTTTCAAAACATCCTTTACGGGCAGTGCTGCCTCTGTGGAGAACCACTTATCTGTAGGATTTGTAGCTGGCAAAATTTTTCATTTGTGATTTCAGGGTGAAGCTCAAGGCTTTGTGCCTTTGAGCACACAGATGGCACCCCTTGAAGGTCAGTCTTTAACAGAAATTTCTTCACATGTGCCACAGCACAATGAGGGATCAAAAAGTGAAAAATATGCAGAAAATGGGATATATTTTAATAACTAATTTCTACAAGCAAACATGTATATATATTTATATGAAGGCTTTATGTTCAGTCTATGGATATTTTTTTCAAGTTAGGCATCATCTCTTAGAAATGATTCTTACTGGGGCGCCTGGGTGGCTCAGTCGCTAAGCGTCTGCCTTCGGCTCAGGTCATGATCCCGGGGTCCTGGGATCGAGCCCCACATCGGGCTTCTTGCTCAGCGGGAGGCCTGCTTCTCCCGCTACCATTCCCTCTGCTTGTGTTCCCTCTCTCGCTGTGTTTCTCTCTTTCAAATAAATAAAATCTTTAAAAAAAAAAAAATGATTCTTACTTTGAAAACATTTATGGGGGAAATAAGACATTTTAATTGCCACCATTTGTATCTTAGGGTCCATACCCGCCACAGTGAACTGTAGGTGATCTACCTTTTTCTTCTCAGCACCGGGTCTCCGGTCGAGTTCCCACTTGCTCCTTGCTTAGTCCCTCAGGACGCTGCTCACTTCAGGACGCCGGCGGTGCTAGTAAAGAAGGGAGGTGCCCAGCCAGTCCCATGTCCGTGTAACGGACATGTGCTCGCCTCATTCTTGCCCCATTTGACTCCTCTCAGAGTGACATCTTCAGTGAGAAGTTGGATTATGGTTTTAATCTAAAAAACGAAAACAGCGACAACCACAAAAACCATCACCTATCCTGTACCATGATTTCGTCGGATCCGATCAACGCGTTTGTTTCCTCAGACTCAGCACAGAGTCCGGCATATAGTTGGTATTCAAGTATTCATACTTGACTGAATGTGCCTACAGATTATAATAGGCATCAGCTTGTCCAGCTCTGGTGGAGTAGGAAGTAACTGATGTTGGTATTTTGAGTCTCTCATTTCACAGGTAGATATCGCCTTTGTTTGGTTTGGATATTGGAAACTCACTGACGTGTATTGTGACTGTTTCAGGGTGGATTCATGCTGTGCTCACGTCTCAGGACTGTATGGCTTTTGGGGGGAACTTTCTGCACAACCTTAACATTGGCATGCAGCTCAGGTTTGTGTCATTAGTATTTAAAGGAGCTTTTGTTTTTTCTTAAATAAGACATTATTTTTAAAGTTGCAAAAAAATAAATTCAGCAGTGAATTTTAATTGCGTTCTCATGGAGGTAGGCCCTGAGGAATTATTAGGAATAGGACCTTTAAGCCAAATGTATTGTCATAAAATTTCGTCAGGAAGAGTCCTTGATGCATTTCACCCCTAAAAACAAAAAGAGTTGTTTATTCAGTTTGACACTAAATGTATCCCTGAATTACAAAATTTTATAAAAATGTGTGCACTCTACCCTTTGCTTGTTTTTACAGTTAGGGAAATGACCCAAATCCAATCGGACTCAGGTGCGACCTGGTGCTGGGGGACAGCCATCCTAAGTTAGGATTCCCATCAGAAAACCTGCTTTGGTTTTGGCGTGGGGAGAGGGTTGACCGCTATTTCCCCTTCGGTCTGAGATTGACCTTGGGTAACTCTGTTCCCCTGGTGGTCTGAAGAGAGTAGAATGTTACCAGGCTACACTGCTCACGGTAAAATGATTTCTGATGACTTACCTGCATCAGGACTAGGAGAACTAGAGGTACCTCGTCAGAAGCCATGCATTTCCTGAATGTGGTGGCTCTTGTGACTTGGCATGCCAGGGGGGCACCCTGGGGGCTCTGTGTCTGCGGAGGCGGCATGAGAAGTAGAGGCATGAAGCTGGAAGCCAGGGCACCTCCCACACCCATCAGATGTGCATCTTGTTTCTTCACCTGGGGCGTCCCTGGGGGAGAGATGAGTGCTGGCTGTAGGGACTGCTGCCAGGACTCCCACAGAAGAATAACACTGGCAGGCTGTGCGTCCTGTCTTCTCGCCATGACCAGCGCCGGGTGTAGTAGGGCCTAAAGAAAACTCTCGGCGCGGCTGTTGTGGTGCCAACACAGGGAGCTGTTTTCTGCCCACGCTGTGTTATTTGCTATGGTGGAGCCCTTATAACATCCCTTTTGCTAAAACTATGATGCAAACCCCAAGGTTCTGATCTTGGGGGAAGACCCCAGGATAAATATTCAGCATACGGTCACATTTGTTAAGGTCAGACCTGGATAAGATCACAGTTCGTTCTTGTTCAGGTGCGATGGTGTTAGGTAATATACACTACTTGGTTGGCCTTACATGTTGTGACCTGCTTGTTTTATTTTCCTTAAGTTGCCTCCGTTTAACTTGGAAATGCTAAGATTAATACTAAATTTCTTCAAATTTTCTTTAGGTGTTATGAGATGGAAAAAAGGCTAAAAACACCAGATCTTTTCAAATTCCCTTTCTTTGAAGCCATATGTTGGTTCGTAGCCAAAAATTTGCTGGAAACCTTGAAAGGTAATTAATAATCTGTACATTATGATGCATGATGTTTATAAATTCATGAAAAGCCACTGATAGAAAGACAGCCCCTTTTTTATTATGATGTCACTATTGCTCCTGTTTGGTTTTTTAAAATGCATGATTTCCCCCTGCCAGGAATCTTTTTAGCACATCAGTCTCTAGTCCATAGCCTTAAAAATCAGAGATCTGTGAAGACCTGCATCAAAACAACACAGGAAATGCTGGAAAATGTTCATTTCACCTTGGACTCTAGTAACCTGCACACAGTGCCAGGCATGTAAATGTACCTCCCTTACAAAAGTATAGTTCAAGCTACATGTTACATGACAGTAACAGTCATGTGTGTTCGTAAAAATCGAGGGAATTTTCCATGTCCTGAGAGAACCAGGGAGTACCTGGGCCATTACTGTTAGAACTGTGATGCTGACCGGTCCAAGGCACCTGTTAGCACAAACCAGCTGAAGGTCACGCTATGAGTCTGTTGAAGAAAATGGTTTTGGGCAGGGGATAGTATTTTTTTTTTTAATTTTTAATTTTTAAAAGATTTTATTTATTTATTTGAGAGAGAGAGCACAAGCAGGGAGGATGAGTGGAAGGAGAGGGAGAAGCAGGCTCCCCACTGAGCAGAGAGTCCAATGTGGGGCTCGATCCCAGGACCCTGAGATCATGACCTGAGCCGAAGTCAGACACTTAATTGACTGAGCCACCCAGGCGCCCGGGGCATTCTTTTATTTAAACTTAGCTACTTTATTCTGTGGAATTTCAGATTTTGATGTTTTATCTTTGGTTTAATAATCTTTGAGCAGTCAAGTTGGAGGCTGATTGTCACATCTACTTCAGTCCGTTCTTTTTTTTTTAAAGATTTTTTATTTATTTGACAGAGAGAAACACAGCGAGAGAGGGGACACAAGCAGGGGGAGTGGTAGCGGGAGAAGCAGGCTTCCTGCCGAGCAGGGAGCCCGATGCAGGGCTCGATGCGGGGCTCGATCCCAGGACTCTGGGATCATGACCTGGGCCGAAGGCAGACGCTTAACGACTGAGCCACCCAGGTGCCCCACTTCAGTCCGTTCTTTTGCTTGTGCCCATGAGAATGGAGTTTGTCTGGTTTTTGTGGAGTCTGACTCTTCTAGTCAGTTTGCAGATAGTGCTACTATTATAGTGAACTTTCAGAAGGACAGATGTAAAGATTAAACAGTAAAATCTGTTCTAAACGTACAGGTTTTTTTCCCATTTAAAAGTTCCACAGGAGGAAAAGGTAAAATGAAAAGAATCAATAACTTACTTCCCAGGGTAGCATGCACAGAATTAAATGGTAAAACTCATTTATGATATTTTCCTCAAACAACAAAAACAGGAAACAACCTCCCTGTCCTTGGAAGGAACCGTAGGGCCCCATACCACACCTTGCAGCAGTATAGAGATCAATGTCTTGCCGTGGTGGAGAGAGAGATGGTGGAGGAAGGAGCCTGTGGATGAAGAGGATTGGCTGCTCTCTGCACAAGACCAGTCTCTCTCCAGAAATTACCCTTACCCCAAGTCCCTGACTCACTCATCTCTCTCCAGAAATTACCCTTACCCCAAGTCCCTGACTCACTCAGTGTTCTCAGGTATCAGCAAGGCTGAGGCACCTCATGTTCAGTGTGCGTGTCTTGGGAGTCTTGGCTGCAGAAATCTCACAGGGGACCGCACAGAGTTGCCGTATGTAGATTCCAGTAGGGTACTGGGCAGTAGAGTTTTCAGTCTCCTATCCAAGTAGAAACCTAGGAAGATAGGAACACTTACAAATACTCACAAAAACATTTATAAATGTCCTTGTGTTTTGGAAATGAAACCCAGTTACTGAACCCTCCAGATGGGAGATTGGCAATTAGTACTCAGTTCAGAGCCAGGGCGTCTGGGTGGCTCAGTCCTTAGGCTGCCTTCGGCTCAGATCATGATCCCAGGGTCCTGGGATGGAGCCCCACGTTGGGCTCCCTGCTCAGCGGGGAGCCTGCTTCTCCCTCTCCTACTCCCCCTGCTAGTGGTCCCTCTCTTGATGTGTCTCTCTCGATCACATAGTCTTAGAACAATGATTTAGCCTTTGTTCTAGGCCATTCAGAGTTTAGAAATATTGAGGTCTAATTGAAAACATGACCCTATACATTAACAGCTTAAAGGAGATTACTGAAAAAGGATATTGGTAGGTCAAGTTTTAACATACTTTTAGTTCATCAGCTGGATTAGTACAGGATAGGATACCTGGCGATACTGGTGAGTCAATCCAGGCTCACTAAGGCTGTGGCGAAATGACCATTGTACCAATTGCCATCATTTAGGCATTCATGCTGGAAGCAGGGATGGTGGGCTTGTTTTGCCACATTATGTTCTTTCATCCCTGATCTTTTAACCTTCCATCGTGGCCCGTTATCTACCAGCTCTCAGACTGTTATAAGACTTGTGTGATGGGTTAAATGAGAAGAGATTGTATGAAACTTAACTGCATTTAGTGTCATAATAATAAAACAGTGAATTAATTTTGGACGTATGTAAGTAAATTAGCCGTTGGACAGAAGTGAAACCTTTCGTTTTTGCTTTGACTTACCTGAATTTTAGACCATACCTAATTTATTTTGTGTTGAGTTTCAGATAATTTTAAAGACCCAGAAAAGACATGTGTGTGTGTGCACGCGTGTGCGTGTGTGTGCGTGTGTGTGGTGTGGTGTGTTTACCTTCACATTCGTGAACCACGTCATGCCCGTAGCTGACTGTGTAGACCGCACACTGCACACATACACACGGTCCTAACAGCTTAAATATTAATTACAGGCTCGCCTGGGTCACTTGTACCACTGGCGCAGCCTTGCCAGTACCTTTGAAACACCCAGTCATTTTTTCCCATGGCACCCTCCTCCCTCCCTTCTAAAGAGAACCCCTATCCTGACTTTCATGTTAATCCTTTTCTTCAGTTTTATCACCTGTGTCACAAATGATGAAATAGTTTGATGGTTTCCGTTTTTGGAGTTCATGTGAGTAGGTCCGTGTTGACATAGTTCCATGAGTTGTCTCTTCCTCAGACTGCTGGTGAGCTTCCTTTTACTTGGAGTGTTCGGTACAACCACATTTAATGTCATTTCTTTTCTTTTTCTTTCTTGCTTTTTTATTTCGCGTTTCGCTCTGGGCGTTCGGAAGGTACTCAGTTTGATAGTTGGCGGTGGCTCAGCATCTGAAGCTAACCGTGTTACCTTCGGAGCACTCTAACTCCCCCCTCCCACTTCCATTCCTACAGAACTCAGAGAAGATGGTTTCCAGCCTCAAACTTACCTAGTACAGGGAGTGAAAGCACTGCATGCTGCTTTAAAGTTATGGATGAAGAAAGAAGTAAGTCGTTTTCTTTGGAGAAGTAATTGTATTGTTTGGAGAAGTAATTGTTTCTCTGGCAAGATCGAAAACGAGAGTCCTTATGCTGCTTTGGCAGCACGTGAGCGGTGGCGCTCGAGGGAATGAAAATCATGCTTTTGGTATAGCCTCCATTTTATTGTACGGTGTACACAAATGTGCTGGTGTATGTTTATATTTATGAGAACAAAGTACCTGAGCATTTCTTTAATCTTTAATCTGGAAAAGAAAGTAATTCAAATATATTTAGGATATTGACTGAGAAATGAACATGTAAATATAGGATAATAAATAACTTTGAGCTCTCATCTGCTCTTGTTATCCCCATTTTATGTATGGAGAAGCTGAGGTTCAAAGAATTTTATGTAACTTGCCCAAAATTTTGTGGTGGACCTCAGACTAAAGCTCGGTCTCTGTGACTGCAAAGCCCATACTCCTTTTCATCTGCTAGAGATTCATAAAAGTGAATTAAAAGGGAGGTCAAGGTTCAAGCTGGAGCTTTCATTTTTACTAAAATGTGATGTTAGCATTTGCATCCTACTGCCTCCAAAAGGTCATCCCAGGTCTCCATTTGGAATCAGGCATGTCCTTCCTTTCTGCTTATGTAGCACATTTCTTGTGCCAGTTCCAGTGCCAAAGTAATGTCTATAAAGTAATATATTCCTATCCCCTTCACTAGGTTTATGAACTCTTGAAGACCAGGGACTTGCTCCTGTTTATCTCCCTCCTGGAACTTTACATGCCACTCTTTAATAAGTGATAGATAACGTGAACTGATTAAAATATATTTCCATAGTAATTTTTTTTGGAATGTCCACTTGAAATAAAAATCCTGCTCTTAAGAGATACTGGAGACAGTTATTGATAGGTTACCCTCCCAATAGCTTTCTACTCCTTTCACTTTATTACCATTGCTTTTATGTACCCACTAGAGCAAGGCACTGTGGAAGAAATCAGGAAAATAACAATCAAGTCTTTGAGTGTCAGAGAGGTCATCATGTAGATGATGAGTAAAGACATAAATAGATTACAGAACTATATAACAAGATAATAACAAAATATATGTTGCAAAAACTGTATAATTTGTTATCTGCTGAAGGCTTTAGATAAGTTGTTCTCAAACTTGTGTGTTTGTCAGAATCTTTTTTTTTTTTTTTGGTCAGAATCTTTTAAAAAAACAAACTCTCTGGATCTTCCCTGGGAGATACTGACTTAATAGATTGGTGGTAGGATCTGAACATCTGTTTTTAACAAACTTTGTACGTGATCTTGATGCACAGTAAAATTCACCAGTAATAAATACTGTTAATTCATGACATTTGAAGCGCTCTTTTAAAAGTGCGATATTTGCATTTAACTCTCTGTTTACTGCCCCCTCCACCCCCCCAAGAGGCAGCTCAGCACAGAGCTCAAGGGCATGGGCTCTGGAGTGAGATGTTTGGATTCAGATCTTGGCCGTGCTGCTAATAAACTAGTGAACCTCTGTGCTTTCATTCCTATGAAATTTACAATTTCATAATTGTAAAATGAGAATAATAGTAGTATCTCTGTCATAGTGTTGTTGAAAGGATTAATAAGTTAACACCTGGAAAGAACTTTACAGTATAGAATCTTGACTGGGACATAGTTAGCACTTACTGTTGTTATTAGTTTGTTTTAACAAATTTTGCTAAAACCAAGGAGAAGATGTAAAGCAAAACTAGCATATTGAATGCGTCTAAAAAATTAAAATGTTCTTAGACGCAAAGGTTAACATTTAGAAATGCACATAAATCATGACAATAGTTTGCATTTGGATAGATATGGTAACTCGCTGATTCCTCTGTCTTATCGATGGGATCTTCTTCCCTAGTAAAAGAAAAAAAGTTTATAAAAATTTATTCAAAATTAGACCTCCTGTAGGAAATAGGATTTTTTTAGTGCCTTTGTTCCCACTTGTAAATCCTTATGTATTATGAATTAAATGTTGGACTTCCTTAGTTACTTTACTAATTATAGTAGTAGTTAAAGTCACAGTAGGCATTGAGGGATAAAGTACAATGTTACTCTGCAGTATAAAGCAAAATTCATTGTGAGACAGTCTATCTTTAACGCAAGCTAAGAGGATTTTATGTTAGTTAAGAATCTCCTTAAAGAGTATTGTACCAACTACATGAACTCTGAGACCCGGCTTACTAGGATTTTGCTATATCTATAAAATCTAGAGAATTCAAAATCTGCTTAGTAAATAGTTTTTATCTATTATAGTGTAAATAACTTTGGTTGTCTTCGTTAATCCAAATACAGCTTGTATCTGAACATGCCTTTGAGATCCCAGACAATGTCAGACCTGGACATCTTATTAAAGAACTTTCAAAAGTAATTCGAGCAATAGAGGTAAGAGTCGAAATGATCATCTAAATACTTGGTTGCTGTCTGCTTGGAGAAGCAAATGGATCTTCCATGACATGACAAACATTCAAAAGCCGTTATACTCCTAGATGAAATAGAACAAGCTGCATCTTGGAAGGAATCTGAGATTTTCAGGCTTCCAAAGTCCTACAGAGAAATTTAAAGGATTGTATGTAATGAGGTAGTAAGGAAGCAGTTACCAGTTACTTCAGTTTCTTCAGCTTACTCCAAGAATAAGAAATGCAACACACACAGAATTCCAGCTCCCATTCATTTCTGCAGTGCAGAGATGAATATGTGTTAAGGAATTAGAGGAAGAGAGAAATGTAAGGTGGGGGGTGCGTAGAGCCAGGTGAAACTGATTTGGAAAGTGGGATGCTCTTAGTGGTGGGAGGCAAGGCGAGCCCCTTGACTCTAGTAATCGAACAACTTGGTTATGTACATGCCCCTTGATGAAAGCCCATAAAGTCTGAGATTTGGTGTTTTAATTTATTAATTAGGAGCTGTTCTGGGTATTAAAGGAGATTTTAATTAAAATAATTCTTCAGGAAGGTGGTTCTGTTAATATCTAGCTTGAACTGAAAGGAATTTAAGTGTAAGAATGGAGGCTAACTGGTAATTAACAGCTTAGATTAGGGCTGTATTTGGGGAATGGAAAGAGCTATACATCCAAGAAATAATGAAATGCTGTGTTTAATGTTGTTGGATAGAATATTTCATATAATTCTCAGTGTGTTCACATATGGCAGAAAAATATTTTCTATTTTTAAAGAGTGGTAGTAATTGCATATAAATAGATTTTTAAATCAAAAGTCACCTATATAATATGTAGATGTATAGATACATAAATCTCATATATGATAACCAAAACTAAGAATAAACTCAGTGAAAAAAGTGTGGGTCTATATGAAAAAAACTATAAATCTTTACTAAGGGAAGTGAAACAATAGTTGAATAAATGTCATTTCTGAAATATGTCAATTCTAAACTAATATTACAGATTTAAAATGCTGAGTTATACCTGCAAGAATAATTGGGCAAAAGTAGCCAAAAAAGCGTTGTTGTTTTTTTTTTTTTAAAAAGCGTTTTTTTTTTTTTAAGAAGGCAGCAAAGTGGCTGTAGAAAAATATGCAAAGAAAATAAACAGGTATTTCACTAAGGAAGAAATAGAAATGCCAATCTGATAAAAATAGGAAAAATGTTCTCAGTGTGTAAAAATGTATTCAGCCGCATTTTGCCAAATAATTTATGATTTCATATGATCATTTATCTAATGGGCAGAGATAAAATTCTATATTCTTGTCCTGCTATTTAGGAAGTATAAATTAGTTTGTGCTTTCTACATGGCATATCCCTTAATTGAGCATCTTCTCTTTAATAAAATAAGAGCAATCTAATTAAACTTGGTAGATTGACCATACCTGCTTAGTGCTTTCACCTCTTGGAACTAGAATGATAGTAAAAGAATAAAAAAGATATTCCTTAGGGTGTCTGGGTGGCTCAGTCAGTTAAGCGTCTGCCTTTGGCTCAGATCATGGTCCCACGGTCCTGGGATCAAGCACCACATTAGGCGCTCTGCTCAGCGGGGAGCCTGCTTCTCTCTTTCCCTCTGCCTGCTGCTCCCCCTCCTTGTGCTTGCTCTCTCTCTGTATCAAATAAATAAATAAAACCTTAAAAATAAGAATAAAAGAGATACTCCTGAAGAGAAAGAGAATAATAGAGATGAACTCCAGCACAGTTTTGGAAGCTAGAAAGCAAATATACTCAGTGACCACTGAGTTAGCAGGCTAGAGAGAGCCAAGATCTGTGTGGGTAGAGGGAGAAGCCCAGAGGCAGATCTTACTTATACAGGAGAACCTACAAGGAAAGCCAGGAATTAGGGATGCTAAGACCCTCTGAATGTAAGACTGGAGGTGGGATTAAGAACAGGATTGAGTATAGGTCTGTTGAAGAAATGAATTGATCTCCAAATCCCTATCTTAACACATGCTGAAAATTCTGGAGGTTTAGTTGTTTGAGAGATTGAACTTGAGACCGGACTTCAGGACACTGAACCCTGCTGAGGGACATGGGTACCAGGCTGAAAACAAAGAGGGTTAAGTCGCAGGCTACGTAGTGAAGGAGTCTTTTTCTATTTGACGCTCCAAACACTGGCACCCTGGCCTATATCTCCCAGGCCAAGAAGAAGGTCCTCTGATAGTGACCATTTGAAACCTTCTGATGGCACAACCCAGGCAGCTTCCTGCAGTGAAACCCACCAGTTGACAAAGCCTTACTCACACAGAGCTCCCAGTTAGCTTTTCTCTTTTTACGTGCAGTGAAATGGCACAGATCATAAAAGTACAGTTTGAGTTTAGATGAAAACTCAGTAGACGCTTGTGTAACGAATACTGCCATTGAGACCTATACGTCATTTTTGTCACCCCAGAAAGTCTTTTCTCCCCCTTCTAGTCAGTCTGACTACCGTGAGCTACCACCATTCACCCTCTATGGTTCTCATTGCAGATTAGTTTGCCTGTTCTTGAATTTCAAATAAAGGCGGTCATACAGCATATCCAGTTTTGCGTGTGGCTTCTTTCAACATTATGCTTTTGAGATTCATCTGTGTTGTTGCATTTGCCAGTAGTTCTTTTTTTTTTGTTGCTGGGTGGTATTCCATTGAATGAATATACCATGATTTCTTTTCCATTCTTCTGTTGATGAATATTTGGGTCATATACAGATATGGCCACTATGAATAAAACTGTTATAAACAGGGTGCCTGGGTGGCTCAGTTGTTGAGCATCTGCCTTCGGCTCAGGTCATGATCCTGGGGTCCTGGGATCGAGGCCCGCCTTGGGTTCCTTGCTTGGTGGGAGGCCTGCTGCTCCCTCTCCTACTCCCCCTGCTTGTGTTCCTGCTCTTGCTGTGTCTCTCTCTGTCAAATAAGTAAATAAAATCTTTAAAAAAAAACACAAAAACTTATAAACAAACCTTGTATGTCTTTTTGTGGTAAATACATGTTTTCATTTTGGGGGCTCAAGTACCTGGGAGTAGGTAGGAGTTATCAAGTCATAAGTGAATTTCCACTTTATAAGAATATGCCAGTTTTCCAAAATGGTTGTGCCACTGTCACCACTACGGTGTAGGAGTTGTTGTTCTGTATTCTTGCTAGTGTTTGGTGTTTTCCGTCTCTTTAATTTCTGCTTTTCTAGAGAATATGAAATACTATTTATTATGCAGTTAATGTGCATTTTCCTGAAGACAAAAGATGTTGAGCACCTTTTCTTATGCCCTCGCTATTTGTATCTTTTCTTATGAGGTACATCTATGAAGTCTTTGCCCATTTAAGAAATTATGTTGTTTTTATTGATTTGTAGGCGTTCATTACGTATCTTAGACACAAGTTCTTTGTCATTTGGCATGCGTGCATTCATATTTGATGAATATTGTAAATATTTACCCATAGCCTGTGGCTTATCGTTTTATTCTCTTAATGGTGTCTTTTTCCGAGCAGAAAATTTTAATTTTGAAGAAGTCTAATTTATAAATTTGTTTTCTTATTTATAGTTAGTATTTTTTAGTGTCCTTTCAAGAAATCTTTGCCCACCCCAAGGGTTGAAGATACTTTTTTTTTTCCTTCCTGGAAGCCTTTACATTGGGGTAAATAGCTAATCACGAATTTTTGTGTGTGGCATAAGGTAAATTTAAGGCATTATTTTCTTCCCATCTGTTTATCTAGTTCTCTTACCACCATTTCTTGAAACAATTAGCTTTTTAATGCTTTCTCTTTTAAAATGCATGGAGAGCCAAGAAGAGTTTTAAAGACAAAGACCAAAAATAAAGGAGAAAAAGAAAAAAAAAAGTATTTGAAGGAAATAAATAAGTTCTTTAGCGCAAAACCCAGATATAATTGATATCCTTGAGAGAACAGAGGGCTATAACAAAGGAACATACATAGAAGAAAGAAAAGGGGTTCTTGGAAATTAGAAATACAATAGAAACAAAATATAGGGAAGCGTGGGTGGCTCAGTCAGTTAAGTGTCTGACTTTGGCTTAGGTCATGATTCTGGGGTCCTGGGACCGAGCTCCACATCAGCGGGGAGCCTGCTTCTCCCTCTACCTCTGCCCCTCTCCCCCCAGCTTGTGCTCTCTCTCTCTGACAAATAAATACAATCTTCAAAACAAAAAACTCCTTTCTATTTTTTTGATTTTTTTAGTAAAATCATTGGAAGATAAAGTTGGGAAAATCTCTCATAAAGTAAAAAAAAAAAAAAAAAAAAGACTAAAATAGGACAGAAAAATCTGATGGTCATTTTACATAGTCACCATCAAATATTAGGAAGAACAGAAAGAGAGAACATAGAAACAAGGAGAAGATAATTAGAAATAATCAAATAAATGTTTTAGAATTCAAGGACACATCTTCCCTACAAAATGCCCAGTACAATGAGTGAGAAAAGACCTATGCCAAGGCACATGGTGGTTACATTTTAGAATACATGTAACAGCGTATATCCTGGGATCAAGCCTCATGTCCAGCTCCCTGCTCAGTAGGGAGCCTACTTCTCCCTCTGGCTGCTGCTTGCCCTGCCTGTGTTCTCTCTCTCTCGCTTGCTTTCTCTTTCTCTCTCTCTTTCAAATAAATGAAATCTAAAAAAAAGATATCAAAGAGGCAAGGTCTCAAAAAAGTTACCTCCCATGGACCCCTTTTCAGGAAGCTCTTAGAGGGGGTGCTGTTCCAAAAAGAGAGGAAATAAACCAAAAAAGGAGCTCTGGAATTCTTCCAACAA
Source organism: Procyon lotor (assembly GCA_028646535.1). Taxonomy (NCBI): domain Eukaryota; kingdom Metazoa; phylum Chordata; class Mammalia; order Carnivora; family Procyonidae; genus Procyon; species Procyon lotor. The sequence goes on from CM053614.1 coordinate 9,901,441, forward strand.
ATATGGAACACCCAGATGGCCAGAGAGCAGTGAAGGAAACAGGCCCTGCCCTCATGGAGCTGAGTAGGAAGAGGCTAGCCATAAATATTTTAATGTATCAGGAATTGACACAGGCTATGAAGAAAAACAGAGAAGGGGGACAAGATAGGGAGCGACAGCTGGAGATGATGGTGAGGGTTGTAGTTTTAAGTGGTGGAGTGCAGGCAGGGCGGGAAAGGTTTTTGATGACCTGTGCAGGCCGGGAGTAAGGCCAGTCCAGGTTGGATCAGGAGAATGAGGGACTCCATATTTGTTGTTTGTCTGAAATTCAAATTTAGCTGGACATCTTGTACTTTAGCTAGTGTTCCTGTCCAGGAGGAATGTCTCAAAAGATACTTTTTTTTTTTCCTTCCTGGGAGTCTTTACATTTGGGTAAATAGCTAATCTTGAACTTTTGTGTGTAGCATAAGTTGGATGAACCTTTAAGATACTACATGAAGTGAAATAAGCCAGTCACAAAGGTGTAACTATTGTGTGATTCCACTTATATGAAGTTCCGAGAAGAGTCAAAGAGAGAAACCTCCTCCTTTCTCATAGAGAGAAAGGAGGAGGTTGCCAGGGGTTGATGGTAAGGAGGAATGGGAGTTATCATGTAACGGGCACAGAGTTTAAGTTAGGGGAGGTTAGAAAGTTCTGGAGATGGATGGTGGTGTGTGGTTGTGTGACAGTGTGAAATGTCTTTAATGCCACTGAATTGTACACTTAAAAATGTGAAATGGTAAGTTATGTATATAATAGCTCATATGTGCCATGAAGTTATGTATCTGTCCCTAATAAACGAAAACTTGCGAGCAGTTGCCTTTGGAGAAGGGGAATCAGGGGTGAGGAAAAGTATACCACTGCTTTTCATGATTTATTGATAGAGTTAGTTTTTAAAACTACATAGATTGGTGACTTTGGTGTAAAAAGCAATTACTGATTTATGCAAATATATATGTGAAAGAGTGTCCGTCATAAGAAAGAACTGGAAGCAGTCTATAATAACTACCAGTTAAGTATCAGGTCAATAAATTTTGCTGTATCTATATGGTGGAATACTTACTCAGCTTTTAAAATGACATTTATAATCAAAGAAATATGTTCACAGTATATCATGTGGGAGAGAAAGGGGAATGAAGGTCTTAGCAAAGCTTATATTGAATCTTATGAGTGTTACGATTTGCTCTTTGTTATTTTTGTAAATGGTTTTGTTTTTTAATATATTTTTATGGCTGATTATGGAGTCAGGTATATATCTGGCCTTGTCATAAAAACACTCTGAATTTAATTCTCAAAGGAGGAAAATGGCAAACCAGTTAAATCTCAGGGAATTCCTACTGTGTGTCCAGTTTCACGATCCTCAAATGAAGCAACTTCCCCATACCATTCCCGACGAAAAATGAGGAAACTTCGAGATCATAATGTCCGAACTCCTTCTAACCTAGACATCCTAGAGCTCCATACAAGGGAGGTCCTCAGAAGGTTGGAGATGTGTCCATGGGAAGAGGCAAGTATTATGATACACGGTTATAGAAAGAGACTTGCTTGTTCCTGAAAGTTTTTTAAAGGGTCGTAACAAAGAATAGTCTGGCGATGTTTGTTTTAGTCTTTCCTTAGCATTGTGGGGCCCAGCAGTACAGATGCCCAGGACAGGGAACATACTTCAGCTTTCTAGGCGTCAGTGTAGTCAGCTGAGTCAATCTCATTTCCTTTGCGGATATGTTTATTGAGTGTTTACCAAATACCCTATGCTCTTCTAGGCCTGGGGAAATTACCAGAGTGAGCAAAACTTAAGTCTCTACCATCATGTAGCTTCTGTTCCAGCTCCAGTTGGAAGAATGGGAGACGAGACATATACTAGAATAATATAATTTCAGACAATAAGTGCTATGAAGGAAGCCAAAAGAGTAGAGGGAGAGAGAGTAAAGGGGCCGGGCTGTGGCTGGCTCCATTAGCTGGGACGCCCGGAGAGCCTCTTTGGGGGGGCGGTGTTTGAGCTGATGAATGTCGGGAGAAGTCAGGTGGATACAAAGCTTTGGGGAAACGGAGGGACGAGCAAGTGCAGACAGCCTCTTCATTCCCCTACAGTACCAGCACGGGCAGCTACTGGGCTGGGAGACTGAGTGGGTCAGAAGAAACCCACTCAGATTTGAGAAATGCTGGCTTAGCAGACAAAGGGGAGGGGGTGGGCTTTTGTAAAACATGGGAGTGAGTTTGTGATGGGACGGATCATCCATCATTTCACCTCTTGAGTAAAGAACAGGCATAATTTAAAATGAGTAAGAGAGAAGTATTTCTGAATTAAAATATTTGAAGAAATTCTATAGAAATTATAACTTAAAGACTCTACATTTAAATAATTGCATTGATATCTTTTTAAGCTTTTGTTGTTCTGAACCTCTTTAACCCTTAACTATCTGGGAGAAGGTTCCACTTGTTATGAAAGGTTCTGTTTGTTATTAAAGAAAAAACCAGCTATTGCTGTGCTTTTATGTCACACGGTGGCCTTTGTCCCCAGTGATAGGTAGTGATCTGTGAGCTGCTGACGGAGCCTCCTGGGAAGGACCAGGGATTAGGTCAAGGATAGGAGGACTGGGAAGGACCCAGCAACTAGTGCTTCCGCAGGAGGGAGCAAGGAAAAGAGAATTAAAACACATTCAGGCGCTGCTTCTCCAGCTTTTCAACTTCCTGCGAGAGTGAAATGTCTTTGAATTTACTTGATGTGAATTTTACATTCTGCTTTATAGAATGTGTTTTATTGGTAGTGGTCGGACAGAAAGAGGAGCCATATTCATGCTGGGGTTTTAGGAACCACTTAGCGTTGGTGCCGCACGCGGTGTGCAATTTGGGGTGTAGGGGTGTGGCAGGAGGCAGTGCTGTCCTGGGTCCCTCTGGTCAGGCAGGTGGGCAGATGGTAAGTTATCCGAGAGCAGATGGTAAGTTAAGTTCTGTTTTTATACTTTAAGGACATCTTGAGCTCTAAACTGAATGGAAAATTTAACAAACATCTCCAGCCATCTTCCACGGTACCTGAATGGAGGGCAAAAGATAATGATCTACGATTACTGCTGACAAATGGAAGGATAATTAAGTACGTAACATAGATCGAAGTGTCCTACAGATGAGTTTTCATGGATTCCCTCTGTTCATTTAACCCCTAGTCCCCACCAGTGCACGTCCGACTTATGGGGAAAGTGTCTCAGTTCTCCTCTCCAACTGGAGATTAAGGGGGAGGGTAGACTGTTTGGCTGCAATGTTGTGCTGTTTTGTGACTTGATTATTTTCCCCTCTATGTGCAGGGATGAGAGACAGCCCTTTGCAGATCCAAGTCTTTATACAGTGGACAGTGAAAATGAGGAGGACAAGAGAAGGACAAAAAAGGCAAAAATGAAGATGGAAGAGAGTTCAGGAATAGAAGGGGTGGAGAATGAAGAGTCTCAAAAACCACTTAACAGTATGTTTGTTTTAATGGTCATTTGAAAGGTCTGCTTATTACCTATGTGATAATATGTAAAGGCATGTGCAGATTTTATAGTTCTGAAGTTTGTAGTGAGGCTGAAAATTGTTGTGTCCCTAATACTCTTCTAAGAAATCCAAAGTATTTCTGAGTGTCTCGTCCATCAGAGAGATGTGAGTGTGAATGCCACGTGAGGTGTCCGGCCCAGGGAAGGTGTTTTTAGGGACGTGGGTACGTGCTGGTCAGTGACACCCTTGTCGGATGACAGTTGTTTCAAGAGTCACGTGAAAACTTGTGCATTTTATGGGCCTCTACTCGAAATAATAAAACAGTCAGAAGTTTAATAGTTTCATATGTGATTTCAGTTAACATGTATATGGTTTTCAGAATTAGGAGGCATATATAATTAACTCTGTGAAGCTATTAGTAATCCAGGTATTGTTCAGTTTGCCTGTTGACAGGAAGACCTCTGCTTGGTTACTAACTGGTTATCATCATGTGACAAATAGTAACACCTCCTTCTTGAGATCGTTCTTTGAGTGAAGTCTTAATTTCTTAGCATTTTTCAGGGCCTCCTTATACCCTTCTATTTTAAAAAGTGGTTAAATACTTTGATAACTTGACAAGAAAAATTAACATTTCATCTGTGTTGAATACCACAGTTCCAGCTAATTCTAAGGAAATTTGGTATTGCTGTAGTTGGTGACTCTGCGTGTGTCACAGGCCAGGGGAAAGGCTGCCAACCAGTGGAGTTCTCAAACAGTTGTTACTTGGCAGGGCCACGCGGGAGAGAAGGGCGGTGGTAAAGCCTGGTTTGTGAGCTTGTTGAATTTACTATCTACTTGAGTGCTTTTGAGGTTTAGGAGAGTTATCTTTTTGTTTTCTGTTGAGAGAAAAAATGCAAGAGGGAAAGTGAAAAGCATCTTGTAGCCAGTTTTAGCGTTGGAGGTTTTTTTCTGGAAAGAAATAGAAAATTTCCACGCAAATGAGGAATGTATCATCATGTTCAGTAAATGCCACAAGCGTTTTGAGAGTACAATTCAATCTGTATCTTGGTCAGTTTGGGAGAAAAGTCTTTGGGGGAAGAAAGGAATGAAGAAGAGGAAAGCAGTGGAAATGGATGGGGCCGGGGCGGCGGGGACCGATGCAGAAGCCGGTCTGACTTCAGGCCACCCTGTTCATGAGCTTCCACCGACTTTCTCTTTTTCTCTCTTCCTTTCTCTTCGCAGGGTTTTTTACAAGCGTGAAATCAGAACTCAGGAATCGATCGTCAGAATATTCTGATATTTCTGATTCGGAAGACTCTGGACCCGATTGCACTGCACTGGTACGCCCAAACCCCTGAGAGCCACGCACTGCTTCATGGAAAGATGGCACCTCCTTTCCTTCACCTGCGGGGAAAATAAGTGACGGCTTTTCCCAAAGCCCGTCTCCATGACCTTTGTGGCACAAGGTCTTCCCTGTAATGGTAATTACACACACACACACACACGCATACACACACACATGCACACGCACACACGCACACACAAGCACACATGCACACGCACACCCTGTCACGTGACTGTCGACATCTGATAAGCATAGCTTTTGTCTGGTTTTAGAAAGGGTGGGTGGAGAGACTGTTTTTATGTTTCTCATAGATTATATTTCCTTTCACTTTAAAGAAAATCGGTACTATATGTTTTTTACTAAGGAATTATATACTGTAATTACTAGAGATTTTAACTCTGTCATAGGAAATACAGAAATAATTACATGGTAGTTAAGCTTCTAACTTTGCCTAGACGGATACAATGTTTTTAGTTAGTAGAGACTTAATCAGATTTCTTATATGGATTTGCTTCCATTTAATTATTATCTCAGAAAAATAATTTTACCACTGAAGAGTCTGAAAGTTCAGGTGATGAAAAAAAACAAGAAATAACATCAAACTTCCAGGAGGACTCTACTGTGATGAGGAACTTCCTTCAGAAGGGCCAGAAGCCATCTAGAAGTGAAATTCCAATTAAAAGGTAGGCTTACTGATGGTCAGTGGTCTTATTACATTGTGACATAAGCAATATGAAAACATTCTTTGATTTTAAATTTTACTGAAGATGCCAGAAGGAGAAACAAGCTCTTGTCCTTCTGCTTACCTTCTCTTTAGGGAATGTCCTACCTCGACAAGCACAGAGGAAGACGCTATTCAGGGCATGTTGTCGATGGCAGGGCTGCACTACTCCGCGTGTTTACAGAGGCAGGTACAAAGCACAGACTGCAGTGGCGAAGGAGACTGTCTCCGGGATCCCCGCGGCTGCCACAGCAGTCACCAGGACGCTCGACAGGTGTATCGTTGTGATAAGCCAGTGGAATGTGGTAAGGAACATAAATGATCGGTCTCTAAAAAGTAACGTGGGACCCCCAGCTTCACAGCTCCCAATCCTAGTTGAGTTTAGACAGTATGAATAAGAACTGTTAATTGCACATCTGTAGTCGGAAATGACATTAAGCACACTGGCCCCAAAATATGTAATGTTGACAGATTTTAAGAACTCCAAATGTAAACTAATGGCTGGAGAATTATGTCCACTGGCATAATCCTACACTGCATTGCAGGACACTGAGTACGTGTCCCCTTCATCAGCTGTTCCGAGTGGAAGGAGCCTGGAGACGTCTTCCATGGTCCGCTAGGCTTGAACCACTGATCCTCTTTCCTTTTGTGGGAGGGAAGACAAAAATCTGTTTGATATGTTTCTGGTTGAGGACCTTCCCTCTCCTACTTGAAAAAGAAGTTGGGAAAGAGAAGACTCAGTGATAGCAGTGATGGCCAGTAGTGTTTTCTTCTCTGTGCCTTGGTGGCCCGGAAGTCTGAGGAGGATGGGGGATGCGGGAGAAGATGGTACTGCATGAAAACCGAATGCCTGTGGCAGAAATCCTGTTCATTCCCACCTGGTTGTGTGATACACCAGCAACCTGGCAGCCACTTCACTTAACTCTTGAAACCACATTTTGGTGGATGTAATAAGACTTTGACAGGTAGAAGCAAGAAGACTTAGTGCAGTTAATTGAAATTGCCTGTACTTACAGAGCTATTGTTTTCCACTGGTGTTGGAATTGGAACCCAGGACTGTCTGATGTCAAAATCTCGATAGTGTATAAGAGGAAATGGAGGTTGAGAGAGGTTAAATAACTTGCCTAAAAATCCAGGCATAATGGAAAAACCTGAATTCAGGTCTAGGTTTGTCTGTCTGTCCACACCATTCTGTCTCCCTGTAATTTCTTTGGCCCTCACTTGAAAAGAAGGCTTCTATGAAAATACCGCAGAATTCAGGCAAACATATGCCTTTATTCTATATGGAAAAATATACCAGTTTTAGAGAGAGTATATTGCATTTGGCTTTTCCATCTACAGCAGATGGCCATAGAACTTGACTCTGTCTCTTCCAGCATCTGGCACAAAACCTGTCATATAAAGACAGTCTTTGAGAGAATTGAAAGAATTAACATGTTAGATTGTGAGCTGATAGACTCTTTTGTTGTTGAGAGGGAGAGCAGTGTGGCGAAAAATATATGAGTAATAAAGAGTTAACATATCTGTTTTTAATAAAATGTCAACCTAAATATACTTTTAGTTTTAAACACGAGGTGAATTTTGCTTATGATCAAGTTTGTGTGGAGAGAATTTAATTAAAACTTCTGTTTAGGGTACCACGTCAAGACCGAAGATCAAGACTTGAGAAGTTCTTCCTGGATTAAACAATTTGATACAACTTCCAGATTTCATCTTCAGGTATATGCAAGGCTTGAAACATCAAAAGGAGACTTAGGATCGTCATTAACTCTGTTTTTGCGTCGTATTTTTTTTTTTTTATTGCACCCAGTAATTAACCATTAGATCTGGGAAGCTAAAAAATAATTTACGATTAAATGCACATTTGAATAGCTATCTGTTTTTAGGAATTCTGATGTAACAGCCAGACTCATGGGTAGACTGTGATCTGGAGAAGAATAGTTTAGTTGATTCAAGGAAAGTTGAAAACTGGCAGCCAACACTTCTCGGTTATGTCTGGCTAGAAGGAAAGGGGGGAAAAAGTACCATGAGGATCTCTTTTTAATCTCTGACATTGTTTCTTGAACATTTTTAGACAGTAAATTTCTTTGAGAATTTGCTGACAGTTATTGACTCTCTTACTAGAAAAATGTTCATCATAAATACTGATTTTTGCATAGCATTTTCTTGTGGTTTGGGCCCCTCCCTTACCTCAGAGCATCCATTGACTCCGGATTAAGAGCCCTCACTCTAAGACACCTGATGTCTTGGGATCCCAGGATATAAATGCTTATACCAAACAAAAACCTCAAATAGCTTTTTGAAAAGCCACAGCTTTCATCAGTAGCACCAAACAAGAAAAGGGATATGACCTTTTGCTATAGACTTTGGAAAATGACAGCCAAAGAATCAAAATTCTCATGCTGCAGAGTAGAGTCCCCTAACTTCTCCAACCCCAAGCATCCACTGAGTAGTGGAATCATAGGTGTCTGTTTGTTTAAGTAGGCTTCATGCTGGGATGTAGGCTTCAATGCAGGGCTTGAACTCATGACCCTGAGATAGAGCCAAGATCAAGAGATGGATGCTTAACCAACTGAGCCACTCAGGCGCCCCTCATGGGTGGTTTTTATTTTCTTCATTTGGCTTTTCTATGTTTTCTAAATACTTACACACTTTACAATGATAAAAAGAGCCAAGTTAATTTTTTAAGGCAACATTTTATAAGTACAAGTTCTTTTAATAGAAGAATATGCTCTAGAATCAAAGGTCAAGGAAGGAATCCCTTAACTATTAGTAATTCACTTATTCAGTGTATAATTTTATAGTGCCTCAGCAGTCATAACGTTTATAACTTAATAGCATTATAGGATGCAGTATTAAAAGTAAGCTATTATCGGGAGTGCCTGGCTGGCTTAGTTGGTAGAGCACGCAGCTCTTGATCGCAGGACTGTAAGTTTGAGCCCGCATTGGGTGGAGAGATTACTTAGAAATAAAATTTTTTTTTTAAGATTTTATTTATTTATTTGACAGAGAGAGATCACAAGTAGGCAGAGAGGCAGGCGGGGGGGGGTGGGAAGCAGGCTCCCTGCCGAGCAGAGAGCCCAATGCAGAGCTCGATCCCAGGACCCTGAGATCATGACCCGAGCCAGAGGCAGAGGCTTTAACCCACTGAGCCACCCAGGCACCCCAAAAATAAATCTTTTTTAAAAAAAAGTAAGCTGCTATTTAAATTTAGCTAGTTCCATGAAACATCACATCTGCAGTATGCTCTTTTCAAGTTTGTATTTTCCTTTCTTTTTTGTATTCTGGTCATGACCCTTTCCATTGGTTTCAGGACCTACCCATCAGTAGCATTGTTGGTTTTTTTTTTTTTTTTTTGCGTTGTTGGTTTTTTTCCAGATGGTTCACTCAGTGATCTCTTAAAGAGCCTGAAGGAAGAATTGTTAGAAGAAAACCAGGCTTGGGGCTCAGCACCTAGGTGCTTTTTTTAGCAAACAATTTAAATACAGTGGAGATGAACCGTAATAGAAGTTAGATTCTAAAAAAGAGTGCATCACACTGTGAGAGATACACGGGAGTGTGACGTGCTGAGGAATTGGTGGGTTCACATGTCCCAGCCACGTGTCCCTTCCGTGGCATGTCACAGCACATGCAGCATGCCATATTATAATAAATATACTACATATAACATATATTTATGTATATATATATATACATATATATACATACATACTCATTTACATATGTGTGTATAAAGTTTATATGTATATAAAAATAAATAAAAATGTTTTCTTCCGGACTTAAGTTATGATGCAGAAGTTCCATACTTGAGTCCTTTCGTGCTGTCAGGTTTTGGGGTGACATGACCTCCTGACGGGGTGGTTGTCTGTGGCTGCTACATGTGAAGAAAACCATAGTTCAGTAGTCTGTTTTTTCTCTTGACTTGCTGTTGCATAGAGAGGTTAAATACCTCACTTATTGTAAAGGAACTCTAAAAATCCAGCCTCATTTCTTTCCTTTTTTTAGGATCTAAGTAGAGGCCAGAAATGCATCAAAAAGGAAGGTTCATCAGAAATCAGTCAGAAGATACAAAGTAGGAATTCTGTGGACAGCAGTGGCTCAAGCCCTCAAAATGGGAAGTTTCCACAGAATTCCAGCTTGATTTCGGGAGCGTGTCAGATGAATAATGGCAGCGTAAGCCCGGAAAGGCCAGTTGGTGAAACTTCCTTTTCAGTGCCCCTTCACCCCACCAAGAGACCGGCATCAAACCCACCACCTATCAGCAACCAGGCAACAAAAGGTAACTTGGACACGTGTGTAGGGGAGTATTTGGGGCCGCGTGTGATGATGGCGGTGGCAGTTCAGATGGGTGTGGCGGCCTCTAAGCTCGAGCTGCTCCCCGCCTGATGCGCTCTGGACGGTGCGGCCAGAGCGGTGTGCGCAGGTCGCTGTGGACACACAGCAGAAGCCCCCTGGGTCAGTCCTGAGGACTGGGCGTAGCTTACTGGAGGAGGAGGTCGATCCCGACAAGGACCAGTTAACCCTGCGGGGTCTGGGAAGTGACAGGGTGGACCGCAGTGAAGGTCAGGGAGACAGTGTGGCCCAGGGTACCGGGGTGCGTGGGCTGTTTATGCAGCTGCAGTCAGTGTTGTGGCCGAAGTGCAAGATCTGGTCGGGGCCCCTGCTCGAGAGAGAGAGAGAGGGAGAGGGAGAGAGAGGGAGAGAGAGAGAGGCAGAGGCGGGGATCGGACCGTGGGTCGGCCTGGAAAGCCCTGTGAAGGAGATTGGCTTTCCTCTCTCAAGTCACGAGATGGCAGGTGCGAGGCAGGATCCCCGGAGTGCGACCTCCGAGGCACCCGGAAGGCAGGCTCGCCGCAGAGCTCTCCCTTAGGTCTCCCTGCGCGTCTGTCGGGAGTACTCTTCACTATCACTTACACTGTTGTTGCCGTCTGCAGGTAAACGTCCAAAAAAAGGAATGGCCACAGCCAAACAACGTCTTGGGAAGATCCTGAAGTTGAACAGAAATGGCCATGCCCGTTTCTTTGTGTGACGAGCTGCCCTGCGGCCGCTCTTCCCTTGGGAGCCAGACTGGTGGCCGAGGCGCGGGAGCCTGGCGCCCCCGCCCGCAGCGGTTTGCATGTACAGTAGAGAACACTGCCCGAGGAACAAAATGAACCCGATGCTGCATTTTCACTGTGCCACACCCACTCAGCAATAACCGTTTCGGACCTGGTGGGGGAGAGGAAGAAGGAGGGTAGAACCTTAAAAAGAGACCTTGAACTGGAAAAGGTCTCTTGTCAGGGCTTGAATTTCATTTTGTTGTTGGTAGTGTCTTGATTTATTTTCAGTGGTAGGGTAAAGAATTATCAATAATTTATTTAACAGATTTTTTTTTTTTTTAAAGTTAACAGCTTTTAAATTCTTTCTTTTTTAAAGCTATTTATTTGGAAGATTTCTGGAGAAATATCTCACTAATTTAGATTTAAGAATGTGAAAGTTTTTAAATTATTTTTGATAGTGTGTATGTTACCTGTGGGGAAGAGCCACAGTAACAGTAACTAGTCTGGACTCTTAAATTTGATATTCAGGTTAAAGTCTTAAACAGGGATTTGATGCATTAATTATTTTAAATTAAGATGTATATGAAAATCATTTTATTTTATATATTTCATGTGTTTTTTATAAGCTATTAGCTTCGCTTTTGCTAACATCCAAGGTGCATACTGTTATCCAGGTTGATTACCTTATATCCCACCTTCCCTCTGCACTCCCCATCATTTTGTGACGACGCAACAAGACTCTTCTCTTTGCAGGGAAACACTTTCATAGCCAATGTGTAAGAATTACATAACAGATCCCACATTTCTCATTTCGTTTGACATTGCAGTTTTCTTCTAATTCTATAAAAATAGGCTTCTTGCATTTTCATTTTTGCTGATGATATCTGGGTCCCAAAGAGAACAGCTTTAATATCTTTTTCCTACTTGTGGGAAAAGGATTTTAAGTTTGGTTAAATTATCATGTTTATAGTTTTTCAAATACATTTGTAACTACAGAGGGCCTTCTTCATAGTGCTGGTGTTGGAGGGCAGGACGAGCACCTGCCACAGAGGTTATATTTTATGACGCTTTTATTCTGTGTACCTAACTTGTTGGAAAATAATGAGATACGGTTTGACTTAGTATATTCAAATCTGCATAATAAGCCGTAATATAATAGGACTATACTATATTAAGTTGTATAGAAGCAAGCATGTTGGAGTAGATCTTCCGGGTGTATGTGTGTTTAGTTTCTTATTTCTTAATCTTTTAAAGAATTATTTAAGATATGGATTTGGAGTCAAATGGGTGCTTCTTGCAGTTTCTTCCATCTGTCCTCACTTGACCAGTGTATATTGAGATTAAGCATCTGGTTGAGCTTTAAGGAATCATTTTTCTCCTTTATGCATAGCTCTTACTAAATGCCAGTTTTCAGTTGCTCATAATAGCTTGTATTTTCCCTTTTCCTCCCCATGGCGTAAGAATAAGTGATTTCTGGGGCTAGGGTGAAGATATTCTCAATTCTGACAAAAAAAACATTTTACAAATTTCTACAAAGAAAATAGAGGCAAATAAGATAAAGTTTATTTTTATGGAGAAGTAATATGGCCACATTATGGATTTCTCTCTTTTACTCAGCAAGGTAGCAGGACTGGCCCTTCTGTGTTAAGTATCACTTGAAGTGCTAAGAAAAAAAGATCTAGACCATCATCTTTCATGGTTGCATTTAAATGTGTATTTTCAAAGAGAAATATTTCTTATTCTGTCTCCATTCCAATATCTCTTGGAATAAACACAAAATAGCTATGGATTAACCTTTTTGGTCCAGGTGACTGGACCAAATTCTGGGTCTTACCTAGGTGTCAGGAAAAAGAATTTTTATGGAAACACTAAATGCCTGTAAAGGGTCTCTGTCTACACTCTGCCAAAACTGGTTAAGAGATGGGTGTAATCAGTCATTTGTTTGGTCATTGGATCTCAAGATGTCAGAAGTTGGGGTTTGACTGATTTTCCTACCTCCCAATATGTTACTGGGATGTTTTGGTTTTCTGTAGACACCATTTTAGGGTTAGAGTTCACATGATTTTGTTTTGGTTTAAGAAATCAGAATTATAATTCCTTCTTCCAGCTACAACACGATCTGGGTTCTTTTATTTTCTTTACATTTTTCATAGCTCTAAGTATTTTTAATTACCTGACCTCTTTTCTTTAGCTATAAAAAATTAAAATCATTTTATTTTTATGAATCAAAATGGTGACCAGTATCTGCCCTGTGTACTTAGGCCAGTACATCGAATTTTAAGTAGCCTGAATGTGTAAGTATTAAGGTACTATGGATTCATTTTTGGCAGGTTTCGCCCATGAACTGGCTAAGTGAAAAAAAGCTTTCCGTAAGATAATCTAACCACTGAAACAGAATTCACGTGTCTTTTTCCAAATTGGTGAAAATTCAACCTACTGGCCCAGTGAGTTGCCCAGTCAGACTTGTTCTAGACTTGCTGGCTGTGATGCATCCCTTTATCTCATGGAAGTGGCTGGACTTGGAGGTGACTGCGGCTAGGATCTGGACTTGGCTGTGATAGACAGCCTTCCGTGTTTTCCTCAGTCTCGTTTATAAACCCTCTACCAAACAGACGCTGCCGCTTAGACAAGGAGACAACAGTGGTGGCATTTAGCTAGTTAGGCGCAGATAAATAGGTAGAACAATTGCGACTTAACAAATGCAGTTTTAAGGGTAGTAGTAGATAATGACTTTTCTGTATTGATTTAAACAAGTGACTCCTGTTAACCTGGGATCCCGTGTCCTGTAACTCATAATGTCACATAATATGCTCTCCAGGATTGATGAGTGATGTCAACAAGACAGAGCTGGCAGTTGATAGTAGTTCAGCACCCTAGAAATACACTGAATTTCATATGAAAAATTCTGACTGAAACCATAGAAACTCAGAGAAAACAAGGCCATCATTATTACGACTTATATACTTAGCTTGAATACCGATCTGTTTTTTAATAATCCTAATTATTGCCTTTTAAATGAGCTCTACTGTGTTGATTCACCTGATGGCGGCAGGTATTTGTCCAACGTCTGTGTGCCCAGCAGGGGAGGGGGGGGATTAAAGCTGTGGTTGGGGTCTCTGCTCTTGAAGTTATCTTCTCCAAGAAATAAGCAGTATTATTTTTATTTCTAAGCAAACTTTAAGCAGAAGAGGGCCCGTGTATTAAGAAAAAGAGCGTAACTCTCTTAGTTTCAACTGAAAGTACAACTGTAGAAGTGGAAGTAAATTTTTTTTTTATTTTTAAAATTTAAGAAACATTTTTTCAAAAGTTAATAGTTAATGTTGATAATAGAGGGGTGCAGTATACAGCATGGAAGGGAGCACGAACCTGGGTTTTTGCCCAAATTCTGTCATTCATGGATCAGCCGTCTGACTGTAAATAAGTCACTTACCCTTTCTAAGTCTTGGTTTTCTCATTTGGCAGTTTGGATAAAAATGTGGTTAAGAAAAACATAGCAAAGCGTTCCTTAATTATTGACACTTCATACCTGCAGAGAATTTATCATTATTTAAATTACAACTGGCAGTGCACATTTATATCCTTTTTAAGTGAAAACTATTACTCATAAAATCTGTTTCATATCGAGTGTATGCCCAGAGCACGCTACCTAAAACATCCAAAGAATCTCTAAGAAGGTGTTGAATTAAAATCAGAATCCATACTTGAAGTGAAAGGAAAAGAAGTGAGACAGTTTTTAGATAGTTTAAGAGTGAGAACGTCTTTCCCCACGTAATCATTACGATGATTTAAAGGAATTCAAAGATGGTTTTAGGTTCTGCTCAAAGAGGAATTAGGACAGTACTGCTCCACACATTCTTCAGGTGCTGGTTACAGGTCCAATAAGATGCAATTAAAATGTAGCAACTACCAAGGAGCTAGGGAAAAAATAGAAGGTGGTCAGAAGATGGGAACCAACAAAGACAGCTCAGGGTTGGCTAACAGCAGCTTGTTGGGTAGAGGGAGAAACCACAGCCGCTATGGTGTGGGAAGGAGATTTGCCCGGACGTCTTCAAAGGAGAAGATGCTTCTGCCCTTTTCAAGGATGCTCTCCGTAGTGATAGGGCTCTTCCCCACAGAGTGGATGTGTGATTGGACGGCCCGCTTGACTGCTGCCAGAAGTAACTATTGCAGCATGTAAGCATTTTGCAATTTTATATTAAGAGATGAATAAATCTGAAAATTTTTCAAAAGCTCATTTTCCCCATTAAATATTAAGCTAGTTGCTCCCTCTGAAAAGAGAAGCTAAAAAGCATCAAGTCATTTGCAGATGCCTAGGCCTTTATCTAAAGCAATCCTGGAAAGGTTGAGCTTTAAATCATGAGCTTAGGAAGAGTGTTGCCAGTAAGTAAAGGAGACCGGTGAAGGCTGGGAGGGCAGTGACTCACCTGGGGTTATAGAGTACCCTAGACCTCAGGTGCCTTGCTTGCTCAGCCCCAGTTGTGTGACATCGTGCATCCTGTCCTCATCCAGGGGTAGATGATGGTCACGTGCTGACTACAAGTCGGATGGAGAGAAAGGGGGACAAATAATATACTTACTCCATTGCTGATGAACGTAATGTAATTTTAATAATACTGTAGCCTTACTAAAAACCCTTTTATTTTGTTTTTCATTGAACGTCATGCCATAAGTTAAATATTTGATACCCTTACATAAACAAGAATTTTAAAGTAAGGTCTTTAAGAAGCAAATGCCTGTTTCCAAAGCAATTAGCTTATCATGACTGTGGTTTTATTCTTTTATCATATTTTTTCCTTCGTAATGGGTAGGGAAAATAATACTCACTTGCCTACATTCTACCCCTTAGACTCTGCCACTCACCCTTGGTGCCCTTTCTAGTGTCCTAAAGCTTTGTCTTATTAAGTGCAAAATTAAATTTTTTGTTAAAACCTTTTTGAAACTGTATTCAGTGATTCTTCCAAGTTTATCTGCTCTGCACTATTTCACTAATAAACCCTGGCTACCACGTAGCCCTTGACCTCCAAGTAGCTTACCTATGCAAGACCTGTGACATTCTGGATTCATTTTCCTTTTTTCAGAAAGCAGTCCTAAAGGGAACTTGGTCATAAAGATAAACCTTGCCTCCACCCAGTTTTGTTTTGGCCATTTCCTTTTCAAAATGTCAGCTCTTCTTCCCCAAGATTTTTCACCAAAACAATGATCATAAGTGCTGGAATATAGAATATTTTGCAGGAATAAAGTAGCCCAGACATACTCTTACATTTCTTTGGTGGATTTTGGTTGGTAACAGTTACCAGCATTAAGTGTGATATATAATGAGGAGTCGATTCCTTGTCTAGAATCATTTCTTCCCTCTAAGATTCATAAGTAACCTTTTATTTTTACAAAGCATACATATAAACTTCCACATTATAGTCAGGGACCTGAGGTGTAACTTGCTAAGTGAACCCCAAGGTTATTTTATCTTGCAAAAGAAACCTAAACCAAACTAAGGGCCTTACATTTATGGTTAGACTGAATCAAAAGCTATAACCTCACTTTTTTCAAAAACAGCTTCTGACTGCAAAAGCAAGTCATGCAGTTGTTAGGTATGAAATAGCACTGATCAGGAAACACATATGCATCTTTGCAGACTGTATTTCCTTCCGAAAAGACTTTTCTACTTTTAATATAAATTAAGCCATAACAGTTTCATGCTGTGGAAAGAGGGTGAAAAGGTTCATTTTAAGAGATTATATAATATGAATTTTCACATTTACTGTGAAATGTCTAACTTTGCCAGTGCTTCAGCAGGTTTTTGTGGGGGTGGGGGTGGGGGTGTAGAGGGTGGCGATGAGGGGGTAGTGTTGGTTTTAGGGGTTTTAAATCTGTGAAATTTGAAAAGGGGACAGTTGTTGGCTATGGTATTTACTAGTTTTGTAGTAATGTTTTGCTAGCCTGACTGACTTTCCTTAACTGATTTTTATGCCCATGGTCCAAGGTGACTGTTACCCTTTCTTGTTTGGGGTGTCTGCGGAGTAGTGTCTTGTCCGTTTGTATAGGCAGTCCGTATGTGTGCACATGTGTGTCCTTTGAATACAGAAGCACACGGTGTGACAACAGAGTGGGGTGTGGCTGGGAAATGGGATGCTGAAGCTTTAAGAGCATTTTTTTGTTTTGATTCATAACAGTATTTCCCATCTTTTGCCTGCAGGCAGGGAAAGTGTACAGTATTTATTTTGTTTCTGTTTTAAATTTGTAAGTCTTTAAGTAGCTTACATTGGTTATTATAGGGGACGACAAGTGACTTGTTTAAAGTTGTATTTAGTACTCTTACTTTCCAATTTCTGTATTTTAAAATATTGAAATTAAAATTGTATTACTTCTGTTTTGATTTTTTAGCACTCGGTGTATTTTTTGCTCATTTTGTTTGAAAGTATAAATGTTGAAAGTTGTATAAAACGTGTCTTTGAAAGAAAAAAAAAATCTGAATTCTATATCCAATCCTGGACTTTCCGTTCCCTTTTTCTGCTTATTGACTCGTAGGAGATTTGAGAATGTGAAAAACTGTGTCAAACTTACGCTTCTTACTATTTCTGAAGGTTTAAATGTGAAAAGGAACGTGTCCTATTCTTTTATTGGAAGCATTGCTGGGGAAGCAGTTGCTGGAAGAGAGGAACCAACACAGGATGTGGCTGTGCCAGGGCTGTGCGTGTTCGCTGATAGACATTCAGGAGCGCTCATTACCCCCAGCCCGGGCACCCCACAAATGCTTATTGAGCACCTGCAGTATACCAAGTGCCGTTCTGGCGCTGGGGCTGTGGGAGTGAACACAGCCCGGCCCAGTCCTCAGGGAGTTGATGGTAGATGTGAAGGCGGGGAGGGATGTGCCTCGGTGACCCGCTGCCTCGGTGAGGTGGGAGCGGAAGTGCTAGTCTCATGAGAAGGACCGACTCTGTCTCAGACGTGGTGCTTTTGAGGGGCCCCAAAGCCGGGTCTGGGACGATAATGTGGTAAAGTGAGAGAGGAGCCACAGGCCTAGGAAGGAGGGGTATGGGGGCAGCACTTGAGGGCAGAAGGAGGGCCGGGGAAGGGGGCAGCAAGTGGCCGGGAGTACCCCCCGGAGGAGGACCCCGAGTGGAAACGAGGTCCTGGACACCAAGGCTCCAGAGGGAACAGAGGCCTGTGCCCCTCCTGCACCGAGTGCCTGCAGTGTTCCCGCCGCTCGCGCCCTGTGCCCCTCAGTCGCCCTTACCAGAGGGCCACCCAGAGCATGTCTATACCTCCTCTTTGGCCTTAACTGGCCTGCCTTCTGGTCCAGCGGATTAGACCTAAAGCTGAACCAAAAAACAGTAAAAATCCACAGACTGACTGACTGTACAGCTGTGGGATGCTCAGCCTTAGTTCCCAGGACCTACCCTCTAGCTGATTTTTGAGTTTGCACCAAGCAGCGAGACTGAGACTGACCCACCACTGTGCGATGGTGCGTGGTACCCACCCCTCATCTTAGATTGAGAAGAATCCGGTGCTCTACAGAGTTCGGAACAGAAGCCCCATCATCTTCAGCCCGTGTGAGTACTTCCCGTGTGCAAGGCAGATTTTCATTCCTTCCTCAGGCTAACCCAACCGGGTGGTGCTGTGTTGTCCCTTCATCCTACGGATGAACGAGAGACCAGAGAGTGTAAACAATGTCTGGGTTCGCACTCTCACCGGTAAAATTGAGATTTCAGTCAAAAGCCTAACTAGAAGCTATGGTATTTTTTTTTCTTTCTCTAATTACTTTATATATTTTCAGTTAATCAAAAGGAATAGATGGTCCTTAGGAATGGTTTGGGTCCTGAACATTTCTTTGTAGGTGCCCATTTTGGATTGAAACATTTTCTTTAGAAGTTTTCTGTCATTCAACTTTGAGTCTAGTTGTCCCAGGGACAGGCACACATGAAGGAGTTTATCTTCTAGGATTTCACCTTCTAGTGGGGAATAGGTTGTAAACAAGGGGCACGGAATACTGTGAAAATACATGAACCTAACATCAAGTTCCCAAAGCCACATACCGAGGGTACGAGGAGAGGCTGTGCCCGGGGCGCGGCTTGCACCGGCAGGGACCCGGCCCCTGTTGGGGAGCACAGCTGCCTCCCTCCCTGCTGCCGCCACTGCCCTTCCCATGCTGAGGCCTCTCCTGCCACTTTCTGCCCCTCAGCTCTGTGAGCAGGCCAGCGCTCGGAAGGAAGGGGAAAGAAAAGGCCTTCTGCCTGCCTTCCAGAGCCTGGCTTCTCTCCTACCCCCACCCCCCGAAGCTCCTTCCCATCCGTGTCCTCATCTTCATTCACTTCCAGGTTCTCTATTCCCCCTTCCTCGGCTCTTCCCACCCTTGGTCCCAGAAATACCCCTTCTACTTTTTGAAGTGCTAATTATGGAATGTCGTAAAGTCACTGTCCCTTTTATGCCAGAGTTGGAAAGGAAAAATGAAGGCCACCAAAATAGAAAGTAACATGTAAACTCCATACATTTTTTAAGACAAAACCTGGAACAAAAGATTCTCAACAGTAGAAATAGTATTTGACCTTCCCCTAATCATTCACTCTAGGAGCCGTCCTCCCTAAAGATCTTGAGAGATACCTGTGTCTGGAATAACGCCCACCAAGTTAGTGGTGGCTGGTGGCCTGGGGAATGAGAATGGGGACCTCATTGAGCCTGGGAACTTCTACACACTTAGGTTTCATGTTTTGGGTTTTTTTCCTAATTCAAATAACTTGTCAAATTTGTAATTAAAAAGGACAAATTTGTTCCGCCATAGGGTGTGGGTTAGCTGCCCAAGAACATACTACGTACACCCTTGTACCTACTGACACCCATCGGAAATCAGGCCCTTGTGTTCCTGGCTGTCCTGGCCGCCTAGCAGGGCTGGGGGCAGACACACAGCAGTCACCAGGGAGCTCTTTGTCCCTCCTCTCCTGCTCTCTGCCTTGTCTCTGCTTCCATTGCGGTACTTGTCACTCTGCAGCGTGTACCTGTTCCTTGTTTTGTCTGTCTGAACTCTCAGCTTCAGTGTGTTCTTTTATCCTTGACACCTTCCAGAGTTTAGCACAAATCTCACCAAAAATACACTGAATAAACACATAAACACAGTCCTTATTACCATGATTCTCTCTCTCTCTAGCCGCGGGATGAGATGGGAGGGGGTAGAAGAGGTAGGATAAAAGAAAAATATGGAACGATGAGAAAAGAACCTTATACAACTGTAGAGTTCTGCTTCAGCTATTAAGAACTCTGGAGGGGCACCTGGGTGGCTCAGTCGGTTAAACGTCTGACTCTTGATTTCGGCTCAGGTCATGATCTTAGGGGGGTGAGACTGAGCCCAAGTCAGGCTCTGCACTCAACCTGGAGTCTGCTTGAGATTCTCTCTCCCATTCCCTGTGCCCCTCACCCTGACCGTACACTGGCATGCTCACTCTCTCTCAATAAATAAAGTAAAAAAGAACCATGGAAACTGACCAATATGGTATAAAAATGATGTTTCAAGTTTCTTTACAGTAAGAAAGATAGAATAGATTTTTCTTTAATGAGATAAACTGATTCTATAGCTCACATAGAACCTAAAACTTGAATTTTATTGTAATTGCTTGGTAAACATCAGTTTACATAGGTGTGCCTTGCTTTGAAAACACGGCAGTGGTTATATGGCAATGGCTAATGTGTAAAACTACAAAACAAATTAATTGAGTGGTACCAAATCATGAAAGGATTTTTTTCTATCTAAAGGAGAGGAAAAAGAGCTTGCCGCAAGTCCCTTGCTTCCACAGAGCGGTATTCTCAGAGCTTTGAAGCAGGACCCTGCATGGGTGCTGTGGCTCTGCTTTATTCCTGGGCAGTGTGATGGTCAGAAAGGGAACTGCTCAGAGGCTCAGCAGGGCTCATCTCGGAACACGAATTGCGACACCGCTGGCTTGGCCACGGACTAGTGTGCACGTGCACTCAACCCGGGAGAGACCCTGGGCTCTAAGTAATTCCTGATCAGAGAGACGAGCCTGGTCCAGAACAGGACCAACAGAACACAAGCTCCAGAACGACTGGTGGACACCTTACACTTCTGTCTCAGATCCCGATCCTACGTCCAGTCGCCAGCAGGCTTCTCGGTGAATGGCCTCACCGATCTTCGGTTGCCCAAGCCAGGTTCTTGGATTTTGTCCTCAGATTGACCCTCTCCCCACCAACCAATGATTCACGTAACATCAACAATCTCCCCACTGGGTAAGTTATACAGAATGAAACTATGCATTAGCTTAGTTTCTATGATTAGAAACTATGATTACCTCATCTTAGAACAAAATATGGACAAAAGGCTTCTCGGATCCCACATCCCCCTCCTCCCTCTGGTAAGGTCAGTTGTTAACCACCATCTCCTCTTTCATTTTACAGTAAAACTTCCTGCAGATATTATCTCCATTGGCCGTTCCCATGTGCTCATTGCCCATTCATTCTTCAGCCCCCTCCAGTCTTTGTTCTTACCATTGTGCCACCCACCATACAATGAAGCAGCTCAGGATAGACTACCAAGTGACAAGCAGCCACAGAGACCCTGGGGGATGAGGGGCTATCTTGGATGTTCTAGCCCCAGGAATGACTGGTTATACTGTGCAAGGCAGGACTACCCAACTGAGCCAGTAAACTCACAAAAATCATGAAAATAAACCGGTGTTTTCAGCCACTAAGTTTTGGGATGGTTTATTGCACAGCAATAGATAACACATTTCTCTACCCTCTTTCATTCAGTCTTGATGACACTCAAGGTAGTTGATCATTCTTTCTTGAAATATTTAAATATTTGGCTTTCACGATTCCCTAATTCTAGTTTTCCTCCTACCTCAGTGGCTGCTCCCTCTCAGCCCCCTCAGCTCTATCAGTCTTCTTCATCAGAGGGGCAGATCCTTGGAATTCTCTTCTCAGTTTATACTCTTAATGGGTGATCTCATCAGTCCCGTGGGTTTAGCCACCTCTGTTCACAGCCCTACTTCTGACCTCTACGAGTGCCAGACTCACAGATCCAAGCACAGGCTGGGCATTTCCACTTGGATGTCTAATAGGAATCCTCTAATTCTTCTTCTATCTTAAAACCCTTCCTGACCTGGGTTTTAAGAGGGATTTGTTTTAATCAGGTACGCTAAGACGTGCAAACACGGAATGTCCATTATGAAGGAAGATGATGTTTTTATGCTCACAGGTTCCTAGTAACAGCAGGCCAGCACACCTTGCAGGGCCGCACAGGGAGGTACCAACGCTGGAGGCAGAGGGAGTGGGGAAAATGTGGGCAAGAACCTTTATTGTGAATGCTGGGAGAAGCACTTAGTGAGGCGTGCACACAACCTTCTAGATTCCTAGAAATATGTTGGAGCTTTTCAAAGCCCCAGCGGACATCTCATCCTTCAGCTTTTCTTTTAAGCTTTTGGTTAGCCTACTGTTTACCTCAACTGTTATCCATGTTGTCAGCCCCCTAGTTGTGATGTTAAAACATTGAACCACCCCTGGGGAGAAGCCATTGGGATTGGGCGAGTTCCAGTGAGGACAAATAAATACAAGCCTTTTCAGGAGGGCCTTCCAGGGAACCAGTAGACAAGTCAAACAATGCATTTTTAAAAAAGCTCCGGCCCAGTTCTGCCCTCTCTGGTACTAGTACCAGGAGTGGGGGTGGTTAGTTTTCACGGCTGCCACGGAGCTGAGGAGATAGGACCAGGGTAAGTTAAAATGGTACCAAGCTTGATGTTTTCACTCAGATTCAGCTGTTTTTCTTGACTACCTGCTAAATGAGTTGCTGTAAGACTTTAATTTGCAGACCTCTGAAAACACAGATTCTGACCATTT
>CM053614.1:9930719-9963719 GCA_028646535.1 Procyon lotor
TTTTTTTTTTTTTTTAAAGATTTTATTTATTTGACAGAGAGAAACACAGCGAGAGAGGGAGCACAAGCAGAGGGAATGGTAGCGGGAGAAGCAGGCTTCCCGCGGAGCAGGGAGCCCGATGCGGGGCTTGATCCCAGACCCCTGGGATCTGACCTGGGCCGAAGGCAGACGCTTAACGACTGAGCCACCCAGGCGCCCCGAGTTGTGAGGGTTTTGAGTATTGTTTACACAAGTCGTTGTCAGATAGAGGTATTGAAAATATATTCTCCCAGTCCGTGTCTTTCATGTTCATTTTCTTTATGGTGTCTTTTGAGGAATAAAAGTTAGAATATCAATGACCATTTTAGTATCTTTTTCTTTTACAGTTTGTTTCTTGTGTCCTAAAAATCTTCACCAGTTCCAAGCCCCTGAAAATGACTCTATGGTTTTTTTTCCTAGAAGTTTTATAGGTTTCGCTTTTATGTTTAGATCTAGCTGTTACTCTTGATCTGTTTACTCCCAATAAATATTCCTTAGGTGTTGATTCTTCTGTGTAAATTAGCTTCCCAACTGTGTTGTTTTTCCTCATGTGTTGGGTGACCCTTGGTTGTCTCCTTGAGAATCCTGGGGTCTGCTGGTGATGCCGATTCTGATCCAGGCTTCGTGGGGAAGAGGCAGTGTGTTTTGCTTGGTGTCGTGGGCTGCCGGCATGTATCCTTGGACTGGGGTGGGGTTCGATGACTTCTCTCTCTCTCCCCAGCACGTCTACACTCACATGTTCCTTGGGGCAAAGAACAAGGTTGTTGGCCACAAGCAGGGTATGGAGCGAGTGCCTGCTCTAGTGGGTGGTCCCAGTTTCTCTCACTGTGACTGGCCAGGTGTCCTCCTTGCTTTTTGTTACATATAACTCTTGAGTTTGTTAAGGACAACCTCCCCCGCACCCCTGTACTTCCCATTTCCATAGCAGCTCTCTTCCACATATTTTACCTGTTGTTTTTCTCTCTTTAACTCTTATCAGTTTGATTCTATGTGCTTCTGTGGTTTTTGATGGCACTGTTTTGTTTTCTAGCATTTTTGGATTTGTTCTTCTCTCCAGCCTGTCATTTCAAGTGATGTAGGGAGAAAGGGGATGTGGATATGGTATTTTGTCTCCCAAATTGATTGGGTTTTTGCAACTCACCTCCCAGAAAGCCTAGACTCCAGAATGCTACAACAAAGCAGGGAACATTAGAAGGAGGGAAAAGAAATTGAGAAAGGGGACAGGAGGACCAGGGAAGATGTGGCAGAGAAGGGGCCGCCTCAGCTGGGACTCTGCTCTCACTTGCCACCATGGCTGTGGTGGCCTGCATGGCACCCTCTTTTCTTGGGCTCCTTCTGGTTTGTAAGTAATGTGGGCTCCATGCTGAGCTCACATTAAGAACTGGAGGTCCCGGGACTGCTGTTTGAACACAGGGCCTTCCCTTGGCCCATGTCCTTTGCAAGGAAGTATCAGCCTGAAGGGCAGTGGGTGGTGTGCTTTCCCTAAAGGGGGCCTTCCTAAGGGGAGAGTCTTCGTTCAGGCTGTCCAGGACTCACCTGAGCCAGGGTCTGTAGGTGCAGTGACTGAACACTGATCCTTAACCATGGTCATTTCCTTAGTGCCCTCAGGGAGGGAACAAGAAATCTTACTTGGTTATGACCTCTGGACCATGACTGTGACCTTATCTATCCAGGTTGGGCCCTTCATTATCATTCTGTGTACATACCCCTGGTAGAGAGTCCAAGAGGTCTCTTGGCTTGGTATGAGCTATGCTCATGCTTTGAATCTGGACAAGTCATGATGTCCTGAGTCCCCAGAGTGGCTGAACCCAGCCTTGGTGAACTTGGGAGTTTCCTCGTTTGCAGTCTCTTGTTCTCTGAGTCTCCTTGGCTGGATGTTCTTGTCTGGCCTATCTGCCTGGCCTCAGGCCTGGTGTTTGACAAGCCTGGGCAGCCTGCTCCCCTTACTCCATGGTCCTCCCCCACCAAGGTAGCTTTTGTACAATCTGTGGCAAAGAAGTGGCATTGAAATGTGCCTGAAAGGCTGTGTACAATTTTATCACTATTTATTTGTTTGTTTTAAAGATTTATTTATTTTTTAAAGATTTTATTTATTTGAGACAGAGAAAGAGAATGAGAGAGAGTATGAGCAGGGAGAAGGTCAGAGTGAAAAGCAGGCTCCCCGCGGAGCCGGATGTGGGACTTGATCCCTGGACTCTGGGAATCATGATCTGAGCTGAACAGTGGTTTAACTAACTGAGCCACCCAGGCACCCCTGTTTGTTTATTTTAGAGAGCAAGGTGCATGTGCAAAAGTGGAGGGAGGGACAGAGGGAGAGAATCTTTCAAACATACTCCCCGCTGAGCACGGAGCCCCACTGGGCTGGATCCCATGACCCTGAGATCATGACCTGAGCTGAAATCAAGAGTCAGATGCTTAACTGATTGAGCCACTCAGGTGCCCCTACATAGAATTTTAGAAAATTTTAATTTTTTTCTAGTGTCAAATTAGCCATGCTTAATTGTCATTATTTTGAAAGATGAATTAAAGATGCACAAAGAACAGCCAGTAAGAAATATTTCCCTCATACCTTTTTTTCCTAGCACTCAGAGCCCCTTCAGAAATAACCATTGTTACCAGTTCGTTGACTGTCCTTTCATAAAGATTTTATTCTTGCACAAGCATGTATGTCTGGTCAGTTTCCTTCTCACATAGGTGCACTACACACACTCTTCTGTATCTTTTTTCACTTAACTAGACATTTAGTTTTTTGGAATATAGTCTTGTGGTTCAGAATTCCAAAGATATAGGAAACAACAGGAGTTTTTCCTTATAGCTTTGTCCCTGGTGACCCAGTTCCCCTCAGCAAGGAGAAATATGTCTTTGTGTACATATTCAGTCAGAGTATCTCTAATTTTTCTTTTCTGTGTCTCGCCCAGAGAGAGGCACGTGCACCTTGTTATGTATCTTTCTACCCAATAGCGTATATGTTGGAGATAGGTCCGTATCAGAATGCAGAGAGCTTCCTGCTGCTTTTTTTCCCCGTCTGCCTTTCCTCTGTGGGGATGTACCAGAACCTCATATAGGATATTGGAAGGTAGAGAGAGAAAGTGTTGGGTACATTCTAGGTGAGGCAGGCAGGATGTACTAGGAGTGGCAGAGGTCCTAGAGAGCACAGGGAAGAGGTAGTGGGAGCCGCTGGCTGGGAACCGTAGAGCTAGCCATTCTGTGTGTTTGGGCAGGGACAGGGCGGTGTGTGTAAACACCTTCAGAGATGTGGGGGTGTGTTGAGGGGGTGAGTATGTTAGCAGCCAGAAGATCAAAGTGGGCTGGAGCCACGCTGCTGACTTAGCTGTGGTCAGATGTGTCAGGGTTTGGATGGGTTTCTAGTAGAGGTGAACCTGGCTCTGTTTTTGCCGTGATGGCTCCTTGTCCACATGTACAGCGATAATGGGTTATCAGACTGCCCCCTGCAGTCTGATCGGCCTTCTCACTATCAGCTTCTTTACTGGTGAGATGAAATTCCATGCATGTAACCTACCACATACGTGTTTTTAAAAACTGACATAATGTCCTGTTAAAAGGGGAGGCATAAAAGGGAAGTGTGTATAAAATAAAACAGCATTTCGATGTTTAGGTGCTCAGTCATGACTGCACTAAAAATGACTCCCCTGCAGATCTCCAGAGTGTTCCCAGGTCAGTGGGCAGCACCACACCTGTTGAGAACCATGGGACTAGGCCATGCTGTGTATTGCCAAGATATCTCACTTCCTTATATTCTTATTTTAGATAAGTGCAATAAAGTTCACTTCCATTTACCATATCGATGGCAGTTCTTGGACAGAGGCAAGTGGAAGGATTTGGATAAAATGGAGCTTATCGAAGAGGCATATAGCAATCCCAGGAAAGACAGGTATGAAATACGTCATTTGTGTCCGCTGCGTGCCTGGGCTTTTGTGTGCAGGGTGGGGAGTTGAGACTCAGCAGAGCTGAGGTTTGATCACACACACACACACACACACACACACACACACACACCCCACTAAACAACCTGGTCTGGGGGCGAAAGCACTGGGCTGGAAATTAGAAGTTTATGTTCATACTGAGGTTTGGTGCCTCTGCTTTCCCACCTTTCTCTCCTTTAGGAAGGAGCCGTGGGGAAAGGAGATGGTACCAACTAAGTTTTCAATCATTTGCCACTGGGATTGATCATGTACATATGTCTACGCTGATTACTGCAGAAAAGTGGGAGGCATTCACTTGTGAAATTTTAGCCATTGCATGTAAAGTCCTGCAGCTGAACTGCTGTTTGTTGTTCGGCTTTTAACTTTTTAATTTTTCTAAGTGTGTCCCACTGTTTTCACTCAGTCAATTCAGAGTCAATTGGCAAGTCCCGGAGAGGCTTATTTTCAAATACTTCTCATATTGTGGATTGAACTTGCTAAAATATATTGCCAAGAAAAGAATTTAAGCCTACTTTTTAAGTGGGAAAAATAAATTTGTGCTTAGAGTGCAATTATGCGCAAATTGCTGCTGGTAAAGTATGTGAAACAAATTGTTCCCCTTTGGAAGATGAATTGGCTCACATATTCCCTCCTCTCTCTTTTTCTGAGGCAGAATTTCACACAGGGAAGTCCACAGATAGTCATTGTATAGTTCGCTGAGTCTTGACAAATGCATGCGCTCATGTAGCAGAGACTCTTATCCAAACAGAGATCATTTTCATCACCCCAGAAAGTCCTCTGCTGTCCCCTTTGTGTCAGTGCCCACCCATGGGCTACCATTGTTCCGACATCTGTCACCACAGATTAGTCTCGCCTGGTCTTGAACCCCATCTAAATGGAGCCTTACCCTCTCTACCACCATGTCTGGTGCCTTTCTCTCAGTGCTCTGTTCTCAAGACTCAGCCATGTGCTTGGTCTCCTGGTGCACATGCGTGCTGAGGATGAAACAGGGTGGGGGGGGGCGTGGTGAGGGGGGGGTGGGGGGGGAGGTAGGCTGGGTCCTTCTTCAGCTCTGCCAGGTGATGCTAAACTGTTTTCCGAAGTGATCATGCCACTTTCCACTGCCCTTCACAGTCTGTGGTGACCGGCTTTCTGATATTTGGTATTGTTTGCCATCTGAACTTTGCCCAGCCTGGGGATGTACAGTGGCGTCTCTGTGCATCTCTGGGTCCTAATGAGGGAAAGTGTCTCTGCGTATTTTGGGGCCATTTCTTGTAGTTTGCTTGTTTTGTTGAAGGGGAAGGTTGTGTGTTTTGTTATTTAGTTTTAGGAATTCTTTAAAATTTCTGGGTATTAAATGTGCATTGAAAATAAACTCTTCTTGTCATCTTATGGTATTTTTTAGTACAGAGAAGTATTTAACCATCTTTTCCTTTATGGCTTTGTACTTTTTGAGTCATAAGAAATCCTTCCTTATCCCAAGACCATAAGGAAATTTTTCTAAATTTTCTTTAAAAAGTCTCAATGTTTAAAGGATTGTGTTTACTCTTTTGCTGCAGGTGGTAAACTATGGGTCCACTTTCATTCTTAGGCAGATGAATTAACCAGTTTTGCCAAAACTGCTTTTAAAAACATACTTAATTTAAAATAATTAAAATCGTGGTGATACATACAGAACAAAATTTACCATCCTAACCATCTTTAAGGATGCGCTGCAGTGGCATTACATTCACATTGTTCCGTGGCCATCCACACCATCCGTTACCAGCAGTTATTTTTAAACCCATCAAAATTGAGCCAAATTTGGCAAAATCTTTAACACCTTTTATAGCTTATTTTCAGACCCATGTGCCAAATACCACTTGTTTAAATAGGCCATCTCTTCTTCATGTATTTCCATTGCCACCTGTGACAGGTGTAGAATTAACAAATACACCCGGATCTGTTTCTGGTTCCTTCTCTTCCATTGGTCTGTCTGTCTCTGTGTCACACTGTCTTACCTAGTGGAGCTTTAGAGTGTGTTGGCATCTGATAAGGCAATCTCCCATCTTGTCTGTCTTTGAACTACCTGGGCTCTTGGTCTTTTGCTCCTCTTTAGAAATTTCTCAATCTCATTGGTTTATCTCTGTTGCAATTTTTGAAATTGAAATTGCATTGACTATTGTCAGTTCTAGGAGAACTGACATCCTAATGAAGCTGAGATTTTCTGGTCACATACATGATAGCAGCTGATTTATTTAAATCTTTTTTTTTTTTAAGATTTTATTTTATTTTTTATTTATTTAACGGAGAGAGATCACAAGTAGGCAGAGAAGCGGGCAGAGAGAGTGGGGAGAGGCAGACTCCCTGCCGAGCAGAGAAGCCCTATGCGGGCCTTCATCCCGGGATCCTGAGATCATGACCTGAGCTGAAGGCAGAGGCTTAACCCATTGAGCCATCCAGGCACCCCTATTTAAATCTTTTAAAATATCTTTCAGTAGTTTTATAATTTCTCCATTAAAGTCTTGGATATCTTTTGTTAAAGAATTTTTTTTTCCAGTTGTGTTGGGAGAGAATTGACCTACAACAGTGTAGAAGTGTAAGGTGTGCAGCACGAGGACTTGATAGATGTATATACGTTGTATAACGACCACCACAATATGTTTAGTTAATCTCCCTCACTTCATACAGTTACAGAAACAATTTTTTTCTTATGATATGATGAGAACTTGTAGAATTTATTCTTTTAGCAACTTCAAAATGTACCATAAAAAAAGTCATCATGTTGTACATTGCATCCCCAGTAAAAAAAATTTTGTTTCTCTCTGCTGATGCTCAGGAATGCAGTTGACTTTTTTGTCAGCTGTTATACATCTTACAACTTCACTGAAATATCTTAACACAGAAGACTTTACTGATAATTTGAATTAATCTGTAATTCAAAATTGTCTATGTATTTGTCTATCAAGAAATTAATATCTGTGAATAGTACTTTTTTTTTTTTAAATTTTACTTATTTACTTTGAGGAGAGTGAGCACAAGCGAGGGGCAGAGGGTGAGGGAGAAGGAGAAGCAGACTCCCGGATGAGCAAGAAGTCTGGTGTGGAACTCCATCCCAGGACCCTGGGATCATGACATGAGCCAGAGGAGAGGCTTTAACCCACTGAGCCACCCAGGAACCTCTGTGAATAGCATTTTAATTTCTTCCTTTTTTATTCTTACGCATTTTACTTCTTTTTTGGTCTTATTACCTATTGTAGTGGCTAGGACCTCCAGTGCCATGCTGAATGTAAGTGGTGATTAGCTGGAATATTATTTTTTCTTCTTTTCCCCCCTGATTTTAAAAGGAGTAATTATTAAATGTTTCATCTTAAGCATGAGTGAATGTTTGGAATTTTTGACCTTGCTAACAAATCCTAATTTTATTCCTTGTATGCTAGGAGGGTTTTTTTTTTTTTTTAAGATTTATTTGAGAGAGAGAGAGTGTATAGGGAGAGGGAAGGGCAGACTCCCCGCTGAGCAGGGAGCCCCACATGGGGCTTGATCCTAGGACCTTGAGATCATGGCCTGAGTTGAAGCAGACAATTGAGTGAGCCACCCAGACACCCATAAGACATGTTTTTTTTTTTAATTGTGTATAAAAATTGAATTTTATTGAGTGCTTTTTCTGTATCAAGAGCCCATGTTTTGTGTCCCTTTACTTGTTAATGCAGTTAATGACATTAATTTTCTGATAAGTCTGCCACATTTTTATGCTTAAGTCATATTTGTGTAGTTCTCTCTCTCTTTCACCCTCTCCCTCTGTCTCTCTATCACACACACACACACACACACACACACACCCTGCTGAATTTGGATAGCCAATACTTAATTTAAGATTTTTGCATCCATGTTTGAGTGAGACTGATCTATAATTTTTCATATTATCTTGACCTGGTTTTTATTCTAAGAAGTATTAATATCATAAAGATGAGATTGGGGTGGTTTCTTTTTCTGTTCTCTGAAAAAACTTATGTAAAGTTAGGATTATTTTTTCCCGAATAGTTGACCATGTGTCTAAAGAATGTCTAGGGGTAATGTTTAATTTATGGGAAGATTTTAAACTACTGACCAGTTTCTTGTAATTGTTAGAGGATCAGTCAGGTTTTCTGTTTTTCTTGAGTCAGTTTTGGTAAATTTATGATTTTTTCAGGAGTTTGTTCATGTTATTTGTTGTCAAACTAATTGTCATAAAGTTGCTTATAATATCCCTTTTAGTATCAATGGCATCTTTAATTTTTTTACCTTCTGTATCTCTAATATTCTCCTTTTTTTCTTGATCAATCTTGCAGAGACTAATTTTATTTTCAGAGAATATTAATTTTATTATTATTATTTTTTTGTATAAGAACCAACTGTCCTCTCCTCCTCCCACTTGGAACATTTTTCCCCCCCTACAGTGTGTGTCACATTTAAGCTCACATCTGTCAGCTGAGCATCTAGAAGACCACAGGTGGAACCTGAGCGTTCACTTGGCTGGTGGAGATTTCCATTTACCTCTCACGTTCTTTTTCAGGATCCTGTGTGCTGAGTCAGCCAGCAACTTTCACTTTGATTGTCTAGACTTCGAGTCCATGATGTTTGGCGCGGCCCCAGCCCGCCGTCTCTCCACAGCCTCCTCGGTTACTAAACCTCCACACTTCATCCTCACCACTGACTGGGTTTGGTACTGGACTGATGAGTTTGGTTCTTGGCAGGAATATGGAAAACAAGTAAGTGTCATGGAAAGAGGGCAAGTATGTTCCCCCAGGGTCCATGGTGGAGGAGATGTTCCAGACATGAGTGTGAGGGTTGTTCCAAAGAGTCTGTGATAGGGCCAGAGATGCCCACCTCCCTCTTTGACTCACTTGCTTTGCAGGAACTAGGGCAAAACTAGGTGGTCGTTCCTTTGTAGGAAGTTCTGTCTTTGAATGTTTAGGTATCTGTTGGCCTCATGAAAACTGACTGACTATAGTGAGATGACGTTTCTTCATAGGTTCTGTTAAATGGGGTAGAAAGATACCTCTCTCACTGTCGAACAGGTAACTCATTCTCAACAGGCCTCTCATGTCAGTTGACCTTTTGCGTTTTTTTCCCCCTTTCCTGTGATGCTCTTTGCCTTGCTATAAAACCTCTATAGTTGCCTTCACCCTTTTGTACCTGAACAACGCATCCATCTCTACTTGAAAGGTGAGGCCCCCGTTTATTTCTCCACTTGGCAGGATCTGACTTCTGTTCCTGTTACTTGTTCATCTAGTCACTTTCCATGGAATGCCTGCAGGGGTGGGACATGGCCAGGCACAGCCCTCACAGTGCTGTAGGTGCTGCAAAGGGTCAAGGCCCAGGTGCCAAATCTGGTGGCATTACCAGCCTTTGCCCACTCCCTCCTCCTCTCCTGGCTGTCTTTCTCCTCCTCTGTCTCCTTTGTGGGCTGTTTTTTTCTGTTCCCCTGAATGGATATCGGGAGTCCCAGGGTCTAGCCCATGCCCCCATTCTTCTGATGTTAGTGGCCCCTTTAAATGATCTCTATACCTCTGTCTCCAGACCAGATTCCTCTTCGAACTTCAGAGGGGTGTATCTGGAAACGGGCCCAATAGTTCTGTGGCACCTTTGCATTTGGTTCCAGGCACTGTGCTACATGCTCTACAGGCCTTATTTTAATGACTCTGCCAGCCCGTTGAGGATGGAATGGCACTCTTGTCTCACGACAGGGGTATGACTTAACGTTTGTTCCTGTTCCTGTTACCATTCTGTTGAGATCACTGAGTTCAGAGGGGCCAAAATAACATGTGGCAGTTATAGAGGAGCCAGAATTCAAACTTAGTCCATCTCAAATCTTAGATGTCCTATAGGTAATTGGAGAGAAGGTGTGGGATCAAAATGGATAATTCAAAAATAGGAGAGTTTCCATGGGCTCAGGAAAAGGACACAGGGGGACTGAGCTCTGAAGGGTGATGTGTACAACAATGGGCAGAGAAGGGGCAACCGTGCTCAGCCCATCTCTCCAAGCGGATTGGAGAATTCAGTGTTGGCGTTCACCTTCATTTGAATGGTTGTGTCATCCATTATGAGGAATTTGAATGCTTCTTTCTTCTGTTGCTGCCATCTGCTTATCCTGGTTAGCAGCACCTGCATTTACTATTTTCCTGGGCAGCTTTTAGGAGGCATTTGTGTTGGCTTCTATTCCGTGCCTCCCTCTCCTGCCACACCCCTGCTCCCTGGCTCCTCTCTCCCCACTCCCCTGCCTCCCCCATGACATGGATATCCACCGCGGGCGTGTCTGCAATGTGGTGTGGATGGCGCCCAGCAGCTGTCTTCATTGTGGTAGCTTCTTGCCTTCATGGAGTATCTGGCTTTCCCCTGTAGGGCATGGAGCACCCCGTGACCTCTGTCAGCAGCAGTGATTTGGAGAAGGCCTACCTGGCGTACTGTGCCCCGGGCTCTGACGCCCAGGCAGCCGCCCTGAAGTTCCAGGCGGGGAAGCACAGATACGAGTTAGACTTCAAAGGTACGTCCTGACCCACTGCTCTCACCTAGCAGGGCTTGGCCATCTGTTGGCTCGGTCTTTCCCTTCTTCACGCTGGAGAAGTTCTATGTACAGCTGAGGGCCAGGAAAGAAAAGGAGAGGGGGTTCCTGCTCCTGAAGTGCCGTCCACCTGTAACAGATGGTGGCAGCCCAGGGGGTTGGAGGAGCAGCTGCCCGGGGAGGGGGAGGTGACAGGAGAGGAGCCTGAGGAAGGATGGGAGCCCAAAGTGTTGGGGAACAGGCGGGGGCCGCTTTTGTGCAGTGCTGGTGGTCCTGTAGGCCATGGACGAGGTCCTCTGGTCCCAGGGTTAACCTTGGTCCCTGACTGGTGTCAGCCATTCTGCTCAGCGCTTTGCCCCGTCCTCCTCAGCCGGGTGGCTCCCACCGGCCTCTCAGTCGGCAGCTGCGGCGTAGGTGGGCTGCAGACCCAGCACATGCTAGACGTGCGCTTTCATTAAAAGTTCCTGGAAGCGGATTGTCCTGCGCCCATAGTGTCCTGACACTGAACATTAAGTGGCTTGTCCTGGCTGCCCTTGCAGACAGACAGAAACAGGCCAAACACCCTTTGCCAGTTCATGTGGCGGCTGATTTTGGAGGATTTTTTTTTTTTTTTTTTTAAGTTTCTTCTGTGGCTTCTCTTAAGACATTTCCTCATGGATTTATCAGCCCAGCTCTGTTTAACTCAGTGTTGCCTTACCTTTTAAACTCTGAATCCTTCTGTATGTTCACCTTTTGAGGGAATTCACTGGGCCTTCCTTTAAATATGATTTAATGTTTTCTCTATTTTTGTGGACCTTCTTCTATGTGGAGGGCAGCAGAGAGCATGCAGTGAATTATCCTAAAACCACGTGACCTGCTTGCTGCGGTTCTGTAGTGCTGATCGTCTTGCCGAAGGTGGAATCGCTGGCCCCTCAGTGGGCCCTTGCAGAGGCCTTCAAAGTGTGTTCTCTGCAGGGAGAGTGGCTTTCCCGCCCTCGGCATCTGCTGGGGAACAGCAGCTGTAGGTCAGGTGGTTTGTGGTCCACAGTCTGATAGATACAAATGCACGAAAGGGGCAGTGAGCTACATGAGGATCAAGTCTATGCAACCAGCACCCATCTGACAGCCGCTGGCCACTCTTCGAAACACTTCTTTTAAGTATCTGGAAAATATCAAAGCCAGAAATGTCAGATGCGGCCTTTACCATTCCAAACCTAGTCTGCATCTGCAGGGGACATAACTGAGAATCAGGATAAGGGGGAGAAGAGCACAGGCATGCAGTTTTCTGCAAACTGCAGGAGAAGTATGTTCACTCTACACTGACCCAGTCTCACATGAGTAGGCACAGTTCGTTTTGTTGGCGGTAGATCACAGCAGCTACAGAAGTAGTTTGAGGTGAGTTCGGTTCCTGTCTCACGGTGAGGTTTTGTGAAAGCAAGTCTCAGACCAGAATTGGCCAGACATGTTTATGTACTAAATATTATTAGGAAACAAGTATAATTAAGAAACATACACAACGGATCAAATGATTGGTTTTGTAGGATTGAGGAAGACTCGGTGCTGTCATTTAGGGTCCCTTGTCACAAGCATTGCTCAAGGCTGCTGCCAATGCCCAGATTCCAGAAGGAGAACTCTGACATCTGTTAGCTGGCATCAGATGGGCCGAATCCCCAAGGTCACGCTCGTTTAGGAACTTAGCCTAGTGCATCCCTCATAAGAGTAACTAAGGGAAAAAATTTCACTTTTTCCCATCCGCAGGAGGGTAGGGAGCAGGTCTCACGTATATTTAGCCAGTCTGCATGTCTTGAGTAGTTTCACCAGCGAAAGCCCATTTGAGATTTATCATGATGTCAGTCAGCAGGCCAATAAAACCCCGTGTAAGTGTGCTAATTATTGATAGGAGTTGAGGGGTGGACAGCAGGAGGGCTTGTGGTAGCCACGTCTGATGCCTGGGCCCCTGATGAGAATGTGGGGGACCCCTGGGAGTGCCGGTCTTGATGACCACCTGGGCAACAGCATGCAGGACACCCGATTCAGTGACCAGACCGTGTGCCCAAATGCAGTGACATAAGTTACACCTACAATTTAATACTAAAATTAAAAAACATTTTTTTAAACTTTTTTTTAACGATTTTATTTATTTATTTGACAGAGATCACAAGTAGGCAGAGAGGCAGGCAGAGGGGTGGGGGGGAAGCAGGCTCCCTGCCGAGCAGAGAGCCCGATGTGGGGCTCGATCCCAGGACCCTGAGATCATGACCCGAGGTGAAGGCAGAGGCTTTAACCTACTGAGCCATCCAATACTAAAATGTTTTTTAAATGAAAACAAAACAAAACAAAACAGGTTTTGTACTCTAAGTGCAGAAAGTTAGACGTGACAGGGTTTTCCTGGTGGCAAGGGACATGTAATCTAGTTCATAGGTATTTGTGATTTTTCAACTTGAGGATCATGTCTCCTCAACCCTCAGGATGAACCTGAGGATCTTGGGGGTGGGCGTAGGGCAAGAATTTTGTTTATTAAAGATGGTACAGATTTAAAAAGGTTGAGAAATACTGCTGTGGAGTTGGTTTAGTCAAATTTAAAAAAGTTATAAGAGTAAAATTATTATATTAACTCTAAATCCCCCTGGCTCAGGATGTGGTAATTCGGTCTCAGGCTGGGCTGAAGTTTTTTTTTATATCCAAGTTGGGAAAAATTGCTAACCAAAATAATAGTTTAAACAAGATCGGAAGGAACAATTTAAAAGTACTCATATATAATTGATATGTCAATTACTCATCATTCATGTGTTCATTAAACCCAGTCTCCTAAGGATACCTATTTTCTTTTATGAATATTTGAAATGTGAAAATTGCCTTTTTTTTTTTTTAAAAGATTATTTATTTTACAGAGAGATCACAAGCAGGCAGAGAGGCAGGTAGAGAGAGGGGGAGAGGGGAAGCAGGCTCCCTGCCGAGCAGAGAGCCCGATGCGGGGCTCGATCCCAGGACCCTGAGATCATGACCTGAGCCAAAGGCAGAGAGGCTTTAACCCACTGAGCCACCCAGGCACACCAAAATTGCCTTGTTTTTTTTAACAGACTGATTCTAGGCTTTACACATTAGGATTAGTTTTCCAATCCATTTAGTTTGTATTTATAAAACATTGCCATCCTGTGTGTTTATATGCATTTGATGTTTGTTTTGTTTTGTTTTTTTTCTTTAGTGTTTGTTCAG
Source organism: Procyon lotor (assembly GCA_028646535.1). NCBI lineage: Eukaryota > Metazoa > Chordata > Mammalia > Carnivora > Procyonidae > Procyon > Procyon lotor. The sequence continues at coordinate 9,944,379 of CM053614.1, forward strand.
AAAAACCTAGTCTATGGCACAGTCAGAAAGGTTTGCCGGAGACCCAGATACGTGTCCCCGCAGGAGGTGAAGGTGAAGCAAGCCTGGTAGGTGGCATGAGTACCAGGTGGGTTGTGCCCCGCTGCAAGCCCAGAGAGCCTCCTCAGGCTGGCTAATGCAGTGAGAGCCAGCGCTCTGTCTCCGATTGCCCGGCCCCGCCCCCTGCCCAGTACCTTCATACTTTCCCTCACCTAACACCATGGTGCTGGTGTTAACATCCATGTTCCAGAAAAGGTCTGAGAATTCATGAAACGGGAAAATTAGGGTACACTTAGCACATTTCAGAGAGAGCAGTATTAGCATAGATTATAAGATGATAAATATAATGCAGGTTTATAGAGAGATGTTAGAATATTATTCTAATTGTGTGATAGATGAATTAATTTTTAATTAATAAAGCATTAGGGTGCCAAACAAAGTGCAACACAAAATAAAAGAAAAAAAAATCCCAAGACACTGGAAAAATTGTATAGATTTTTAAAAAGAAATTATTTGAAAGAGAGAGAGAGAGAGAGTGTGTGTGTGTGCGTGTGTGTGTGCGTGTGCGTGCAGGGGTCGAGAGGGGCAGAGGGAGAGAATCTCAGGTAGACTCTGTGCTCAGCATGGACCCCAAGGTGGGGCTCGATCCCACAACCTTGAGATCATGACCTGAGCTGAAATCAACAGTAGGACACTTAATTATTAGGCGCACCCCATATAATTAGATATTTTAACTGTAAGTGTGTGAGTGGTGTTCCTGACTCCTAAAGGTATTCTTGTGCAGATTTTTCCAGAAACCAAAAAACTTCCTCCTGACTTTAGACTAATTTAGAGAATGGTTAGGGAACAGTAATAATCTCACTTCTCATATTTTCTCTGTTTCCATCTTCAAGTGATTGTATATTTTGTTTTCTAACTTGGAAGGGATCTTTTCAGTAGTTCTTTGGGTCTTTCTGTTTGTTTTTAGAGTCTGACTTTGTTATTGGTAGTGAGCTGTGGTCTTGGCTTCTGACAAAGCACATTGCTCTTTGTTCTCCCGTCGCATCACGTATGAATGCCAACTTCGGTGCTGAGTCACCCGTGGCAGTGTCACTGCTGGCATCCGTACGCCACAAGCTGGGAAAGGCTTGGAGCCAGAGCATCATCTTTGTGGGTAGAAGATTTGTGGTGCACAACTACAAGGGTGCTTGTTTTGCTCTGCAAGCTAGTCTAGGCTTGAAGCCGGCTCATCAGTTTGTATCTTTCAGTTGAATAGTTGAATCATAGACCTGAGTGTTTGAAGATGTTGAAGTAATAGAAAAATAATGGAATTATATACTGATAAGAAAACCATGTGTTTCATGGTTTTATGTACTTGAGTATCATGGGATACCAAAAACCCAAAAATGGATGCTGCAGGCACTAAGAGGCCGGCTTTCTCCTCAGGGCGGGTTCCCTTGTTACTGCCAGAAGCCACTAGGGGCCTTGTAAACATTTAGGAGCAGGAGGGGGACCGCCTGCAGCTGATGGGGCATATTTAAGAGCTTGGCTCTGCCCAGAGCCCCTACTGAATAAGTAGTTTTAGGCTGGGTGCAGATGTCCTGGGATCAGAGCTGGGAGAAGGATCTTTTCTCTCCAATCCACACGGCCACATGCAGGGGGAGAGTGGCCTGGATGGCAGCAGGAATCACACCACCTGGTACATTGGGTGTGTCACAGCCTACGCTGGGACTTCAGCCACTGTTGTCGTCAGCCAGCTATGCCTTCCTTTAACCAGAGAAACTGCTCATTTCTGTTAAACAGTGAACCAGTAGTTGCTCTGCTGGCTCTTCTGGGGTCTCACAGATGGACTTTAATGGTTATATTTGTGGAGCATGGTCATTTAAAGAAGAGTTTTATAGGGGCACCTGGGTAGCTCAGTGGGTTAAGGCCTCTGCCTTCGGCTCAGGTCATGGTCTCAGGGTCCTGGGATCGAGCCCCACGTAGGGCTCTCTGTGATCTCTCTCCTCTCTGTCAAATAAATAAATGAAATCTTAAAAAAAAAAAAAAGAGTTTTATACAAACTAGAGGGAAAAGGTATTATCAGTCCAAGAAAAGGATATACTCAGTAGTCAGTATCTTCCTCCCTGTTGTCTCCAGTGATGAGTCACCATTTGCATCCATTTCTGATTTATTTTTATTTTTGCAAAAATGAGCAAATGCATATACATAAAAGTGTTTTCCAGTTTCGCTTTTCTTGCACTAAACTAGAGGCAGCATTCTGTATGTACTGTTCTGTACCTTTTCTTTTCCTTTTTAGGACACCAAAGTCTTCTGAAATCTGTCTGTCTTCATGGCTCTCCATCACCTGTCATACCTAAATTTAGTTAATCTGTCCCCTTTGGAGGGATGTTTTGCATTGTTTTTGTTTTTGTTTTAAAGATTTTATTTATTTGACAGAGAGACACAGTGAGAGAGAGAACATAAGCAGTTGGAGTGGGAGAGGGAGAAGAAGGCTTCCTGCAGAGCAGGGAGCCCGATGTGGGGCTCAATCCCAGGACACTGGGATCATGACCTGAGCCGAAGGCAGACGCTTAACGACTGAGCCACCAAGGTGCCCCACATTGTTTTAGATATTTTGTTGTTACAAGGGGAATGCCACAGTGGATGATCTGGTGTACGTGCTGTCTCGTGTTCAGGGAGGTTAAAGTTCTAGAAGGTACATGCAAATTCCTTTTAATGGGGTTGAACCATTATGCACTTTGCCTCAAGGTGCTTGAGGTACCTGTTTGCCTTGGCCTTGCCAGCAAGTGAGTCATCCAGCTCTTGGACTTTTGTTGTTCTCATGTGTGGCAAACGGTGTCTTTTTAATTTGCTTTCTCTTACGAGTGAAGTTTAATGATTTTTTCCTGACTTTAATGGCCATTTGCCTTTCTTTTTCTGTGGAGAGTTTGTCTTTTCAATTTTCTTTTAGCCTTTTTTAAAAAAAATATGTTAAGAGCCTTTTATCTCCTGAGGAGATCAGCACTCAGTTTCTTATACAAATCACAAACGTTTTCTCTTGATTTCTTCTTTGCCAGCTCTGTTTATAGAGTATTTTACCCATGTAGAAATGTTTATTTTTTAGTAAAATGGATCCAGCTCTCCTGTGTATTGCTTCTGGATTTAGAGTTAACTGTGGCTGCTTTTACTTCTGGAAGTTACTTTTTATTTTTTTTCCCCCTAATCAGAGCCTACCTTAGAGTTTGGAAAAATCTGTCACCTTTCTGAGACTGGATGTCTTTTGTTATCACTGTAATACGGTCTTCAGAGGATCACAGACACAACACATCAGAAATAAAAGTGATCATTTTGGTCAGATTCAGACTAAGATATGCCTGGTTCAGGATCGTCCAATGCATAACCTGAGAGTCACACAGTGTCAGTGCAGTGAAGTCTGTGGCTCTACCTGCTAACCCAAGTGACAACAGCCAGCTGTCATAACTCTAGCAAGCAAGTCTGCTGGGGCCTCTGTGGCCAGCTGGGACTCGTAGAGTGTTTCGCTTTCAGAAACAACCTCTCTGTTTACACGAATGACAAGGTTATAGAATATGATCTCCACATTCCAAAGTTATGATACCAGAGTTTGATGTGAAGTTTGAAATGGCATTTATACATCGGCTCTCTGGTTTAGTTCCTTACTGTCCTTATATCCTCCATAAAAATGTTTCATTCATGTGATTGAGTCCTATTTTTTTCTTTTCTTCCCACCTTATGGATATTTTTGGTCATTTCATTTTTTCCCCTTCTACTGGTTTGGAAGTTATACACTGTATTACTTTATTCTTTTTTATAAAGGCCACACTAGAAATTATAACATGTTCTTAGGTATGAGTCAGTCAGTATCTTGGTCCTCATAACAACTAATGTAAGGGCTTTCATATACCTTATTCCATTAATTTCCTCTCTTGTTTTTCAACTTCATGAGGTACTGTTAACTTTATACAATGTCATTAGATTTACTCACGTTTTACTGCTTTGTTTTTTCAGATTTTCTTAGATGAAGGTCTGTTGGAAAATTCTATTTTTGTTAGCCTGAGTACATCTTTATTTGGCCCCCAGTCTTGAAAGATATTTTCACTGGCTATGGTGTTTGGGGCATGGTTATTTGCTCCTGGAATGGAAGAGGCCATTCCACTGTCTCCTGGTTTCCTTTGCTGCCATTGCAAAATCCGCTGTCGGTCTAACCGGAGCCCCTTTTCCAGACTCGCTCTTGTCTTCCTCTGGCTGCTTTTCACATTGTGTTGGTCTTGTGGTTCCACGCTCTCATCCTGGTGTGGCCTCGGCACATGCACTTATTTGTCCTGTTGGAGATTCTTGGGGCTTCTTTGTGTCAGTGAGTGTCCCTTGTTTTCCTTGTTCTCAGCCTTTCCTCTCTCCTCTTCAGAGCTTTGGTTAGGTTCTGACCAGATCCAGGCCTTCTCTCTCTCTCTCCTCTGTCCCAGCTTCTCCCCATGTCTCCCATCTCCTCACTGTTGGGGCCCCGTTCTCGATAACCACCCTTCCCTTCTCATCCAGCTTACTCCCTCTCTCCTCAGGTGGTCTCTCCTGCTCGAAAGCCCATCCTTGGCACTTCTACTAGCAAGGAGTGTCTCTTTCACTTTTAAAAGTTCTTTCTGGTTCTTTTGCAAACCCTCCACAGCTTTTTATAGTCAGTTCCTTGCATGTATTTTTAAGGTTTGTCTTTTATTTCTTTAAACACGGAAAGAATAATTGTTGTATTATAATCTTATAATTTTGCCTCATAACTTCAGCATCTTTGGTCTCCATGGTCTGTTTCTGGCTGATTCTTGCTTGTGGGACCTTGGTTAGTTATTTTTAAACTGTGCTGTTTTCCTAGGAGAGTTATTTGTGGGAGTTCTTTGAGGCTTAAGATGAAGGAACGGTGTCCTGCCAGTGGAAAGAAAAGGTAGATCTGTTGTAGGAAGACTAGAGCATTCTGAAACAGAGTCAGAAGGATTTGGAATTAGAGTAACATAGTCCCTGTTCCTAGACCTGTTGGGTCACATGTATTTTAGAACTCAGTCTTTGTTTATTTTAATTTTTTGGTAAGATGATAAGATGCTTGCATTATGTGAAACCTATAATTAAACATGCTAATATTGTGGCCATACAAAATAAGGTTAGTCTCTTTAAATAGGATATTTAGACTGTAAATAGCCTCTTAGAAGTTCCAGTCAAATTTCTACTGTCAGATGAAATTTTTTTTTTTTTAAGATTTATTTATTTATTTGACAGAGAGCATGAGCACAAGTGTTGGTGGAGGAGTAGGGGGAGGGGGAAACAGAGAGTCCCAAGCAGACTTCCTGCTGAGTGCAGAGCCTGACAAGGGGGTCAGTCTCATGACCTGAGCCAAAATCAAGGTGGACGCTTAACTGACTGAGCCACCCAGGCACTCTCGCCAAATGAGTTATGACATATATTTTCTGTTTTTTAAAAAATGTTTTTGTATGCCAGTTACACCTCATTGAGGCCACTTGAAAAAAGAGCTCTTTGAGTTTTTAAATTGTGGATGAAAGTTTGTATGTGCTCCTTTTATCAGATACTCTCTGCCTTCTGTGCAAGAGTTGAGATACAGGTGAGAAATGGACCCCTCATGCCTAAGATTTTTTGGGGCTTTGGCCTCGTGGGCAAAGATAGATGTCCATATCATGGATAGTGTGCTTAGGGGCTTCCTTACCTTCTACCTGCTCTTACAAAATGGCATCCTGAGACCCCAGACAGCTGGTACCAGTGAGTGGTGGCCGCTGATAGTAGATCTGCTTAAGACTAAACAAAATCTCAGTGTTTTTGTTTACATTTTGTAGCAGTGTCAAGTTTCAAGGCCCAAAGAGCATCCCAGACCATTGGGACCCCTCGGCCCTGCCAGACCCTGGCTTTAAGGTATGGGACTCACACTGCCTCGGGCCCTGGAGGAAGGTGTTCTTAGACATAGTGAGTGAGCAGACTCCACCACTGGGGGAGCTGAGAGGCCAGGCTGGGGCAGGAGGGAGGAGCTATGTGGGGTTTTAGTTTCAGGTCTTGGGGGTTTTAAGGGTGGATGACCACCAGGAAGATGGTTGGGGCCCCAAGGGGAGAGGATGTATTATGGATCAAGGATGATGACCTGGAAATTTCTGGAAAGGTCAGAAATAGGAGCTTAACAGCTGCTTAGCCTTTAGTTTTATTAAGGAAGAAAAGAAAAAACGGGGGGGAGGATTTGAGTGTGATGAGGGATGTGTAGAAGGGAGTTGCTTTTGGAAGGTGCCAGATACCAGAAAACAGGGACACCAGTTCACATGGCTCTTGTCGGGCCTGCCAGCTGATAAGAGCTACACCAAGTTCTATGGAGTACTCAGGCCATTGTCCACTACTGCCTCGTGTACATGGGGCCCTCAGACTGCCTTCTGACCTGGCCTCCTGAGCACTGTGCAGACGGGCTCTGTGCCTGTCTGTCCTGAGAGGACTCCTCTTATCAAGTTGTACACAGGCCTCAGAGGCCCAGACACATGTGCGAAGGGCTGGGCGAGCTTGAACAATAGTACTCAGTGCTGCAGGACGAGGTGACCATGTTAGAGGGAACAGAGAAGGCTTCACTCAGTCCACACCTAAGTGATGGCTGATGCTTGTACAGGCAGAAGCAGGGGAAGAACATACAGGTTGATGGAGACTGCATGGGGAAGGAGCCCAGGTCAGGGTGGAGGGCATGCATAGACGCTGGGGAGCAGGAGGGAGGTCAGGGCCGTGCTGTGGAGCGCACACACTCCACAACCACTGGAGTGGTTGTGGGGCTGAGCTGTAGGCCATGACAGGTAGGGGAACCCTTGAAAGTTTGTCTGGGGCAGGGGCAGGCCGGTTCCCTACTTGAGGGAGAGGAGTTTGGTGTCCTCCCACGGGATGGAAGCAGGAAACCAGAGTCACAACTTCAGTTGCAAGAGACCCATGGACCTTCAGACTGTACTCAGGGTCGGGGGAGGCCATGGTACAGAGCAATCTCCCAGGGATCCCCTAACAGACTGTCATCGGGCCAAGCCCCGCAGAACAGGAACAGGGTGGCTGGTTAGGTATAGGCTGCAAGTGCAGGAATTGCGGGCTGTCACTACAGATGTCAGCTGCCCTGGTCAGGGCCCCTCCTGGCCCCTAGGGGGTGCTATTTCCCAAGCAAGGCGTTAGGGGAGAGGTGGGCTCGGCTGGGAGGACACAGTAGACAGGCACCATCCCTGCACGTCTCCTCATGCTCCCGCATTGGTGCGTGTCCGGCGGCCAGCCTCACTGACATCTTCCATAGCGCTTGTGAGGAGGGCTCCTGCTGCACGCACCTGCTTTAACGGGGTCTGTCCCCCCCAGTCAAACGTGTGCACTCCATATGTATTGACACCAGCTCTGGCCCTGTAGACTATGTAGTCTGCCCTGGGTGGGTACAGGGGAGGAGCGGGGACGTCCTGGGGACACCCAGAGTGGTGCTGATGTGAGCATCACGTGCCTGTCCTTCAGGAGGGTTCCGCAGTGAACAAAAGGGAGGTGACCACAAACTGTAAACACCCCACGGCTGGAGAGACTACATCTCTGGGCTAAGGGAGAGTGGTGATCACTGGCTGGGCTTGCTTGCAGTTCTAGCATTTTATAAGAAGCCTTGGGAAGGGAGTGATCTATATTTTATGCTTCGAGGATAACAGAAAAAAAAATGTTTGCTCCCTGCAGAAGATTACCCTCAGTTCTTCATCAGACGAGTATCAAAAGGTCTGGAACCTATTCAACCGTACGCTGCCTTTTTACTTTGTTCAGAAGATTGAGCGAGTCCAGAATCTGGCCCTCTGGGAAGTCTACCAGTGGTACGTGAGGGACCCACTCTTGCTGGGCTGCTGACTGTCCCCTCCAGTACATACAGGGGAGGCTGGCTGCTTGCCAAATGTGCTCTGGGTTTCAGGGACAATCTGAGATGGCGGCCACTGCTTGCCCAGTGCTGGGGGCATCAGGGGCTGTGTCCCTGCTTTCCTCCCCATCTCTCTGTCTTTGTAGCTTAGTGTTGGCACATCCCTCAGAGCTGAGGGGACTCAAGCTGACCTAGTGACAGCCAGCACTTGTGCCGGTGCCTTCTGCTTCCCTGCCTAAAGATCAGCGGGACTGGTCTGTGTGAGCCACCCAGGCCATAGGAGGATAGAGCTGTGTCCTGATAGCCAGGGAGCCGGGCCTCATTTTTGTCCCCGAGGACTAGCATATTCTTGGGCGCTCAGTGACTTGATCTGCAGCAGGTCACCATGGCAGGTCTGGGGTCCTGCTGACCTGTCTCCAGAAAAGGGGGTTGGAGCAGTGTCATCCGTACTCTGGGACCAGTGATGAAATCAGGGTAACTGAGCGGGAGAGGGATGGCCCCCCACTGACCAGCATCCTCCAGCTTCCCAGCTTCCCTAGCTAAGCTCCAGGGAAAGCAAGGTGGTAAGGAAGAAGTGGGTCTGGTCTGCTTCGGGAGTTCAAGAAGCTGAAGAGACCTTGGTCTGTGGAGGCCAAGCCTTCCCTTGCGCTTTTCACTCAGGTTGCGCTGTTCACCCTGGTCTCACGGGCCTGGACTCATGATGCTTCTAATAAAATGTGTTTTCTTGGGTCAAGTGGCCTGTATTTGGAAGCAAGCACCCTCTGCCTCCTGTCCCATGATTCTAGGCAAAAAGGGCAGATGCAGAAGAGAAATGGAGGGAAGGTGGTCGATGAGCGGCAGCTGTTCCACGGTACCAGTGCGAATTTCGTTGATGCCATCTGCCAGCAGAACTTTGACTGGCGGGTCTGTGGCCTTCATGGTACTTCCTACGGCAAGGGTAAGGGCAAAAGTGGCCCCACAGGCAGAACCTGGCTTTCTTCCCAGGACCCGGGAAACCCTTTTAAAGCAAACTGATGGAGGGCATGGTGGGAGGGGTCCGGTGTAAGCTGACGAGTGGGGCCAAACTTGGTGAGTTATGGACCCCTGGCCCTCTGGGGGTGCCCAACTGGTGGTACACTTTGTCCTCAGTGTGTAGCCAGGAGCCTAACCCAAGGTTCTAGCAGGAGCAGCCCTGCTCAGGCTGGGCTTTGTGTCCCTGTGGAACGGAGGCCCTGAAGATGGGGAGCATGAGTAGGGGGAGGAGAGCAGGTGCCTTCCCCGCCCCAAGTCCAGCCCCGGACTGTGCCTGTGTGATCATTAGAATGGGAATCTGAACACCTTAGATATGCCTGTGTACATGTCATTCCAGTTGGAATGAGAGTTAGCTATTTTTCTGTGTTATTTTTAAGCTATTTTGGAAATAATTTCAAACTCACAGGGAAGCCTCAAGAATAATATTTTAAAACCCCCTGCATAAATTTTACCTAGACTCATCAGCTTTAACCTTTTGCCACATTGGCTTTATTTCTTCGGACCCGTTTGCAAGTAGGTGGCATACGTCTTGCCCTTTCCCCCTTGAGTGCCTCCTAAGAACAAGGATGTTCTTTGCTTCAACCCTGAGACGGTTGCTAAGTTGAAAAGCTCCTATGATGTGATGCTCTCACATGATGTGATGCCGTAGTCCGCAGCCCCTCTTCTGACTCTGTCACTTGTCCGTCGATCGGCCATAATCAGGGGTGGCAGCAGTTGCGGGGGCAGGATGGACGGAAGGCAGCGGTGGGTCATATTCCCGAACATGTATGTGACATTTGAAGCTTCAGAATTCTCGATGCGGGGGGCTGCCCGTGACCACAGTTCTCCGTGTATGGGATCTTGCTCCCTTTCCGCACCAACCCTATAAAGCTGGCATGACAGCCCCATTTTAGAGCTGAGGAAGCTGAGGTTTGGGGGCTAAGTAGTGATGTGCCCAGGGGACCTTTAGGATTTGAGGGACCGAGTTAGAACTTGAGTTTTCTCAGAGGTGAGACCTCTGATGCCCTTCATGAGGGACGAGGTTGGAGAAATGCAAGAAGAGGGAGGCAGGGGCGTTGCCTGGCTGACAGGACCCCCGAGTCCCCCACCAGGCTGCGGGCTGCCCCCCGTCCCCAGCCGAGCCCCCGTGTGTCCTTGCAGGGAGCTACTTTGCCCGGGATGCCGCGTATTCCCACCACTACAGCAAATCTGACACCAAGTGCCACACGATGTTCCTGGCCCGGGTGCTGGTGGGGGAGTTCATCCGAGGCAATGCCTCCTTCGTCCGTCCCCCGGCCAAGGAGGGCCTTGGCAACGTCTTCTATGACAGCTGCGTGAACAGCATGTCCGACCCGTCCATCTTCGTGGTCTTCGAGAAGCACCAGGTGTACCCGGAGTACGTCATCCAGTACGCCAGCTCCACCAAGCCCGTGGCCAGCGCCTCCACCCTCTTCTCCTTGGCCTCTTTCTTTGGCGGCCGGCAGTGAGCCTGCAGGGGTGTTTGTAATGCCTTTTGGGCGTGTCTTCCTTGGAGTAGCTATTCGGGAAGGTCTGTTGGTGGGTTTTTTTTTTTTTTTTTTTTTTTTAAACAAAAACTTTTAATGAACTGTTCATTTAATGTTGACTTCCTGATGAAGTTACATTCTTAATCTCTCCCTGATGATGGTTTTCGGTTTTAAGCCACTTTTGGGGTCGTTGGTAGACTAACCAGAAGTGGCCATAGGTGGGCCTGTTACTGCCTTTTACTAGTGTGTGAATGTTTTATTATTTACACTCTTCGGTGACTTTGCGGCTGATGGGCCCCAGGCACAGAGTTTCTAGATACTGTTTTATGGATTGATTTTAAATTTAAGTTTCTGTCTCTGCAGTGAGTCATTTGGCTTTTCAGGGTCTCCGTGGCATCTTATTTAATTTGTCAAAATGACGCAGTAGCTGCCAGCGCAGGAGGCTGTCCCTGTTCTGTTGCTCTGGTCCCCGTCCAGGCACCTCTCCTCCTGGACTTCTGGCCTTGGAGGTGGCCCATCAGTCGCGGGAGTAGAGCAAGTGGCTACTGTGTGGCGTCACTGGGGCCCTGCCAGCTTCCCTTTGTCCTGGCGGGGTCTGCCTCCCTCAGTGGAAGGTGACAGGGATGGGTGGCCGCCCCCAAGGAGACCCTGGGCTCTGCCCACAAAGGCCCATTCCCGCATCTGAGCACACTGGACGCCCTCCAGATGTGGGTTTTCTGCTCCTGTGAGATTGGAATACCTGTGCTGCATTTGTCACAAGGGAGTATGGAAATAAAAATATTTATCTGAGGTGGGTGACGACCAGAGCTCATTCTTCAGCATCTATTTATCGAGCACCTGCTGGACTCAGGCACTTTTCGGCGTGTCGGGATATACCAGCGCCCCCTGTACAAGCCTTGGGGGCTGTGTGTGGACTTACCCTGCAGCTGAGGAGCCTGAAAGTTCAGGGCCTCTCACTTGCCAGGGCTCCTTCTCCCACTCTGAGAGGGGCCCTAACTACACAGCCACATGGTCCTACATCTCCGATAAATTTGCAAAAGTTATATACTCGTGTTTTTTTTTTCTTTCCCCCAACCACTGTGAATTTCAAGTTCCACAAAACCTAGACTGATTCAGAGTGTGTTGTGGATGTGGAGAGGTGGGTGCGTTCTGAGTGTGTCTTGCACACTCAGCAGTCGATGGGAGTCCCTGCTGGGCACTGGCTGGCCCTGGGGGAGGAGGGACGGGCAGGGCACTCCATGTCATGAGGTGGCCGTCCCTGCTGGTCTCTGGGTTCAGTCTCCAGTGATGGGCTCCTCCTCCTCCCCTGCACCCTTCTTGGCCATCCTCCCACTGTCCTAAAACAGTGTGTCCACTCCACTGGCCATCTCCGCCTCCGACACTCTGTCCTCGAGTTCTCAGATCCAGGGTTGTTGAGTTTTTCCATCTTTGGAACAGGGGTAGGCAGTGCCCTGGAACCTCACACAGGTCAGTTCAACAAGGCAGAGAAGAACTGAATTTTATGACCAGAAAAATAATAGCAACAGCAGTACTATCTTTCCCACCTGCCAGGCTAGTCACCTGGTTGTACATGGTATGATTTTTCAGAGCCCACAAAATACTGCCCCCCCCCCTCCACCGACTGATCCTGAAATTTTATTCATTGCTTTTCGACTGAGTCCCTGACCTATTCCCGTGTAGGTGAGGCGCCAGAGGGGTGTCAGGGAGAACCATGTAGTCAGGTACTTGCCAGCTAAGTCTTAAATGTAAATGATCCCATGCTCATTAACCATCTGGCTGCCGGGAGCTGAGTGGTGGGCAGCAGGGATGGTCCACAGGGACAGATGGCTGGAGAAACCTGGTGTGGAAGGTGGTCGCATGCTCCAGCAAAGGCAGCTGAGCTACGAAGACTGCTCCTCTTTCAGAAGGCAAGCAGGAAGAACACCTCCTTGGACCTGGAATTTGAGAGAGGGATGGGGTCCAGGTGACTAGGTTGTGGGGTGGGGGAGGGGATGGGCACCGTGATGGGAAGAAGTAAAAATAACGGTAACTCTTGGTGCAAAGAGGCGGTGGGATCCAGGCATCCAGGCAAGTGTGTGTGACTGACTTGTTACGAGGACTGGTTGGGATCCAGCGAAAGGGTCCTGTGGAGGGCCCAGCCTGTGCCAGCTCCTGCCCCGTGGTAGCTGGTGCTGCACATGGTGGGATTTCAGGGAGCTAGGGATTGTGGGTTGAAACAGTGGAAGGGCCGAGTCCAGCAATTCTAGAACATGAGGAAGCTCACCACTGTGTCTGAAGATGGGAAGCACCTGGACAGAGAAGGTGAGGGAAGCCAGTGGAGCTGACGGGCCGGGGCACAGGTTGCGCTCTGAGGAGGGAGCCAGGTGCTCAGCTGGGCCCTTCCGCGGGATGAGGATCTGTGATGGCCACAGAGGGTCAGGGGCCGGGAGACGGGCAGGCCAGTCAGGAAGGGCAGATGGGTTATCAGGAAGGGGAACGTGTGGCCACACACGGCCGGACATGTAGAAAGGGCGGGGGCCCAGGGAGGAGCAGGGGCGAGAGCAAGTGTGCAGAGAGCTGTGTGATGGGCCGGCCCGGCAGCTCCTAGGGCCGGGACTGTGCCAGGGGACGAGGCTCCCTTCCTGTCTCCGGGGAAGCCCGAAATCGAGAAGAGGGCTCCCCAGGGAAGGACTTTGGGGGAAGCCTGGGGTCTCCTGGGCTGGAGTAGGAGAGGACCCGACAGCAGAGGCAGCATCCACAGCCACGGGGACGTGGAAACCTCTCGTGCCAGTTCTCCCGAAGCAGCCTCCAGGTTGGCCAGCATCCGGGTAGCCACGCCCACGGGCTCCTGCTCAGAATGCTGAATACAGGACACTCAGCCCTCCTCGCCACTCCGATGGCGCAAACAGGAGGGAGCTCTGATGTAGGTCAGTGGCCCTGCTTTACAGATGAGGACACGGAGCCACAGGGACGTGGGAAGACCAGCAGCCACGACCATACGTGGCTGGTGGCAGATGTGGGATTTGACTTGGGAACTCTTTGTTGAATTTCAACTTCTCAGCAACATGATAGTTTTAATAAATTCACTTCTATGTTTTGACTTGGATCAAAAGGAAGAGAAGGTCCAAGGCCTACATTTCAGCCTCTCTCACTCTTCTGTGCATTAAAACCTTATAAAGTTATTATCTTTAAAATAAAGTATTATCCTACCTAGGAACATCAAAACATAAGAAAGCTTTTGAGCCACAGTTGCAGCCGGGCTTCTGATAAATCTCATTTTTTGAGTCAAACGCCCCGAGTGCACCAGAAGCTGAAGAGGACCACGAACTGGTGCTGTCCAGGCAGCTCACCCGAGCGTCCCCAAGTCCCTGCCCTACGGATCCCTTCTTTCCTGAGGCCAGGACTTCCTTCAAAATCCCGAGTTCTCAGTCATTTTGACAAAATTACATTTTTACTTCTTTATCGGCAATCCCCGATGGAGAGAGGTGGGTCAGTGGTTCATACATCATCAGCAAAGTCAAAACCAAGTGCAACAAATATTTATTAAGCATTCAGGAAATGTTACGTAAAGAGCTCTTTTCTGCTTGCATGTCAGGCTCCCTTTCACTTGCTTCAGTGATGTTTTCCCCAAAATCTGAATTTCCACAGGAAGGTTTACTTTGAATCTGGGAGTGCCGTCACAACACTGTTAGCGGGAGACAACCTTGATGTAGACGCCATTCTTCGGCCCTAGGGCAGACTTGGATTCTAGCTGCAGTGGTACCTAGAAGATGAACAGACGGGTTACAGCTAACTGTGTCTACAGGGAAACTTCTTTGGAGCCAGGCCTGGAGCAGGGTTGTGGAAATGAGGGACAGCAGGGCTGAGTGAGCAAAGCAGCCTCCCTAGCACGGCCTTGAGGAGCCAGCAAAGCTGCGTCTTGGGGACACTGGGTGCCGGGGCTCCAGCAGCACCCTGGTGACTGACCCTCCTTCCCATGTTGATGAAATACTGCAGGTGAGTAAGGTACTCAGTCCCCCGTTTATCCTCCTAAGAAGCTTGCATAGGCAGTAGTAGCGGCTCACTCGGCAAATGAAGAAATGGAGGTTCAAAGAGGCCAAGTGACTCATCTGAGATCACATGACTAGAAAGCGAAGAGCAAAGCCTCAAACTCTCCCCTCCCCACCTCTCACTCCCCGGTGCCCCGGCGGTAACTGGGCAGCCCCTGCTCTTTCCAAGGGGCTTTGGGAGAGTGGCTTCATGCTGTCCCCTTCTCATGTGTGCTGTGGTCTAGCCTCGCCGCCATTCGGAGAGCTTTCATGTCCAACTTGGCAGATTGATGGTGGGCTGGGGACTTGGAAGAAAAGTCAAAGGATTGCTCAAGAAGCAGGATGTCCCCTGGAACCTGGTGTAAAATGACGGCTCGGTGGCTAATGCGAATGAACGCTCTATGGGAAAGAAAAATCACCAGGCCTTTTCAATGTCTTTGGGGTTATAGTTCAGAGAAGAGATAAGTTACATGACCAGGAAACAAGATGAACTAAACCCGTGCTATCCTGTGCGGTACCGAGTAGCACAAGTGGCAACAGAGCACCAGAAATGTGCTGAGTGCAAATGAGGGGCTGAGTTTAAAAGTGGATTTTTAGTTTACAGTGACTGTATTAACACCGGTTTAGGCAAACTGGAAATTCCATTGGACTTCCAAAAAGGAGATCAGTTGGGGCTAGCAAAGTTAGGGAGGGCTTCCTGGAGGAATGGACACCTGAGGTGCGGCTAGGAATGGGAGAAGCCTTGTGAGCAGGACTTCTGAGGGACCACTTTGGGATTTGAGGGAACACCAAAGGATTTGGAACCTGGGATTAGGGTGGGGGCAGGAAAGTGGGGGAGGGTGGCATTCCAGCTAGGGAGGAGTGGGGAGAGTCCTCTCACAGTGGGAAGTTGGGGCAGGGTACACAAAGTGGGTTCAGACAAGCTCTCCACAGATCCAGCAAGCTCGGGGACTCATGGCTGGTTCAATGCCAGGCACAAGCAGTGTTTTGGGACAGTGGCTGCTGTACTATCAAGATCAGAGGTTAACGAGACAAACCCCAAAAGGAAGTCTTGCACACACTAAACACCTCACTCATTTCGGGGCCGGCTCTTCTCTCTGTTGCTTTGGCTCCATGTTCCCAATTTGCCTCTCCCTCTCTTCAGCCCGGAAGCCAGTCTCTCTCCGTCAGAGGCAATGCCGCTCTCTGACTCTAGCAGTTGTCCCTTCATCACTGTGTACTTCGAATCTGTCCCCATCCGGGCTCCTGTCTGGCTGTGCAGAGGGATTCTGAACAGGCATGGAGGAGCACAAGGTTCAGGCGGTGTAGGGTACAGCCCACACTGCAGAGACGCCGCCGCTAGAGGTAGAGGGAGATGGGAGGCTTGCGGGGGCGGGGAGCGGGTAGGGGGCCAGCCAGATCCAGTTGGAGCTGGTTTCTTCATGCCCCGGCTTGTCGCTCATTGGTTCATTAACGTCCATTCAGTGCACGTGTGTGCCCCTGCGCGGTGCGGTGCCCGGTGCTGGAGACTGCCATAGGGAGTGAGGCCGACTCAGTTCCTGCCCTCGCAGAGCCTGCAGTCCAAGTGCGTGGCCTCAGGCAAGTGACTTAACCTCTCTGAGCTTTATTTTAGCTCCTCGCCTGAAGAATGGGAATTATACAACCTACGCTGGGGGAACCCTGGGTTCTCTTTGCTGCACAGGGAAGAGCTACGGCCTTGCAGGCGCAGCGTCGCATAGCAGAGAAGGTCCAGCGCAGTAATGGGAACGTACCTAAATGGGCCTCGACGGACCTATTTAATCCGCGCACAGCGGGACCGGGAGAGGGCGTGATTGTTATCAGCCCCCTAACGCTCATCGAGAGGAACTCGCCGGGCACAGAGCGCAGGGGTGAGGACCCCCGCCCCCACCCCGCGCCCAAGCGGCGGGCTCACCTGCGTCTCCGCGCAGGCCTCGAAGCGGAACTGGCGCAGGACGTGCAGCAGCGTCAGCTTGACCTCCAGCAGCCCCAGCCGCACCCCGAGGCAGCTCCGCGGGCCCGCCCCGAACGGCAGGTACGTGCAAGGACGCAGTCGTCGCCGCGCCTCGGCCGTGAACCTGCGGGGGCCGGGCGGTCAGGGCAGGCCCCGGGACACCCGCCTCCCTCCCCGGGGCGCCGCAGCCCCTCACAGTGGCCCTGGGACCCCTTCATCTGAGCCCACGCTCCTAGCACGGGGGCCGGAGCCCCACCTCGGCCCACGGAATCCCGTTTTCCCGCGGCCGTCTCCCCTGGGCCCTGGAGCTGGTGGCTGCTGCTCCCTGAGCTTCCGTCCTGCTTTCTCCTCGGTCCGCAAAGCCCTGGAGGCCCTGCTGATGACGAGGATCACCTGGAAGGCCCTCGTGCCCTCTCGCTCTCCCCTTAAGAACTGATTTTGGTATTAATGGATCTGAAGGTTCACTGGGATCAAAGTCTCAGGAAACCACGGCCCTCACCTGCACCTGAGCCCGTGGCTCCAAATTCCCCATGAGCCGGAGCAGGACACCAGCGGTCACCAGCTCCCTAAGCAGAATCCTTGGGCACTAGCCCTCCCTCCAGGCCACGTCCTGCCTGTTTAGCCGTCCAGGCCACACTGGGTCGCTGTCTCCCCGGTCCACTCTTGCCTCTCTGGTTCAAGCCGTGAAACTGGAACCACTGGGGGCTTATTGTCTTTGAACCACTGCAGGAATTGTCCCCTGCTGTCACACAGTATTTGCCACCTGTGTTCCGGGACAGTAGAGCTGGGTGTCCACCACTGTCTCATAATAGCCCCCTCACTTCCCCTACCAGTCCTGGAGTCTGATGTCCCCTGTGTTCCGAGGGGTATGAATCCTTCTAGGTCTCCGCTGCCCACCGATTCCCCCGGGGCCGCGTAGGAGGGTTGGGGCCTCTTTTCCTGGGACTCTGAGTTCCTAAAGGTGGGAACAGTGTCTGTCTGCCGGGCCCTCCCCATTGCTAGATCAGGCCAGGGAGGGATATCCATCTCTTCTGACCAGGAGGGTGTGGATGTCTGCTCAGACATTTTCTAATGCAGACAAGGGACCAGATCCACACAGGGGACAGGAGCAGGGACCCAGGGCTACCTTGCAAGCACAGCTGGATCTCAAGAATTCAGGGAGAAATTCCACTGATGGCTCTTGGTTTGGAACAAGCTCCGATTTTTAAAAAAGGAAATATTTTGTTACATTCTAGTGCACACCTGAAATCTGGTCGTGTGTCCTGTTTCTTGGCTTGGACCGAGGACCCCTGTTAGAAATTGCCCGGTCAGTTGCACGTAGGGCTGCTGAAATGTGAAATTTCCGGATTCTGTTCAGGGGCTTTTAAAAATGGCACAATTAATTTCCTTTGGAAATTATGTCTCTCATGTGTCTAATTGCCATGACTTTTAACTGGGGACAGCTTTACTCAATCCTGATCTCCCCTTGGCTACCTCCAAGCGCTTATGCTCGTGGTGCTAATTTGAAGGGACTGAGCTCACCTTTCCGGGTTGAAGGTCTCAGGGTGTGGCCAGTAGTCAGGGTCATGGTGCAGGGCACCCACGGCCACCTCCACCACGGTGCCCGCCGGGATGCGCTGCCCCCGCACCTTGCAGTCTCGAGCCGCCTCCCGTGTGAACCTGTGGGGACAAGTCGGTCACCCCTGCCTTGAGGCACAGCAGCAACGAGGAGAGCTTGCCAGCGGTGTGCTGGGGCAAATGGGGTCTGAGCCTGAAGTGTGGAATGGGGCGTAGGGGACAGGAGGCCCAGCCTCTTGCAGGGGTGACCAGGATGGTTTCTACCTGCTGCCCCTTAACCTTCCACTGCCTGCAGCCCTGCAGCCTCTGAGCACTTAGACTCCTTTGGTCCTCAGTGAAAAGGTATTCATCTGTCAAGCCTGAAGAGCTTTTCTTAGGCTTGATTGGGGGAGCGGGGGTACCTTCGAAGGGCTTCTCCCTGGGTGGGGCGGTGGGGGGGGGCTTGTAGGGTTATCACTCTGGCCACGCTTTCCCTCATCTTCTGACCATGGGCACGCTTCTTGAAATGGCTCACCTGCCCCCTCGCTTTACCTAAAGGAAACTTGAGTTTGAACATCTGATCACTGTTCCTTGTCTGCGTCACTATGGATAACTTCTACTCGAAGGCAAAACTTCTGGTCAGATTGGTTACCAAGTACCCCGGCATAATACCTTTTATGTGTTGTGTTTCTAAGAGCCACACTATAGGCGTTTGCACACAAATATACAATTTCTGGAAGAATATCTGAACTTCCACCACGATTTCTTCTTCTAAGGGATGGGACTGGGGTCCAGGATGGCAGGGGATCAGAGATGCCGACTTTTTCTTCAGATCCTTCTGTAATGTTTAGGGGTTTTTGTTTTTTAATAGTATAAGCCTGTTATTTTTGTAATGCAGATAATCACTTTAAAAATTGAAAATTATCTATGCTGGCTTCAACTTCAGATTGTGAGAACTGGATTTTCCTAAATATCTTAGAGGAGATAAAATCATTACACTAATTACCATTATATTCTGTTCTCGCTTATAAAAGAAATGAAGAGCAACTCGCGGCTCCCAGCAGCCTTCATCACTGTGTCAGGGGCCTTTAATGTAACAAGAGAGGCCAGGACTGCGCCGCCCCCCCCCCCCCCCCCCCCCCCCCCCCCCCCCCCCCCCCCCCCCCCCCCCCAATCTGTTGCCTGGGCTGAAGCGAATTGGCCTCTTGCCTGGCTGAGAACAGGGACAGCTTGCCTCTCTCTCCTTCCTGTTGTTTGGTAACAGAAGTCTGCAGAGAGAGCTGATACGATTAAAAATTCCAGCGGCGTAGGTATGGAGGAGGGTGAGGCCCAGGAAGTCGTGGCTTGCCAGGGCCGGAGGCTGGCCGTTCGACTGGAAGGACAGTCCTTCTGGCTTTCACCTCGCACGTTACAGGACGTGAGACCTGGAGCTGATGGCTTCTCAGCAGCTCTGTCCACTCGCGTGGGGGGGACGAGCAGGCCTTG
>CM053614.1:9964219-9991367 GCA_028646535.1 Procyon lotor
CAGAGCAATCTACA
The DNA here is from genome assembly GCA_028646535.1 of Procyon lotor. Lineage (NCBI taxonomy): Eukaryota > Metazoa > Chordata > Mammalia > Carnivora > Procyonidae > Procyon > Procyon lotor. The sequence goes on from CM053614.1 coordinate 9,964,234, forward strand.
CATTTGTAAATTCCTCTAAGCTCTTCTGATTTTGTAAGTATCAAGTCAATTAGAACAAGTTTCTAAGACTCTTCTAAGACTGTGTAAGTCAACACAAAAGTGGCAGCTAACTTTCAGTATGACCAAGAATAAAATAATACATTTAAGAGGAAAACATCAGAACTATACTTACATGATGATGAACTTTAAACTGTGAATTACTACCAAGGAAAAGAATTTAAAATCACTGAGGATCAAAAAGGCCCACGGCCATACAATTCCATAAAATATTGCCAACCATCATTTTTTTTTTAATTTTATTTATTTATCTGAGAGAGAGGAAGCATGAGCAGGAGGAGCAGAGAGATAAGGATAAGTAGACCCTGTTGAGTGGGGAGCCTGACATGGGACTCAATCCCAGGGCCCTGAGATCAGGACCTGAGCTAAATAAAGTCAGACACTTAACTAACTGAGCCACCCAAGCGCCCCTGACAACCATCTTCTGAGAGATTTGCTATGTACCTTAGCGTATGAATGGGTTGGGAGAGTTTGCAGTGAAATAATCTGTTTAACCTTGTTTGCTCTGGGCTCAAGTTAAGTTTTCAGTAGGCGAAAACACAGGTTGTTAACGTCCAAGCAGGCTACTGGGAGAAATGAGGCCACAGGGCACTGTGACTTTGGTGGTAAAGTCCATGGGGGACGCCATTTTTAAGCGCCTCTAGTGGGGACCAGGCTCCAAGCCGGACGGATCACAGAGCCTACCAAATATGGTGGCTGGTGTCTTCTCGGTCCTCAAAGCACCAAAGAAGGGATGGGTATTTCCTCATTCACCCACGTCACTAAGCTGATGGTACCCCCTGAACAGATCCAGGACAGCCTGAGCCTGGCTGGGTGTGTCACTCACCAGGAAAAGAGCCAATCGCATCTCTGTGCACGGGGACTCAGTTAAAGAAAAACCAAACTGACAGGGAAGGCTGGTATCTCTCACAGTCGCCAAGAATCCAGCGCTCTGCCTAATTTTTCACTTTCATCCAGATGTTTCCTGTCAGGAAGGCACAGTCAATAATGCATGAATCTTAAAGGCGGCGGCAGATGTGGTTATTATTCCCTCTAGGCCTTTCCTGCCTCGGAGAAGACATATTACTCCAGAATGACTACAATTTTAAGAAATTCAAGTTGATATGGCCAGCTTATGAGTAGATGCATAGCTGCGATCATCTCAGGGCAAAAGTCTTCACAGGATTATGGTCTTCATCACGGTTTGGCTTGGCCTTTAAATTTTCACTGTACACTCTTCAGACGATCGTGCACGGGGGCTTCAAGAACAGAACCCGCTCTCCCCAGAATGTCGCAGCAAGCGGCTCTCTCTCAGCTGCATGAGCCTCCAGCAGCCTATTTTTAATATTTGCTTTTATTTCTTAATCCTTCCAAACAATAAAAATGGAAGTCATTACAACCAAGTGCGGCTGTGGTAATAAATCCTGCGGAGTCCAAAAATGCATTGTCTCTGCCTGACCAGTTGCCCATTTTCCAGAGTGTGTGGGTATTTATCCAGCGGCGAGAGACCATCATCCTTCAACACAGCTGTATCCCACTGACACCTGACCTCCTAATTAAAATCGGTGTAACGATGGACTGTTTAAATTCTGGTTAAAATGGTCCTTCCCCCCCCCCCCAAAAAAAGGTCCTTTTCCATTTGCATTTAAAAGAAAACACACTCCTCATCATGGGGACCCCATCCCGGGTTATGATTTGGCTTTCCTTTGCTAGAATCATAGTGTCATTCAGACTTGCCTCTGCTTAAATCTAAATGAGCATCTGAACGTGCCTCCCAGCCTGGCTATCGCTTGGCAACATCAGCAGCCTCCTCCTCGTCGGGCTGAGTCCTAATTGGTCACAACTCTTGACAGGAACCACTGACTTATTAGAAATGACACTTGATTATTCACCTAGATGGCCGGAGCTGATACTCATCAGCAGGAAATTCTGCATTAAAATAAGTCATGGATGTTTTTAATATCTAGGGGGCAAAAGGAGGTAATAAGTTTTGTTAACCGGTATTACTTTTATGTTCATTAGCCATCGGTTTAAAGCCCTTTCAGGTATTTTTGTTTTTTATTATTTCTGAAGTCAACAGTACATTTAAATACCATCTCCCATCCCCATTAGCTGACCCTTATTTATTCAGAAAACCCCCCTCTGACATCCGTTCCAAAACAACATTGCCCGCAGGTCTGTGAGTGCCAAACAGAATGAAACATTAAATTCATAAAATTCAATGAAGATTTATTAGTTCCTGTCTTTAAGGGGTTTATAATGCAGAAGGGCAACAAAGTGCATAAATTCTACATTATTACCGAGCAGTGGAAAATGGCGACAGAGTTCACATCCTCTTTCGAGCCGCTGAAGCCACTTTGGGGGGCAGAGAACAGCACCGGGAGCGAGTCCTGAAGATTCTGCCGAGTGTTGACAGAGAGGGAAGGTGCATTGCAAGTGGACTGAGCAGCAGGAACAAAGGCGTCTGGACAAAAAGTACAGGATGTGTTCAGGGAATAGAGGAGTTAACAAATTGGCTGGAACACAGGGTACATGTGAGGGACCGGTGAGAGAAAACTGGGAAAGCAGGCTGAGGCACAGAGAGTTCTGTGCCAGGGGAGTGTTGGGTGCGAGCTTGAGTGGAGGGCGAGGAGCTATTAAGTACTTGAAAGTGAGGGAGTGAGGAAAGAGGTTTCAGCCACTTAGCCTGCAAGAAGGGAGACTTCCCCAGATCCTGCAACAGACACATACTTCCGGTGCGGGCGAGGACAGCTGCTAGTCATACCTCTGGAGCCTCCACCTTCCATGGCCCCAGGGGGCACGGGGGAATGGCTCCAGGGGGCCATATTTTCATCTCAGGGTGGGGCCCTCTGCTCAGGCTCTTCTGAAGCCCTCTTCATATGCAGACCAATGAGTCACCCCGCCTACACACCATCAAAGTGTGGGGGCCATCTCAGTTTAGAAGTATGAGATAATGCAGAAGGGACCCTCTCTTTCCCTCTCCCTGCTCAGGAAATGGGTCTTCTCTAGCCTTCGGGCTGACCCTGTTCAAATTTCCAGGGGGCTCCAAAGGTTTAATGGTATTTGTTTGTTTGTTTGTTTTCCAAGTTCATGGCATCAGAGCTGCATTAAGTGAAACTATAACCTAGAAGTCAATTGACTGAGTAACAAAGGGAATGGATTCTGATTTCGGCGCCAAAAGCAACAAACCAGGAGTCAGAGGATCCAAATCTCTAATTCTCACTTTTACTAAATTATTGAAACAAAAATAACCAGATTTAGGTCTTTATGTAATTCTGAAGTCAGTGCATCAAAGAGATACAAGAAGACTTTCTTACGGGTGGGATGTATTGGAGCAAGGAGAGAGGCTCGTGGATCCAAGCCTTCGCTGTGCCAAACTAGGAAGCTGCCTACTCTTTGCATGGTCCCTAACTGTCTAAATCTGATACTTACTGACCTCATTCAAATCCTAGAATGTCCACAGAGAGGGACTTCCTAGGGCACTGCAATTAGCCCCTCGTTTGGGGGTGAGGACCCCAGCTCAGAGAGACTCAACTGATTTGCCCCAACTACGAGGTAGAACGAGCATGGGCACCAGGTTTTTCACACAGAGCCAGCTCCCGGCAAACCGCACGGCCTTCGTGCCCAGACTGAAAGAGCCCTCCGATTAGTTAATGTCTCTTCTATGTCAAAGCCCTTAAGAAACATTCAGCCAATCTGTCATCACATAGATATTTCTAGAGACGCAACTGAATGTGTTGCGCTGAGCTCATTCCTGATAGAACAAATACTGAAAATGTCAACAACACATGGCAACATACAGGAGTTGTCATGAGAGGGTGACACTGAAAGTGCAGGAGTTGCCTATTGCTGTTTAACAAATTACCCCAAAACTTAGCAGCTTAAAACCACAAAACTTTATTAGCTCATGGTGTCTGTGGGTCAGGAATCTGGCATGGCTTTGTCTCTGTTTCAGGGTCTCTGCATGTAGCCTGGGCTATGATCTCATCTGAAGGCTTGACTGGGGGAAGATCTGCTCAGCTTACTCACATGGTTATTGGCAGGATCCAAGTCTTAGTGGGCTTTTGAAAACAAGACAACAAGCTTGTCCTATGTCCTTCAGTCAGTGAGGATACATAGATAACAGGTATTTTCATTAGACCAATCTGGTGACTGAGTATAGAATGGATTAAAAAGTGAAAAGAATGCTAGAAAGCTTTTTGAAAATTGGTTTTTAGTCCACCTATGTGTCCAGCAATATACAAAGTACTGAGACTACAAAGATGCTTATGTTTCTTGGTTCTCAAGGATGACAGCTATATTCCAGGTGACAGCTGGCAAAGTCTGAAATAGAGTAGTTAATGGGGAGATAAAGATGAAGGGAGAGAGACAAGGAACTATGGTGAGTCAAGAACAAGTGGATTCATTGGGGTCTTGTCTATAAGGAATAGGAGGAAAGAAAATGGTGCCAGGCATCCAAAGCTGTCTGGGGCCATGAGGATCTTCCAGACGACAGCTGGTGTGGCTTCTAGCACTAAATCTTTTATATATTTCTAATCACTGTCATAACTTTTCAAAGAAGGTCTTATTACACCATTTTGCAGATGAAGACATAGATTCACTGAAGTTGAGCAATTCGCCCAAGGTCACACAACTAAAAAGTACCAAGGAGAAGAAATCTAGAAACTGGCAGTGGCTTTGCTCTCCCTGGGGTCAAGTGCACTCAACAAGGTCAGCATCTTAGCCTCAGAGAAGAAAGACAGAAAGAGCCCTTCAATCAATTAACAGTGGAGTAGGAAACTCCACTGATGAAATTCTGGAAATCACCTCAAAGGAAGAGTAGAAAGCCTATGAGCAAGAGAATTTCTTAGCCCTTCTTTATTATTATCCCATGAGTTGTCTCTTTTGACCACACAGAAAGTTCCACCTTTTTAAATTAATTCTATTGCCCTCTGTCTCTACCTTGACTCAGAAATCCTCAGATAGTCTGGAGAGAGAGAGAGAGAGAGAAAGAAAGAAATCCACTTTTTTTTTTAACTGGATGATTTAATGATAGTCAACTCCAGGTAGAGAGCACTCAAGAGCAAGGACTTTCTTCCTTGAAGAATTTCTTCCCCAAGCTGAGGGTGGTACTTTACCCTTGAGGGTGACTGCTAGTTCCAAATGGCTGACCAGCTGTACACTCAGCATCTTCTAGAATAAAGCCAACCCATGTGAGAGGTGAAAGAAGCAAAATGGGCGTGGCTGCTAGACTGTCATCCCCAAGAAGGAATCATTCTTTTAAAACCTAATAACATTAGTATTTTATCTGGTAAGTATCACGCCTGTGCCTTATGAAAAATACGGAGAAAAAAAAAAACAAAAATAAAAATTTCTCATTATCCTACAAAGATGAAACATAACAATCAAATGAGAATCTTCTTTTTTTTAAGTGAGAATCTTTTATTAAGATCTGACGACAGCATTGTGTGCTCATCTGCGCGTGCGTGTTTGCACAAGTTCCCTATGCCTGCTTGTCTGCAGATCTAGGGGAGTGAGTGCTGGGCTTGTGGGTTGTAGAAAGATGATTGCAAGCCCATCAAAGAGAGCTTTTGTTTGTATGCAACTCGTGTGAGAGTGAATATTCCATAACTACTTGTGTCTAATGCAAGGAAGAAAGCCTGAAACGGTGCCTATTGGCCAACATACAGATCTGCTCCACGATTTTAGAATATTTTCTCGGCATTGCTTCTTAAAACATTTTTCATATTACATGCCCCATCTCATATCACATTAACCCAAATAAAAATGTCATTATCCATTCAGTGCAATAGACAGCAGGCAGAGCATGGTAGAAAATTACAATCATGCCAGTCAGCCACAAAGCATTCTAGTTACAAGCACGCAGGGGAACCAAGACTGGGCGGTGGTGGGTCCAGCCCCCCTTTGCACTGTCCAGCATATGACTGGATCGCGTACGGGTGGACCCCTCTTTATGCACAGGGCATAAAGTTGTACATGAAGAAGAGTTGAGTATAAATCCAAATTTTATGTCGCATACCATTTTTGTTACATTAAGGGAGCTCTAAGCTTGATATCTTAAAAGGCTTCCTTTCAAACAGCATTTTTCCTTTTTTACCAAGTTCTTATTCCTCTAAAATAAATCGAAGAGAAATTTTGGTGTATGGGTTTTTATCAAAATAGAGTTCACTTGTACCACTAAGTTTATTAAAATAATGGAAGAATATAGCCAGCGAAGGCAGTTGCAGAAATGTGGATGAGACAGTAGAGTTCTCCAAACACGTAGGTAGTCTAAGATTTTTTGAGAGTGATGGCCCAGAGGCCACTAAAAGTGACCTATTCACACGCACTTTTATACTGAGGGATTATTGACAGTGGGTGAACATTTGGGAGAGGATGCGGTTGTTATGAAGAGCCCCCCTAGAGTTACCAAGAATAAATCAGGGTAGCCATTCTTATCCCTGTTTTGAGTGGACTCTAAGGTAGGCCTAGGAGGTGACTTCCATTTCTGTTTTGGCAAATCGTTTGACAAACTCTTCCCCAGCCACCTTACCAGCCAGTTGCCGCCTGGCTGACTATTAGGTCCACGCACAACCAGCCGGAAGAGCCAGAAACAGTGACAACGACCAATCCTGTTGCTCCCTCAAGTAGCCGTCTAGTGGCGGGCCGTGGGCCCTGTGTGTGCTCCTGGGTACACACCGAGCAACCCAATGAAGGCTTAGAAGGCACATTTACCAGATCTCAGGTCCAACAAGAAGGGACAGCCAATGTTATAGGAGGTGAGAGCCGAGGCGCCTTGGCCCACCTACACTGAGTAGCACAAGCACTCTAGTGCTCTAAGCCCTTGAAGCTGGATGAGCAGAAGGTCCTTTTTCTTAGCATCTTCCTCTTCAGGTACTTCTCCCAAAAGGCTTGGCAACAAGGGAGAATCTCAGATGTTCCGGCATCTCTCCACTGATTGGGGAGGTGTGTTCTGCCCTGAATGTCTGCTCCCTAACCCGCCCATAGGTGCCGCCGGGGCCACTGTCCCCGCTCTGGGAACTCACACAGCCCTGAGCTCTTTTTGACCTGAACCTCACATCTGCCTGTCCTACATGTCTTCTCAAAAAGCCCATACACCTGGGCTTGTGATCAGCATGCAGGGAAGTGATCCCTTTATGATTTATGGGATCTCACCTGAAATACTGTATTCCATTGACGGAGCGGCCTTTTAAGAGTAACACTGATGAGAGAGAGAGAGCTAAGAATGGGGAAGTGTGTGAAGACCGTGTTTCGTGAGGAGGGGTTGAAGGGATGGGGAACAATTGTCTAGGAGGTGAGGAGGACCAGCGCTTGCTATCTGGGTATTTGAAGCGCTACCACGTGGAAGAAGTCTACTAAAAGCAGTAAGAGGTTGTTAGAGGGGGCAGATTTTTTTTTTTTTTTTTTTTTAGATTTTATTTATTTGATAGCGAGAAACACAGCGAGAGAGGGAACACAAGCAGGAAGATGGGAGAGGGAGAAGCAGGCTCCCCGCCGAGCAGAGAGCCCGATACGGGGCTCAATCCCAGGACCCTGGGATCATGACCTGAGCCGAAGGCAGACACCTAACGACTGAGCCACCCAGGCGCCCCAGAGGGGGCAGATTTTGCCTAAGTACAACATACCTTCTAACGAGTAGATTAACATTCTATAACTTTCCCTCAAGCCTCAAGACTTTTGGGACAAAGACTGGCTCTTAAATAATCATTCAAATTCATTCCCTCGTTCAGTAAATAATTACCAGGTGCTAGGCATTGTCCTAGGTTCTGGGAACATAAAAATGAACAAAAAACAAAGAGACAGACAAAAAATCTTCCCTGCCCTCAGGAAGTTACAGTCTAGTGTCAAAGTCATAAAATCTGAACATATTTACATTGCAAAAAATGCTTTCCACAAGAAATGCTCAGAACAGTGTATTATGTGGCATGTGGCTTTAGCTATAGTGTTATTCTAGAATGGGCCCTAGTTAGAAGGGGTCCCCTCGACATTTCCGACTCGGCCTTGCAAACATACAGAAGAAAATGTAAGATCACGTGAGTGGCCTTCAGGCTCTGCAAAGAATCCCACCCGCGTGAGCTGGACTGCCAAGGTCAGAGTGATGGCAGCCAAAAATGAGATCCAAACTTGACGAAGCTGGACAGTAATTACACGAATGTTTACCACACCATTCTGTGTGTGCATGTGCTGGACATTTTCCATGATGAAAATATTTTAATGTTTAAAAAGAGGAAATTCTGCAATTTTCCCGGGTGGGCACGGAAGGCCCCTTGAAGTCAAGGGTTCCTTTACACATATATATTCAAAGGTCTCAGCAGCTGAAGCAGGAATGAATAGCCATCCATCAGAAATGCGCTAAAAATGATTTTTGTATTGAGTAAAAAGTTGAAATGGGCGACCTTACGTTCCTTTGGAGACTACGATTCTATATCCTAGCAGATCTAAAGTATAATTGGAACCAAGCAAACATGGATTTGGGCTAATTCCAGAGAGAGTACATATGGATTGTGGTCTATTTACTCTCTAATGCTAACCAAATGTCATGAAACCGAGTACTGATTCTCATTTCTGTCTAAGCACTTAATGATCATTTTTGTAATTATTTCACAGTATTTACTCTAAATCCTTTCTTCTTTTTGCTTCCAAAAGAACAGATTGCTTAAGCCAAAAGAGACGTCTATAGCTATTGTATTTTACGATATTTGTGAATTTCAGACCCTCCTCTTGATTCTTAGATGCATGAAAGTTACCTTGAAAATAATGTCTGTTTTCCCAGGAAGCGCCACACATAACCTCTTTATCTGCAGCTAATTTTAGGTGTGCTCCCTGCATGGTGTCCTAATTACCCCTTTGTTATCTGCTATCAGATGACGCCCCTAATCAGCCAAGCCTGTGATCTGCTCCTGGCTCACTTAAAACGCTATGCGGAATCCGGGGACGCTTTCGACATCCAGAGGTAAGGGCACTACACGGATACATGACAGATGAGAAATCGTGCGTTTGAATTGCTGCTTCTTGTAACTCTACATAATTGCTGGACAATTACCTCGGGACCAGCAAACTATGGAAATGCTAGAAGCTCATAAAAAGCATGGGTGGACTGAATAATAAGACATGAAACCCACGTAAGATGTGAAGAGAATGTGAACAAAGCCCACGGTAGGTGTGGCGTGTACAGGGAAGCCTTGAGTGGGTAGCGGTGTATGTGTGGGGGGGGGACATGCCCTGTGACCTCCGCAGGTGCAGGAGTGGGGAGCAGACAGGGTTCCGGTAGGGGTGGGCGCGGCTGGGAAAGTCCATGCATTTTTACTGCGAGAAGAATTGTGCACCTCAGCCCAGAAGCTAGGACTTAGCGGTGGACACCGAATTTAAATGACTGATTATCTGGCTTCCCCTCCAGTTGTCCTAGGCTAAGTTATGGCTTCCAGCCCAGGAGGAGTAGGGCAAGAGAGGGGCAGGTCAGCCAGAAGCTGACTCGTTCTTATTACCACTGCTCATAAAGTAGTAACATAAACATCACCAGCATTCGCATTCTGCCGTGGTGTTTACAAAATCCTCTCGCACACTTTTCTCTCTGGTCACGAACTGTGTGAGTTGGTTCAACAGCAACTACGAAAGCAAAGTAAATAACTAACTTAAAAACCCTTAACTCTGGGGCGGTTAGGGTCAGATGCAATCACACTCGGTAGGCAAACTGTTTTCGCTAGGGCGGGGACACGTGTAGTCAACTGCAGGAATGTTTTCAATCAAGAGGTCAAAATAAAAGAAGTCATCTGGAGACGTCATTTATTCCTTAACGATAAGCTATCGGTGATAGAACCTGGAAGAAAAGGAACTCTGCCTGTGCCCCCCACCCCGACCCCCACCCCGCGTCGAGCCACAAAAAATAAGAGCTTTTCATATAAAAAGAATACGCATACCGCATACCCCATCGGTAGCTTTTTTTTTTTAGAAATAACTTCACTTGACTGCTCCTGCAAGATCGCACAAAAGGATCATTCTGGCTTAAAATGGCCCTTTGAGGGCAGGTTTCCCAGAGCCGAAGAGGTTAACTTTCCTGGAGCTATTGCCAGACACTTTCCCTTCTGTTTGTTTCTAAAGTGCAACGTGTGTTTTCTGTAATAATATACATATGTTCGCGAAGCTGGTCCCAAAGTTTGTCTTCTATTTATCTGAGTGGGAAGCACCCTTGTTTTTGGTCTGTTACTCGGAGAAACCGTAAAATCATCAGGAGGAAGAGGGGGAGAAAAACTAATAAAACTAGACCACCAGGATGCCAATTCGCCGATCTCGACTTGCTCTATGCCAGTCAACCACTCGATCCTGGCTCTGGACGGACTCTGCACAGCTGTGGGGTGACGGGCGTGGGCTTTGGGTCAACCGTTTCCCTCCTGCACAGGGAGGAAGATCTCGAGCCTACCTCTTGGACTTGGACTGTCGCTGGTGGACTCAGGCTGAGAGTCGAGGAAGCGATGCTCTCCTCCCTCCCCCGGTCTTTGTGTGCATCCGCTATCCAGTATGTTTCCGTGTCTCCTGAATTCTGCGGCCATGCTCAAGGGATCCCATCATCCCCTCACTTCAGCGCTGCAGGAAGCTTCCCCCTGCAGCAGGCGGACGATGGAGCTGGGCCTCTCTGGGGGGGCACAGTGGCCAGGCCAATGGCAGAGTCCTTCCCAAACCCAAATGGCTCCCTCTCCCGCAGATGCTACGGCTGCTACACCACAGATGTGGTTGCCAGTGTCGCTTTTGGCACCCAGGTGGACTCCCGAAAGGCCCCCGAGGACCCCTTTGTGACGCACTGCAGGCGTTTCTTTGCATACTCCATCCCCAAGCCTGTGCTGGTTCTGATCTGTAAGTACAGCCCTCGCCTGCCGGGGGAGCTGGGGGGGGGAGGGGGCTGGGGGCTGGGACTGGGACTGGGGTCCGGCAAGCTGGCCAGACCCCTGGCAGCTCTCGGGGCTCGGCCCCGAGCACGAGGAAGGGGCACTGGAGGGGCCTCTGAGAGTCGCCCCGCAGGCTCCACCTGCAGAGACCTTTGCTCCTGGGACCACCCAGGCTTCCATTGCCACGAGCCGGGGCCACTCATTAGCAAGGCGGGTAGCAGTGGCCTCTCTTGCCGCCGCCACAGCAGGAACTGCCTCGTCCCCACTTCACAGATGAGAAAACAGAAGCATAGACAGGCAGAGCCAAGACGGGAGCCCAAAGCCTTTCATTCTACGACACATTCCTCCCCTCCAGTGAAATCCTCTTCAGAAGTCGACTCTGCTAGAAGCCCAGCGCCCCACGAACTAGAAGTCACGCGTGGAGGGTGACTGGCAGTAACCATGGGGACTGGTCGATTTATTTTATTTTTATTTCAAGAAGTGAGTTTTTGCCCTCTGGCCAATTCCGGCATCTTCTTGCTTTTATGGAAGTACTGAAGGTTTGCTATTGCTGTTATTGATTATTGCCCTAACTTCTAACCTTTCTGCCGGGCTGCTAAATTGTATCCATTCCTTGGTCAGTTCTGTTCCCATTTCTGAGTCCATTTCCGTGGAAGTCCCCGGCACCTCCATCAGGTGGTGAAACTGATTTCACCTCCGCACTGAAACTGCACGAAGAGGTCGCCTCCCTCCTGCGCCACGTGGTCCAGGCTCTGGCTCTTGAAAACAGGCAGAGTGTTCTGAGAGATCCCGGCTCCCACGCGGTGCCTGTGTTCGGTGGGCCCCCTGCCCGTGCTGGGAAGCGGAGCTGACCTGAGCCACCCTGCAGTGGCTCAGCCCCTCCGCCGAGGTCCCCCTCCACGAGGGGATGAGTGCCTCTGGCCCAGGGAGCCCTGCCAAGGCCGTGGCACCAAGGGCACAGCAAGGGACATACCCAAGGGGCCAGCATTCTTGCCACCAACAGCTGCGGCAGCTACTGGGGACCCGCTGAGGTGGTCACTCCGGGGACAGGTACCCATGAGGAAACAAATGCAAATGTCCAGAAAGTTCAGAAAATAGATCCGCTTCCCCCACTTGCTCAGATGTGAAACACGGCCCAACATCTGTCCTTCCTGGATGGAACACGCAGACCTTGGGCCCTCCTATCTGGGACCCGGAAAACTCATTTCTAAGTATGAACTTGAACTTCCTGGGGGCCAGATGCAAGTGCCGATTCAACTGCACAGACATGTATCAAGCGCTTACAACGTGCAAGGGGTGGTGAGGAGTCGGGAGGTAGAATCAGGCTCCAGCCCTGCGGTACGTGGACCGGAGGGGAGCCCCGCCTTCTGAGGTGGGGGGCGGGTGGTCTGCTTCCCCGGCAACAGGCATCTGATAGCCCCGGGTTACTGCTGCCCTGTTTTCAGTGTCGCTTTTGTTTTTCTCTTTCAAGTATCATTTCCATCCATAATGGTCCCACTGGCCCGGATTTTGCCCAATAAGAACCGAGATGAACTGAATGGCTTTTTTAACAAACTCATTAGGAATGTGATTGCCTTGCGGGACCAGCAAGCAGCAGAAGAGGTAAGGGACCGTAATAGGACACAGCGCCGAAATGGAACGGAGCCGAATTTGGCGCCGCTCTCTCTTCCCTCTTGCCCCCCAGCCCTGCACACCACAGCACACTGGCCTTTAGCCCCCTACCGCTCCGACTTTCCAGGGCACTAGGACAGGAGAAGGGGTGAGGAGGGGCGAACACGGATGAGAAGGGTGAGGACAGAGGGCGAAAGTTGGGGGAGAGAAGCCCGGAGCCAACTGTCCACATTCTGACATGGGTGCCCCCCAAACGCATGGCCTCTCTACGTCAAGCACCGCCAACAGCAGCCCCAAAGAATTTTCTAGGTAAATGCGCCCACACGGACTTTCCATCAGCACATTCGTTCTCCTGAAAGTCGGCAAGATGGAGTTGTACGATGTGAAGAGCATCAGCAGTAGAGAGGGGTCTGGGCAGCTGTCAAGTAATCCCCCGTTGGCTTTCAGCGTGGAGGATGTGGCTACAAAATTTGGGGCTGAGGGCTCTCTCGTGCATCATCTGGGACCCAGAGACTTCTTTCCTCCTTAGAGATCTGCACCGGGCCTGGTGCAGAGTGGGGATCCAGGAAAAAGTGGCTGTCTGAACTTGGCTAAGAACAGAAATAGGACTCTTTGGTGTTAGGAAAATAATTTCACTGTTGGGTACACTCAAGCATGTATAATGCTCTTCTTTAAGGGCCTCATTGCATTCAAGAAAGTTGCTTCAAAAGGGAAAAAACAGGACTGAAATGTCTTCTCTGGAACGGACTCCGCGCGAGCTTGGAGAGGTGTTGCTTCAAAGACCGGCTCAGAGGGCTTAGCGAGGGGTGCAGTGAGGTCCCGCTGCTGCACCATGGGCCCAGAATGAGACTGGGGGTCAGTTAGTGACTGGAGGCACCAGCAGTAGCCTCGTCCCGCCTGGCTTCCCCCCAGACACTGGGAAGCAAAGGTGTCCCAGTGCAGAAGGCAGGCAAAGGCGCTCACAGCCCGTTGGCCCAACACCATCAGCAGCTCCACTTGATGCCCTTGGAGGTGCCGGCCCGGAACCCCTGGCCCGGCTGTGCCCCCTGAAAGGACAGAACATTCTCATCCGGGTCCCTGCATCTCCACAATGAGGAGCAAGCCTGGGGAAGGAGGGCGATTGCTCTGACAGGCTTCCCGCTGACAGTTCGGTCACACCGCCAGCCCTCCCCTAGCCTGAAACCCACAGGCTGTGGAATCAGGCTGCGGATTCTAAAACTGTTGCGCTGAACTAACGAATGAACGGCTTACTTCGAGGTGAGGGGTTTATTAAAGATCCAATTACTGGGATTGCCTCGAGCTCTTCCTTTTATAAACTCGAGAGCTCTATTTGTTTCAAACAATGAGTTGATCTCAGAAAAACCTCCCAACCACAAATCCAGGACCGCCCGCATCAAGACAGAGCTATATGGTTACTAAGAAAACTTGCTTAAAACCCATCTGAACTCTGTAGATATTCCATCAAGCAGATGTGTGTTTGCGCAGTAGAAAATGCAGCACAGATGTTAAAAGGTAAATATTTTTCTACACTCTAGCCGATGGGCAGGTTAGACACCTCCACCTATCAGGGTGCGTATTTTTCTTGGCTATAACCATAAAGCAGCACTGTTTCAGTCCTAAATGGGCAGTGTTCGCACAGCCTCTGTGATGCAGTGCAAATTAAAGAAACCCATCTACGCTAATGCTCTTCTCCAGCTCGAGGGCCCCAGAGAGCAGCCCTTTCCGCTGGCCTTTGGAGCTGGAGGTGAAGACCGATTGGGCTGCCATGCCCAATGGCCCTCTAGCAGCCTGGCTGGGCAGGGAAGAGAGGAAAGGGGGCCAGCCACAGCTCCCCCACTGGAAAGAGCCACCCGGAACTCTCCCGCCCACCTCCGGGATCCCCACCCCACCCTCCAGCAAAGTCACAGGTGAGCCCTTGGGACAACTGCATGGCGCCCTGAGGAGTTTAACACTCCCCAGCTGGCAATTCTTATCCAGGAGCCAAGGCAATGGAAGGTTCTCAGCTCCCATATGGGCCATCATGCCCTGCCCTGTCCCGACTCTGCCCCACGGGACCAGGGCGGGGCCCCCAGAGCCACCTAGATGTTGACCAAGCATCAGGAGGGAATCTGGGGAGGGCCAGCCCTTGACGATGCCGCCAGGAAATCAGAATAAGCAGGGCCCAGAGTGGCAAGAGGCAGCCAACGGCGGCTCCCCTGAGCAGGCCGGCAGGACACCCAGGCCTTCGCTCCCGAGAGGCAACGTTCTTGAGGCCCGCAGGCTTAGCCGGGAGCCCTGCTGGAATCTCATGAGGCAGACGCCTTGCAAGGTTGCAAAAGCTGGGAAGCAGGCAAGCTACAAAGGCCCTGCGCTCCAAGGTTCCCCCACCAGACTGCGTGCACTTGTAAGCAAATCCAACCACACGGCTTTTCTCAGAATGCGTTTGCTGCATCGCATTGTTCTTTGTGGGATTATTTATACAGACCTGACACGTACTCAGCACCACACCGGGCCCGGGGGCAGGCCACCGGGTCCTGCCCTAGACGTGTTTGTACTCTTGCGGAGGAAATAAAGCAACACCACGGGAAGTAACAATAACCTCACGAGAGGGAATTAAGTACTGATGCGTGGGGCATAGGTTATTGATGCGATACAAATTCAGAAGCCAACGACTTGAGCAAATGCTGCACCAAGTCAAGTGGTTTGAAATTATAGTGGTTTGGACGCTCTCCCTTTGCTGCTTTAGCCCCATAAACTTCAGAAAAGAGGAACAGACCGGCTGTCACTTGCCACATTCACGGGCTTTTCGAAGAAGGGAAATGCCAGGGGTACGCTTCGTCGATGTGAAAGCAATACGTAAACGCTTCTGCCTACAGTGAGTGGTAGTGAAAACCATCAAGGATATCCATGCTGATAAGGGAGGGAGGCGAAGACCGTAAGGAAGCTCTTAGTACTTAAATGGGGGAGGGGATCCCTGGGGAAAAAGGGCCCCAAGGATGGGGGAACCCCAGGATGAGACAGGCTTCCCCAAGGCTAATCTCCCCCTCCTACCCCCCCGGCTCCCAGCTCCGTCGGCTTCCTACCGCGTGAGGAAAGCATACAGCCACCCCATGAGCCCTGGAGGGGGCATAAGGGAAAAAGGGAGCACGTGCTTTGGTTTAAATCTGTACGATGTTTTCACTGTCTTATTACTGGAAAGCCAACCAACAGTTCAAATACGTATAAAGTAAAAAAAAAAAAAAAAATCGAAGCTCCCCCCACCCCACCCCGGTTTTCCCACCTCCTCCAGCTCCCTGTGAGCAACTGGGTACAGAGGTTGCTAAACATTTTCTATGCATGAACAAGTAGGTGTAATTGTACATATTGTACACGTACCGATTTTACAGAAATGAGATTCTACTGTGTGTATTGTTGTGCAACACGCTCTATTTTTTTCCTTCCCCAAATGGCTTAACACGTTTCCCAATCAGCCCAGTTAGAACGGCCTCATCCTTTTTTAATGGCAGGATCATTGTCTGCGGCTTGCTGCACTGAAGTCTGAGAACCAGAGGGCTGTATAAGGGACATTCGGGGCTTCTAGGTTCTCGCCACTTCAGAGAACCCCGCAGTGAGGGTGCTGATTCCCATAAAGCTCAAGCTCGTTATAAAAGCTACGCGTGCGGGTCTTCTGAGCTCTGAGAAATCTCACTCATGTGACTCGGAGGCCAGAATGGGCATTTTCTCCTTTTGTCCTGTAGAGGCGGAGAGATTTCCTCCAACTGGTCCTGGATGCCCGACATTCTGCCACCTCTGTGGGGGTGGACAGCTTTGATATGGTCAGACAAGTCTTCTCCTCCACCAACTGTGCCGCGGGTCCCCGCCGGCCACACCAGCCGGGCCTCCTGTCCAAGCCGCTGACTGTGGACGAGGTCGTGGGCCAGGCCTTCATCTTCCTCATCGCTGGCTATGAGATCATCACAAACACGCTCTCTTTTGCCACCTACCTCCTGGCCACCAACCCTGACTGCCAAGAGAAGCTTCTGACAGAGGTGGACAGCTTTAATGAGAAATACGTGAGTACAGTCAGTCATGCGAAATCCGCAGGACACGTGATTTTGTGTTGGGAGAAGTGAAACTTAATGCTATCGATAACTTCCTTGCAAAAACCACATTCTACATTTATAAGATGAAATTGGGCTACTGCCCCTGTTCTCCACCTCTCTGGGTTAGCAAGTAAAAGGAAGCGTTCAGAACAGAAAAAAAAAAGAAAGAGAGAGAGAGAGAGAGAGAGAGAGAGAGAAAGGTAGGAAGGGAGGGAGGTAGGGAGGGAGGGAGGAAAGAAAAGCAGGTATCCTGTGCATGCATATACCTTCACTGTCTGGGGGAGTCTGTGAAACCAGGCCTGGGTTGAGAGGCTCAAAGTCTCAGCCTCGAGTGGGTCACGGAGCAGGGAGTGGAACGAGGTGTGGTTTCCCAGTGCTCCGGCTGTGGGGTCAGCGCTCTCCCTGGGGAGCAGGTGTGAGGCAGGAGTCCTAACTCGCAGGAGCCCACAGAAGGATGGGCCAAGCCAGAGCAGGAATGCGGCGGAGGGCCGTAAAAGGAGCCAGGTGAGGTGGGGCTGGTCAGTGCCGAGTCCGGATTCTGTATATTCCTTCGAAATGAGCCTCCTCTTTGGGGAATTTGAAGCAAACTTTTAAGGGTGCTGAGCAAGGCACCTTTATGACCTCATATTTTTCTGGATGCTTTTGTGTGTATTGCTTTGACTTACAAGTTGTTAAAATCATTTTTAAAATCTGTGCTTTTAAAGGGAAGACCACCGTAAGAGACTTCTTCCTATTCGGTTCTGATATCATTCAGTCACAATGGGGGGGGGAGGGAGGTGGCCTGTTCTTAGAATCCTTAGAAACTTTTTTTAGATATTGAGCTGAAAATTGTTTTCCAGAAAATTCCACGTCTTCACCCGCACTGGGGAAGTAGATGCATGGTCAGCCTTTCTTCACCAAGGCATTTTTCAAATATTGGGATATTTCAAATATTTGAAAACTTCATTAACTGTGTTCCTGATGGCCTCAACTTTGGGCTCATCACGAGCTTACTGTCCACTTCGCCTGCCACACTGTCGTGACGTCTGCCAAACGAGGTCTTCCCCCATCCACCGCGTGTGCAATTGATTTTTTTTCAGCCTAGACGCGAGAGTTTATATTTATCCTTATTATTGCTCAAGTCAGTCAAAATAATTTTGAATCTTGATTCTGCCATCTGTCATATTAGCAATTCTTCCAACTCTGCGTCATCTGAGACTTGCTAAGCATGCCTCCTATTCCGTCCGAGTCATTGATTAAAATGTTGAACAGGACGAGGCTTCCCTCCAGGTTGACATTGATCCATTAATCAATATTCTCTGGGCGTGGAGTCTCCACAAGTCATGCATCCAAATAACCCTACCTCCTACTCCCGCCACCCATCTTATCCCGTATCATGGGTACTTATGGTGTCTGTCTGTCTGTCTGAGGAGGGACCCGAGATGACGGGGGTACATTACTGCAAGAGGAACAAGGGGAGCTGAAGGGCATATCTATCCGGATACATTTAACGGCACATAACCAAACCCAACCCAAACTGATTTAAGCAAAAAAAAATGGTGGTGTGAGGAGGGGAGTATTTATTAGTACAGATCACTGAGCAGCCTACGAACAGATGTGGCTTCAGGCAAATCTTCACCCAGGTCAAATATGTGCTCGGGGCTCAGTGTCATCTTGGTTGTGCATCCTTCATCGCGGCCCCAAACTCGTGTGCTTTCCTCTCAAAGTCCAGGCAGCCCACCTACAATGTCTAGGACTACAGCAGCCTTCTTTGCTCATTACCAAGAGAGAAAAGAATTGGCGGACCCAAATTCTCAGCAAGAGTCGCCAGGTTCACTCTGGTCGGGATGTGAAGCTCACTGACCATTCTGGAACCAACTACTGTGGACATGGGAATGGGGGCGTAGAGGGGCTTCAGTCGGTCAGTCCCCCCCGTGGAGTCGATCATACCCACATCACAGGACTGAGAACTGGGGAGAGCACATGCCAGAGGGAGTTCTGGCTGCCATCCCAGGAAGGCAGTAAAGGCAGTAGAGGGAAACAAATCAGAACACGGGTCAAACTAAAGACTTTTAAGCATTTAGAGAGTGGTCGGCAGTGTGGGAGACGTGGTGGGTTGAAGGGGGGCAAGAGCTCTAGGAATTACAAGTCGTGATCCTGGGGCGCCTGGGTGGCTCAGGGGGTTAAAGCCTCTGCCTTCGGCTCAGGTCATGATCTCGGGGTCCTGGGATCGAGCCCCGCATTGGGCTCCCTGCTCAGCAGGGAGCCTGCTTCCCCCCGCCCCACCTGCCTTTCTGCCTATTTGTGATCTCTCTCTCTCTGTCAAATAAATTTTTTTTTTTAAGATTTTTATTTAGTGGGGACTGTCTCTGAGAAATGGGAATACATAGACGTTGTCTTTTTTAAAAACTTATTTTGGCAGTCACGATTGTTTTAATAGTTAAGTGTTGCACATGGTACCCACTTGATGGGTATTTGTAAGTTTTCTTTCCCTTTCTTTCTTTCTTTCTTTCTTTCTTTCTTTCTTTCTTTCTTTCTTATAATCAGAGTTAATATAGGCCATCTGTCAGGACATGGAAATGCAGATTAGATGTTCACACATTTGATATTTTCCTGAACATTTACATGTAGAATATGACTTGTTAGAATTTTCCTGTTGCTTTTCATGCACCAAATATTTCTGGAGTGCCAGTTAATGCCAGACCCAGGCCTCGGCCCCTACACCCAAGGATGCTCTGACCTAGCTCTTCCACAGTGTGCCCGGAGAGCCCCACACACCTCATTCGATGGTTTCCCTTGTATTTGTCAATGAGATCACTGGATTTCAGCTCCAGGGGTTCTTTCCTCTGAGCCATATCCTTTATTAGCAATGCCCTATGAGAATCCAATGAAAGCTATGTCCCTCTCCCCAAAATTAAGAGTGTGTATATATACTGTATCTATGAGGATTCTTTCTGTTGATAGGGATAGAAAACATAACTCAGATTAGGTAGGGAGTTTATTGACCCACTTAACAGAAAACTCCAGAGATCTACCTTCAGGTATGGCTTGATGCAGGGGCTCAAACTCTCTCACTGGAACCCAGGTTGTTCTCTCTCCCCATCTTTCAGCCCCACTCACTCTGGGCATACTGCATTCTCAGACGGGGTCTGCCCTAGTGGTCTCCAGACAGACGTGGAACCAGTATGTTCAACAGTCTGAACTAAGTGAAGTGCAAACATGGAAATTTTCATGTTTTCTCCAAGTATTTCTTCTAAATGTGCTCTGATGAATCTCCTTTTCCCTTTCCTTGATGATACCTCCAATAGATCGCAAAGATTTCTGGTCACTTTTAGGCATTAAAAAGTCCAGACTAGTCTGGTCCAGTTTAAAACTTCAGTCTCAGCTCCAATTTAACGTCCTTCCATCTCCATAGCTCAGGCTGACCTGAGGCCCACGGAAGCTGCTCTGGGGAGGGCCAGTGGTCTGTTTTTTCACCCTCCTTCCTGTCCTTGCCCTGCCCCTCCTGGGCTCCCTTCTCCTCTCAGGGTTGGGGTCTTCTAACAGATCCCCCATTCCTACCTAACAGAGACTTCTCCCAGCAGCCCCCCCCCTACAGTGGCCTCTATCATGGAGCCCTACGAGAGTTGTTTGGAGCACTTCCGGGACCTGCCCACTACACGGTTCCCTGACAGGGCTGCCCGCTCCCGCCTCATGCCCCTGGGTGCTGGGATCTCCTAGCAGCCAGCAGCCCCCTTGAGCAGGATGCTGGCAAGATGGCTCGCTCTGAGCTTCCATGCCTTCCACGGCATCCACGTGGCCCACGGGAGACACACACTTTGGCCACACCAACAGTGGCTGCTCCCTCTGCTCCTTCCCTCTGCCCTGACGTCTCTCTCTCTAGTTACCTTTCCTCTGCTCAGATAGGTTGTGGGGGGGGGGGGGATGAGCAATTCTGCTGCATCAGCAGGTGAATGAACTGGAGAATGGAATGCCGGGCTCAGCCAGCTGCCCCCAGGCTCTGTGGGGGTCCTATCCCAGACCCCATCCCTTGGCTTGGGCCCAGGGAACCCTTCTCTAAGCTGATGACTCCTAGCTCTGACAAGTGTTCCTTAAAGCCCTCTGATCTTTCCATAGGCTGGTGGGGGTAGGGGTGAGAGGGTAGCATAGAGCTGGTTCAAGTCCAGCAGAAAGCAACGAGTGTCTCCTTCTGAGTCTCAGGCGAGGTCTCCTGCATCTCACTGCTGGCGGATGGGCTGCGTGCCCACCCCTCAACCAATCACTGGGACTGAGAGAAATAGGATGCTCTGATCCGCATAGACCTGGGTCCCCGGTCCCATCCCTGGAGTTGGGGCCTGGGGGCCTCCTCCTCCAACCGCTCAGACCTCAGATGGGGGAGCGGTGGATCCCTGAGCCCCTTTTCTTGGACATGGGGAGAATGGCTGCTGGATGCAGAAAACAGGGCATCTGGCCAAGTACACAGAATCCGCAGTCCGCAGATTAGAGGCTCCCACTTTGAAATCTCTTGTTATGCAATCACACACTCCTTTCTGCCGAATTTTTAAAACCCAGCTTTCCAGGGTCACGGCTGTAAGTCCAAGAGCACCCGGTGCTGCATGCTCTCTCGGACTTCGGAATCACGTGTCCCACCTGCCCCTGTGTACTCCTTGTAAGCAGTGTGGTCACGTCCTACCAAGGGTCCTGCGGTTTCCGCGAGCCAGTCACTGCTTCCCTATGGGTGAGAAGGAAGTCCCAGCCGGAGGTGGCCTCACTGCTTCCTTTGCCAGCCACGCCCTGAAATCCTTCATGGTGAACCTGAGTCAGTCATGCAGGCGCTCGGCTTTCAGCAGAGCTAAACTTCTGGCAGGCATCAGGATACTGGAAGGTCTTCCCTCACTCGTGAAGGTGACCTTGGCCCACCTTGGACAGCTCCCACGTTCTGTCCAGTAATACTCCATCTCCCGCCGCCTGTTCTGACCCATGTGGCCTTGATGTCTTTCTCCTTTCCAGGTTCGGATTTCTGTTTCCATTTACACTATGGCTATAGCCCAGGTTATAACTCATGCCTCCAGGTTCTTTCATTCCAGGGACACATGTGTTCACTTCCAAATCATCTGGCTTTGGAATTTGGTCTGGCCTCCCTGCCTCTCGTTCTACCAACCAAATCCAGCTTCAAACTTGCTCTCTCAAGTCACCCAATCTCTTGGAGAACTCCCTGTGCCCCCGTGACTCCTTCGTCGTATTGAAGGGGTGGTCCCGTCACTGAATTCAGGCACTGAGGAGCTGGGAGAGGCTTGTTCCACTCGTAAAACTGAGAAAGCTCACCAATTATTTAATAAGGCCTTTGTAATGTAGATGCTTCATTGTGTTCTCCAGTACCTAATTTTGAAAAGAATGGGAGGAAAAATAAAAACAGCTTCTTTCCATATAAATTGTCTTTGCTATAACTTTAGCACTTTATGTGGAAATTACTGACTTTTGATCTGGCCAAACCATTCTCTTTTCTTCTCTTTGGTGCCGGACTGTGCCAGCCGGAATTTATGACCCCTTTTCCTTCTGTTTAATTGTTGGTATAAATCTGCTGTGCAGAACCCAGTTGTAAATTTATCACAAATTGGGCTGGATTGATATACAGCCTCTCTTTAGGATAATTTGAACACAGTTATGCCTTAGAAGGAAGGCCAAATTCTTAAAACTTCTCTTGAAGAGCTGCTTTGTAACCATTATAAATATCTAATTAAAATACAACTTACTCTTTCTTTCACTCTGAAGGATAAAAGCATTCCATGCTGGGTATTTCAGCTGATTAGCTCATGCTGCTAATGTGAGCAAGGTTGAGGATTTGTTCCTTGAAACAGCCAGGGGATCTCAAAGGAGAGAAAAATATTTTGTGCCCCTTCCCCCCAAAAAATTTTTTAATTAAAAAAGCCATTTTGCCCCCAATCAGCTGTTTCATAAATATACATCCTTTGTCAGAGGAGAAGGGTTGGGTGGAAAAAATGTGAGTAGCTTAACACAAATTCAACCTCACTATGGAGAAGAAAAAAAAATGTCTCCCAGTTTGGATCCTACCCAGGGTGAATATTCAGGGTCGTCTTCACACAGAGAGTACAGCGTGGTTGACTTCAAGATTCAAGTAAAAAAACTTGAAATGGGTTTACCCTCATTGCACAGGTTTCTCTCCCCTTGGCCCAGGTCCTGCTGTCTGACATTTTAGGAGGAATAAACTTGGGTGTCCTCATCAACTCCCTCCCCGGCCACGTGGGGCTTCGTGGTGCATCTGAGCCCTTCCTTACAGATCCCGTGACGGTCCGACAGAGCACAAAGCTGAGAGGTACACGGAAAGAGGCAGGAACTCAGGACAGCCTACAGCCCTGAAGTCAAAGCAATATCCAGAGACCAGAACAGGGACACCAGCATGGCGAGATCAGTGGCAGGAGACCACTGAAGCTTTGTGGCCGGGGCTGAGAGTCCACGTTTCCCACAAGCTCCCAGGGGACGCCGACTCCGTGAGTGGCCAGGTTCCAAAGCCTAAATCCCGCATCTCCCCGTGCCGGAGGCGGGAAGTCCTTATTCCTCCGGAGAAAGTGCGGATACTCCCCCATAATTTACCGTTTGTTGAGAAATGAAAACAGTTTCAAAAGCATTCCAAGGGAGAATGATGCCACTCTCACTTTACTGAGTGAGAGAGAGAGTGACGTGGAAACCACCCGGTCAAACCCGGGGGTGCCTTGAGACGTGCGCTGCCTCTAATCCTAAACTCAGCTTGCTTCCTTCAACACTTTTCTCCAGGCTGGGAAGCGAGGGGCAGCGTCTGAGTTGATGTGAGGTCCTTTTCCAGGCAGATGCAGGGAGCAACCAGAGCCTTCTCTTGGGAAACAAGGGCAGCCTAGAGACCTGCTGCACCCAAGAGTCCCCGCCAGGCTGGGTCGTTCAGGGAGGGAGCTCACCCGAGACCAACTAGTGAAACTGTGTGCACGGCAGCCCTAGGAGGCCCTGGCTGAGAGTCCGTGTGGCGGTACTGTGCTCAAAGAGAACCTCCTCGATGCTCCTGCGCTGGGGCCTGGAGCAAAATCCGCCCTATTTTCACTGTAGGCACAGGAGCTGCAGCGGGGGGAACCCTGGAACGTGCCCAACTAGCCCACTTCCTGCCCTTTATTCTGGAAGCGTCTGACCTACGGAACGAGCTTCTCCCACCCTTCCCTGGCCCCCCCTGCAGCTGATAGCAGACAAGTCTCGGCAGCCTACAAGGGGGGCCTCTGCAGGCGTGCGCCTAGACCTCCATCCCAGAAGCCATCATTTGTGGCCACCGCTAGGAATGGACCAGCTCCGGGAAGGAAAACAGCTCAAGACGACTCAACCCAAGGGTCCCCAAAGCAGGGGGAACCCATCACCCTGGATCAGGTGGCAGGCCCAGTTTTCAACTGCCCACGGGACGGTGAGGTGCACACGATGACCTCTGTGATCCAGGTCACCTGCCCACGTTTGCCCTGGGGACCCCTGCAGGAAGGCAGGGACCGTATGTGCTACACATAAGCGCTGCCCAGTGCCAAGCCCTTCCTGGGCCCCTGCCTGGGGCTCCAAACTCTTCCCCACTGCTTGGAGGTGCCCCCAGCCCATGCCCGTGTGCCCCGTGAGCAACTTCACCCACCCTGACTTTGAGCCACTCCCCTGGGCCTCAGCAGTGACCGCCGATCCCCAGGCCCTGTGCCATCCAGAACTCCGAGAAGCTCCACCGCCCCTTCCTCTTTGTCATCAGGCCCCTTTTCCGTCCGTCTCCTCTCCTCTCTCTCTCCCTCTGAAGTTCGCAACACTATTTAGTCTCCTTGCCCTTGTCCTTGTCCTGGCTCCAGTCACCAGCTCAGGGACATAGAGAGCTTCCCTGCCCCACCTCCTGATTCCGGTGCCCCCGTGAGAGCCGCTGCCCCCCACCCCACCAAAGCCTGGAATTTTGCAGTGATATACCGAATAAGGGCCGTGGGGGCGAGCCAGTGGGAGGCACGTGGAAGAACAGGAAGGACTTGCATGTTGTTCCTATGCTGCCCAGCTTAGCACTTCAGCACTTTGAATTTTTAGCAAATAATGCTCCGAACCCCTACCCCGAGCCCCCGCAGAGTGATTCTGCCTCGGCTGAGGGAGGGGTGACCTGCAAAGGACGGGCTCCTCGGGGAGCAGACCACACCAATCAGCATATATTTGGTGCCTTTCATGTGGCAACTCCGAGTATTTTATATTCACTATCTGGGCCTCTGGAGGGGCCAAGCTCTGCTAAGCAAATAAGCTGCTGGGGTCAGAGCACATCAATCCAGAAAAGCGAGAATTAAAACTAAACTTGGGAAAGCGGACTCCACAGGTGAGGCTCAATGTTCTGCGGGGTCCTCTTGGCACGGAGCTAGATTCCCAACTGAGTGGCTCATTTATTTAACTATTGCTCACATTATGGGCTCTTAAAACAGCAAAGGGATGGGCTGTATTCCCAATTAGCTTTTGGAATAAAAGGATAAACACAGGCACTTTTTTTTTTTTTCCACTTCACTGGACTCTATTGACCCAAGTCACTTTGACCCCAGAGGAGCGGGAACCTCAGAATCGTACCCTCTGGTGCGAACTTAAAGACTCCTGCTCCTTCTTCCATCCGCCCATCACTAGGCTTAAAACCTCACCATCTGGAGGTCCTTCCTTTGTTCCAACACAGTAGCCATTATTAAAATGCCCCTTCCTCTTGGGAAGAGGCTTTATAATCAAGTCCCCACGCGGCTAGGAGCCCCACGAGGGCACATTGGTACATCCCAGAGCCTCCAACGGTGCCTGGCACATAGTAGGCTCGCGACAGATGGGCACAGGACGAATGAATGAACCAGCAAATGTCACACCGTATGCCCGTCCTTTTCTAAGTGCAGATGAACTGAAAGCAAATTTGAGAGGGAGGTTCATGGGAGATAACATGGCTATCTCACCCCAGAAGGGAGGACGGAGATGGGAGTCAGAGAGATAAGCCCCCGGCCGAAGGAGACGCAGACAGATGGAGGCAGCATGCGGCCGTCTACGGTCCTGTCACTGTGCTCCCCGCAGGGCTCCCATGAGGCCTGGAACAGAGGGAGCCCGGGCTCTTAGCCTCCAAGGGGATCTTACGAGCCATACAGGGCAGCCTGCCACCCAGGACAGATAGCCGAGACACGTTCATGCCACTCTGCTTGAATGCTCCCAGGCATAAGGAACTTACTACCTTATCTTTGTATTGGTTGAAACTTACCTTGGCTCATTGCCCACTCACTTGCCTAGTTGTGCCCTCTCACTTCATGGCCTTTGTCTACTAGAGTCAGCAAATCAGCCGCTTCTGCCTGGGGGTTACTTCCACACTCACCAGTATCCAGTGACTGGGCATCCCACAGACGGAGAGGCGACGGGAAACTGGGGACTCAGAACAGGGACCTTTCTAAACTGTTTGCTTGTGGCCCAGACATTCAATTTACTCTGTTTTCTGGTAAAGTCTGTGTTGCCTGGGGACCGAAGGCAGCATTATGTTTTATTTTGGGTGTTTTGCGTGTGTTGCATTTGTTTTTTGGTTTTGGGGTTTTTTTTTTAGCATTTTTGTTTTACAGTTGAACATGGGATGTGTGAAGCCTGTTAGTCCAAGCATATGAATATTCCAGATCAGAAGGGATGCATGACTCCCCTACGAATAGCGATAGGTAAGGTTTATAAAGTTAAGCACTCAGAATTCTGTCTTTAAAATTTAAATATTTAGATTGGGTCTCTAGGACACAAAAGGCAATGCCTGTTTCTCATTCGCTTAATTTGATTTTTTTTTCTTTTTCGCGGCACAAGTTGTTTTTCAAAGCCTCGTTGCTTGAATGTTCCCTATAGGAGGAATGTAATTAAACTCCACTGGCCTCCTCCTGCTGGGACCGAACTGGGGCCAGAGCCGTAGAACGCATAAAACAGATACCCTGCGAAAAGAATCCTTGTTACAAAGATGAGAAGAGAACTAACTTCCCTCTGGTTATGAACAAGCAGCTTTAGAAAGCCACCCAGGCTCTTTTTGCAATGGGCTTAGTCTCCAAGACATTTTAATTAGTAATTTCAGACTGGAAGGCAGAAGATAAACTCCTCACCTCCTTAGCTTTAAAGGCAAGAACCTCAACTCGTTGCGAAACCGGTTCAAGTGGCTGAGAAGGACGGCGCTCTGGGGGGGAGGATGTTTTGTGGAAAAGCACAAACTGTTTCATAAAAATGGCATAACCAGGGGCACCTGGGTGGCTCAGTGGGTTAAAGCCTCTGCCTCCGGCTCAGGTCATGATCTCAGGGTCCTGGGATCGAGCCCCGCTTCGGGCTCTCTGCTCAGCAGGGAGCCTGCTTCCCCCTCTCTCTCTGCCTGCCTCTCTGCCTGCTTGTGATCTCTCTGTCAAATAAATAAATAAAATCTTAAAAAAAAAAAAATATGGCATAACCAGGTCCCCTGACCTCATCAATCACGACTTTGGGGGTCCCACTCCTCAAAGGCAGTTCTCACCCCCTCGCTGGCAACAGGTACCCCCTCTTGCTGGTTCCCCTGCAGAGTCCAGAAGCTCTCGCAGAAGGGGTCTGG
>CM053614.1:9991867-10062045 GCA_028646535.1 Procyon lotor
CTGTGGCTTAGACTGAGTCGGGTCTAGGGGGCTGGCTTAGGGGATGCAACCCTGATCGGGCTCCATGTGCCAACTCAGCATCAGCTGGTGGAATGAAGGGGACATCTTCTAATTTGGACAGAGTCCTGATGTGGACTCTGGCGGCCCAGCCTGATACAGGATTCCTAGAATTTTATCCACCAAAGAGGAGGAACCCACGGGCTTGGAACAGTGCTTCTGCGAGCCCCGTGCCCCACAGCGTGTACTCTCCCTGATGGGAAGAGGGTCCAGGGGCTTGTTAAGTCTTCTGAGGAACACCTTCAAAAGCTCTCAGCAGTTTCTTGCCAGCAGCAGTGTTAAGGAGGAACAGGTATCCTGGATAAAGCACCTGTCATGCTTGGCTGGGCGAAGAAGTTCCCCTGGCGAATCCTAAGAGGGAGCCTTGCATCCCAAGCTCAGCGTGACTCTCTGGGATGCTTTCGGGACGCCTTGGTTTACCCATTGGCGCTGACTGCCCCCTCGCTGGGAGCCAGACGCACCTGGTGGTTAGCTCGTGTGACATTCCCACTTGACGTGAGAGGAAAGAGGCTCAGAGAAGCTGAGGGACGGGCCCATGTGACTCAGATAATAGAAGGCAGCAGATCCAGAGTTTTATTTCATTTCTTCAAATTTAAGCCTCGTGCCTTTCACCATACTGCTGGACCATGGCTTGTGGAAGGCAGGGGAGAATGGGAAGAAACAGGATAATATCAAAAGAGATTGGGGCAGAGGAGGAGTGTGAAGGTCAGGACTCAGGGACACAGTGACTTGACTTCATGAGATGTTCAGGAATACAACCCCTGAGACACCAAAATTGCTTCTGTGCCTTATTTACTGTTCTCGCCCTCAAATTCTGGATATTCATCTCCTGGTTTACACACTCATTTCTACTTGTGCCGCCCCAAAAGCTAAAGAAAGGAGGCATAAATACAAGAACAAGAGTTTCCTTCTCTCTTTTTTGAAAAATGTAAAGATGGCTTCCTGTCAACGCAAGGGTCTGGTCAGACATGAAATATGAAATCATTTTCAGCAAGATTTTGGAGTTTTAAAAAGTTCTGCAAGGTGCTGAGAGAAGAGAATTTGAGCATTCAAATCAATACCACTTAGCACCATTCCTGCCTTCCTCAGGCTTTGTGATGCACTTAGGGCTTTGAAAAATGTTAGAGTTCACACTTAAACAAGTTAGAAACGTGAAGCTAAGTGTGTTTAACGGATCAAACGCAGTTCCCTGGGCCTGGCTTTTTCAGGACCAGCCACGTCCGGACCTGAGAAAAGCGAGTGAAAGGGGAAGCCTGCAGGAGGTGGGCATCCCATCGGGGGTGTCACTTGGGGACCTCCCATGGGCAGCCCATCTCAGGATGAGATGCTCCCAGCTCAGGCTGGAGGGTTTCCTGCACGTAGCACAGTGCGTCCTAACAGACAAGGCATCCTGGCTCAAAATAGGGCTCAGGCAAATGAGGTTGCACACCTCTGTTTCTGGTTTTGGCGGTCCAGGTTTTGAGTATGAACTTCCGCCTTGCTCAGAGCTGTGGACCTATCATGTGCACTGACCCTGCGTAAGAAAGACAAAGCTACTAAGTGAAATAGGTCAGTCAGAGAAAGACAAATATCATCTGATTTTGGTCATATGTGCAATTTAAGAAACAAACGATCACAGCGGAGAAAAAGAGGCAAACCAAGAAGCAGATTCTTAACTATAGAGAACAGTCAGAGGGAGGTGGGTGCGGGGGGTGGGGGAAATAGGCGACGGGGACTAAGGAGTGCCCTTGTGCTGTTGTGGGCGCCTGGGTGGCTCAGTCGGTTGGGTGTCGGACTCGATTTGGTCTCAGGTCATGGTCTCGGGGTTGTGATCTCGGGGCCTTGGGGTTGAGCCCCGCGTTGGGCTCCGCACTCAGAGCGGAGTCTGCTTCTCTCCCTCTGTCCGTCCACCCCCTCCCCGACACCACACACTCTCTCTAAAATCAATCAACCATTCAGTCTTGAAGACCAAACAACAAAAGGCGCGCACTGGTGATGAGCACCCAGTGCTGCATGAAAGTGCTGAATCGCGACCTCGGACGCCTGAAGCTAAGACTACGCCGTGCCCTAACTCACTGGGATTTGAATAAAAACCTAAACCCACAAAACTGAAAAAACAGCGCTCAAGGTGTAACGTTCTCACGGCGTAAATCTTACCGCTCACATTTGAAAGCCTGAACGTTTTCATGTACTCAACGTTTTATTTAAGGGAAAGGGGATCAGAAATTCTCGAGGAGCAAGTCTCCAACAGCTGTCAGTGGGGAGGCACCAGCTGCAGGTGTCGGGGGCCACCCTATGGCAAACCCGCAGAGGCCCTCTCCCCCGGCACCCCCGCCTCCGCGGGCACAGCAGGCGGGTCCCCGGGCCCCAGCACAGGTAGCCCGCTCCACCTGCGGCCCTGGCCGGAGCTTTCTGCTGATGAGCTCTGCAGTGAGCCCCCACGCTCCTGTCCTCCTCTGGAACGCGCTGCTGCTGCAGATGCTGGGGCTAAGAAGGTTTTCAGTGACTCATTTGCCTCCAAACTTCTGTAATGTTTGCCAGGGCCAAAGCTTGTGGTTTCGCAGGGAAACCAATGATTCCCACGTGCGTGTGGGGGGAGGTAGCCGCTGGGACAACCCGGGCCCTGAATGGTGGGTTGAACCACTCACCAAATCCATTAAGTAGCTGTAGGTGCGACTCTTGGGAGTGAGTGTTGTGGCCGGACCTGTGCCTGGATGGGACCCTCCCACCCCCTGCCGTGTTGCCTGCGAGGGCTGGAACGCACACCCCACACACATGTAACTACCACGCCTCCCACATCCACTCCACATGCAAGTGGCAGAACTGGACGTGGGGAGGCCTGTGGCCCGACCTGTGCTCCGTGCTGGCATTTTGGACTAGAACATGGAGTTCCTGGCAGCAGTTTAGTAACTGACCACATAGTCTCCATGCCCCCACCCAACAGCACCAATCTAACACGGACCACAGACCACCCTACCTCTTATCAACCTTCCCACAGCTTCCCCAACTCCAGGCCCCGAGGGGAGGCCAGGAATAAGAAGTCTTACTGCTGGTGACGACCATTTCTGTGGAGTCATGTGGGCCCAGCTCCAGTCTCCACAGATATTTAAAAAGAGAGAGAGAGTGAGAGAGCCTGCGCTGTCCCATGGCTTCATTGAGTGCCTAATAGCAAAGGGAAGCTAATTAAAAATATGAAAATAAAACCCCCCAGATCCTGAGGTGTTGGGACAACTGAAGTTCTAGAAATGCTGAGAAGCTTGATCCAGTTTAACCGTGAAGTGTGGCTGTGGCTCCACAAAGGTACTTCAGGAAGTGCTGAGGGCAGTGACAGCAGCCCACAGAGGCCATCTGGAGGAGGGGCAAGACACAACCGGGGACACCATGTGGAAGCGAGGGCCTCAAGGAACTCGAGTGGGAAAGCGAGATACCAGAGCTGCCACCCCGGGGGTCTGACCCACGGTCTCGTCAGCTCAGGCTTCTAGAGGTGGAAAAAATATTTCACTCAACAAATTTGAATTCAAATCTTTGTTGCATACGGATGAGTGTCAGCGAGGACCCTGTGGTGTCCCTCCACCTCGGGCCTCTATGCTCCATCAGCCCCTCACGGGACGCTTGCAGCTCACAGAAAATTCCAGAGCCAAACCCAGCTTCCCATACCACAGCCATTCTGCCCCAGGCGGTTCTGGGACACGTGTAAGTCAAGCCCGGATTTGGGCTTGAGCAGAGATGGGCTCTCACCGTCAAAAAATGAAACCATGCGTTATTTAAGTTCCTTCTCACTTAATGTATCAGACTAATATGCTGAGGTATTTTCTGTATCACCAGGGACCGTTTGGTGCAAGCTTGCGTGGAGTAAGCGTTTAATGTTTACTGAATGAATGTATAATAAAGCTGAATTGCCGAACACTTAAGTAAACATGGCTTATTAGAGGGAAGGCCTCGTGGTGTCGGCGTGAAGAAAGCGCGCCTCACTAATCTCCTTGAGTTCTGTGAGCAGATAAATAAGCATATGGATAAGAGGGAACCACAGAACCCGATTTAATTTGACTTTCAAAAACCTGTGAGAAAATCCCACTCTAAAGATGTTTTTTTAAAAAATTGAGTCACTAAGGATTGTTTTGTCACGAATATGGAATTGGCTTCAAGACCATAAACAAAGCTAAAGATAAGTGAATACATTCCCAGATGGAAAACTATAAACATTGGGGTTTCCTAGAGATCCATCTTTGATGGGTCTTTTTACATGTTTATGAATGATCTAGAAGAGCAAGTGCGTATCGAAAGCTCCAGGTTCAGGTAGTGGAGGATGGTTCTTCTAGGGAGGACATTAAGTTAATGGAGATTTAGTTTGGTTGGAACACGAATATATCAGGTACTAAATAGTCATCGTGGGTTTGGGTCATGAGGTATTCAAAAGAGGTAGGCCCTGAAAGAGCTAATCATCAAGTGATTAGCATAAAAACCACACCTTCATTTTAACTGTAAATAGCAGAAGGCACCGTGGGGTCAGGATGATGTGGTGTATGTGACGAATGCTTGCCGTGAGGGTTCAGACGGGGACCTGAAGGGGAAAGGTAAATGTGGATTGAAGTAGGGAAGGCTTCTTGGAGGAGGCAGCATTTGAGGAGAGCCATGAAGAACAGCTAGGATTGAGTGGCTGTAGAAGTGGAGGGTCTTCCTGTCAACAGTGGCTAATGCACGAGGGTTGCTTTTCTCGCCTTCATGAAAGGTGGGGCTTGCCTGCATGATCTCATTTGGCCTCACTGCAGCCCAGTGAGGTCGATCAGATGCTCCTTTTCCAAAGGAGGAGTGAGAGGCTTGAAGAAGGTAAATGATCTACTCCAGCTCACATGGTTAGTCAATGGACCCACGGGTTTGCTGCCTCCAGTTCTAGCGAGTGTGGCAGCATGAGCAAAGGCACAGGGGCAGGACTCTCGAGAGCAGGTTATAGAGAAAACGGAGGGGTCAGTCCCGATGGGGCGACAGCCAGTCTTGGGAGGTCAGAGCATTTGCAATGGATCTAAATGACAAGTCTCATCTGGGGAGCTTAAACTTTATCCCGAGGGCACTGTGTGGAGTGGAAGAGGGAAAATGGAACCTTTTTCTGGGGATCATAGTCTGGGAAGTAGCAAAAAGTTAATCTGGGAGATGGAAAAAGTTAAGACAGACAACTGGTTTGGAGGAGAAACTGGCTGAAGCTGAGGAAATTTTTTTTCAAAATTTTTTTTCAAAATTTCAAAATTTAAAATTTCAAAATTCAAACAAAAAAAAATTTATTTTGTGCCCCCTGCTTGAACTTGCATGTTGAGTGTATGCTGGTCCCCAGCACGTCACGTAGAGCCCAGCCCTTTCCCAGGTCAGCTCTTGGGGTCTCGTGCCCTGGTAACATCCCAGGTGTCACATGGCTGGCCATGTCCCATGGCACTGTCCGGGGTGGGGGCGGGGCGGCTCAGTCGGCTCACGGGGTGCCTTCCCTGCCTGCTGGGATGCAGCTTGGGGGTCCACGCCCTGTGATGTGCTGGGTCCCCCGCTTCTTTAATCGGCATTTCTTACTGAGTCCGCCAGGGCTGCATGTTACATCAGACCCTGTCCCTAAGATCCTGGCAGGACACGAGAACTTCAGGGGACCCTGAACACCAGAGTAGCAACATCACGTTTGGGAAGGAGCCTCTAGGGAAAGCAGAGAAGTTAAACTGCAATTCCTTCAGCCTCCCTCAGGTGGCAGTGTTAGCAGGCCAGGCGGTCACCTCCTTCTAGTGGCCACGTGGTGTCTGACACCCTGGGGCTGGAAGATGAGCTCATTTGGGGTGAGCGAGCAACTGCTCAGTGAAACCTTGATGATCAGAAATGTCATCTGATCATGACATTTGGGCTTGACATCTGAGGTAGCTGTTAATAGTGAGGGTAGTAAGGACTTGAGTCAGGAGGTGGCCCGTGAATCCCTACTCTTCCTCCTGTTAGTCATGTGACCAGGGTTGTCGCTTAACCTCCCTGAGTCTTAGTTTCCTTGTCTGGAAAATAGAGATGGTCATTGTACCAATCTCCCAAGTTCTCAGGAAATTTAATGAGAAAAAAACCACTCTGGGTGGCTCAGCCAGCACAGAAGGCAGGGAGCTATACTGATGTCTTTAAGATTCAGCCCCAGCGGGTGCGCCTGGGTGACTCAGTGGGTTGAAGCCTCTGCCTTCGGCTCGGGTTGTGGTCTCAGGGTCCTGGGATCGAGCCCTGCATCAGTCTCTCTGCTCAGCAGGGATCCTGCTTCCCCCTCTCTCTCTGCCTGCCTCTCTGCCTACTTGTGATCTCTCTCTCTCTCTGTCAAATAAATAAATAAAATCTTAAAAAAAAAAAAGATTCAGCCCCAGAGATCTACCTAATAAACCTTCCCCTGACCCCATCCTGGATGGCACAGCGATTCCCAATACAGCACATGTACCAGACCGTATCCTACTGGTCTCTTCGCCTGTCTGCTGCTGGCACTAGACTGGGAGCTCTTTCAGGCCAAGCCCACATCTTCTATCTCTTTAAAATCAGCACCTAGACACTGCCTGGCATATGGTGGGTATGCGAAAGTTTGCCAAATAACCAAGAAAAGTGAATATATTACTTCCTATCCCTATAAGAATGGAAGCTGAGTTTAATTTGTCTCCCTCCCCCCAAAAGATTTTGAATTCTCAAAAGCAAGTGCTTATTAATTCACTTTAGAACCTTTCCAAGAATCAACATAAAGGTTATTGGTCTTCTCTGTAGAATTCTGATCCTCCCCATCTTTGAAAAACAGGGACAGCACTGACGTCTGCCTTTATCAGTCACCTCTTTCATTCTTTGGGAGTTCTTGTCAAAGATAGAAAGTAGGATATGTACTTTTTAAAAAAGATGGAATGTGCACGTTCTTTAGTGGATTGGATTGAACTGACATCGGGGAGCCCTCTTACACTCTTCTGCTACAAGGGGACGAATTTCCCTTATAAGGCTGCTTGTCCTCCCTTTCCGGCCTTAAGACTTTCATACGCCCTGGGAAAGATGTAAGCACAAGAGGCTTGAAATTTTGCTTTCCCTCTGATATTTATTAGCTTTCCTCTGTCTTCCTCAGTCACTTGACCTACGCCCTCTGGATTCCTCTAGCTTTGAGCACAAGCTTTAAAAAAAAAAAAACCCTTCTGGTTTTAGCATTTTTATTAGCCAGAACTTCTCTTGAGCTTTAGCTTTCTTGAAACGTTTCTAAAATGTAAATGCCATTCTTTTCTACCAGTCCTGTGCAGCTCTTTTGAAAACCTGAATTCGTTGCAGAGCTGTCTTGAGTCAAACTGATCTAAACCTGATAAGAGACCCAATCACGTCCCTATTAGGTGTGATGTGCAGTCCTTGAATCTTTGAAATGATTCCCCATTCATCCATACGCAGAGAGAAAACTACGTACCATTCTGTTGGTAAAGTTATGGAAGTTCTCAACCAGCACCTGCTCGATCATGTCTGGCTCAGAGATAACCACGAACATCCGGCGACCAAGATAGTACCTGCAGGAATAAAAAGATTACTTTAAAATGCGTTGTATTTATCTGCCCATTTCTCCTTCCCAAAAAGCATTCGCCATGCTTAGAATGAAGGATAAAAGACAAATAGGAAGTAAAGATGTGGGGAGGGTGTAGAAATGTGTGTACTAATCATGAGGAACATATAGCTGTGATGATCTAGCATCAAGTTTCATTCCACAAACATTTCTGGAATTCCACCTTGCACCAGGCCTTGGAAACGCTAGGATAAATAAGAAAGAGTCCCTGCCCCCAGGGAGCTCATAGCCTGATAGAAAAGCTAGATCTGTAAATGTAAACACAATATTAAGGAATTCGTAAGATCCAGGAATAAGTAAAAATGGCAGCAGTCAGCATTGTCTATATTGTCCCTAAATGGGGAGACAGTCATTCTAGCAAAAGAAGGCCAAAACTTTTATATATTGATCCTTTGGAGAAAGTCTAAAGTGAATTAATAAATGCTGTGAAAATTCAGGAAAGATCAAACCTACTGATGAAGGGCTGAACATCTGGTGGCCACACCTGTGCATGAAAAAGTTCAACAGATACTTCTGACATTAATGAAGAAATAGAGGAAAGGAGCAGCCAGTCAGCTGGGGGTAGTGAACTCTGGGTGGAAGTGAGTACGTGTGTGGTTATATTTATCAGTGTCCTAGGGGCACAAAAGCGAATAAGACCCAGTCACAGTTTTCAAGGATCACACAGTCTTTTGGGAGTGCAAGTTAGGTAATCAGCACGCAGTGTGACATCTGGCAAGCCAGGGGTAACATTGGAGGCACAACCAACTTCCCAGAGGTCATACTTCTCAAACTGAGTTCCAAAAGATAAACAGGAGTTAGTTCAGGAGAGTGGGTGGCAAAGGGAGTGAAACTATCCTAGGCAGAAGAATCTGTTTGTGCAACTGTCCGGGGACAGGTGTGCTTGGGGGAACTAGGAGGACTTGGCTACTGTTCACATGAAGCAAACCCAAGTGGTGATGATGAATGGGTCCATTGCCTAATATATATATTAATATATAATCAAAACCTGCAATCTATAGAAAGAATTATACATGTCTTTAGTCTATGAAATTATTCTTTCAGGATGTAACGTGATCGCTGTCATATCCAGCTCAGAGCAGTATGGAATAGAGTTTAAAGGGTAAAGTCACAATATATGAAAATAGCAAAGTTTACTCTGAATTCTTAGTTACTAAGAACTTTTCAAAAGCTAAAAATGGCCTTAATTTTTTTTAACTCTTCCTTTTCTCACTGATTAGGGGAAAAAATGGAAAAAAAAATGTGGCTGGCACATATTAAGCACTCAGAAAATATTTACCTGAGTGATATTTTTCAAAATTGTGGGGGAAATCTTTGGGAAATGAGTTCAACAGGTTTGGTAGAGGGAAAGAAATGATACTAAGTAGTTTTTATTGTTTTTAATCAAGAAAACCACAAATGACTCAATGTGGCTATAAACTAATCCTTTCATAAAATTTAAGGGGAGTGTCATGAAACTCTTGAGAATTTAGTGAAAGCTGCAGACATTCTCCTAAGAAACATGGACATTCACAGCATTTTGTATACAACTTGAGGGGCTCTTGGACCCCTGAAACCCACTGTAGAGCAAAGCTTCTCAAATATAAAATGCGCCTAAAACCTGAAAATTTATCCCATTTGGCAAAAAACCCCATAAACTTACAGATTCAAGAAGCTGAATGAATCCCCTATAGGAGGAACACAAAGAAATCCATGCCAAGATATATCATAATTAAACTTCTGAAAGCCAAGAACAGAAAAAAAATCTTGAAAGCAGCCAGGAGAAGGGATGGATTATTCATAGGGAACACTGATTCAAAGGACAGCAGATTTCTCATCAGAAACCATGGGGGCCAGAAGAAAGTGGCATATTTCTCAAACGCTGAAAGAAGAGGACTGTCAATCACAAGTCCTAGTCCTATACTAGGAAGAAATATATTTCAGGAAAGAAGAAGAAATAACAGTTTTGTCAGATGAAGGAATACTGAGAGAATTTGTCACTAGCAGATCTACCCTTAAAGAATTGCTAAAGGAAATTCTCCAGACAGAAGGAAAATAATAACAGAAGAAAGCTTGGAACTTCAGAAAGGAAAGAATAATGCAGAATAACTAAAAAGTAGCCTTCCCATGAGTTTCTCAAATCGTACTTAATGGTCGAAGCAAAAATGGTTAACACCATCTGATGTGAGATTCAGTATACTTAGAGATAATACTTAAGATAATTATAGGTAAGAAGTAAGGAGGGTAAAGGGACCAAAATGGAAGTGAAGTTTCTTTACATCACCCAAAGTGGTAAAGCATCTATACCAGTAGAATGAAAAATTACATATGTATATTTATTCAACCACTAAGTACACTATACAAAGTGATATACAAAAAAATGTTTAATATCCTAAAGGAATTCTAAAAAATGTTCAAGTAATCCACAAGAGGGAAAGACAAGTGAAACAAGAAATAGAAAAAAACCAAATATAATACTCAATTGTAAATATCATAATTAGATAACAGATTGGAATTTGTGGTTGTAAGTAACGCAGTGCTGAGACAGAAATTAAAATTAACTTAAAATAGCATTAAGTGCTATCTTAGAAAAAAAGAAAAATCTTAAATGAATAAATTTAGTTCAAGCAACTAGAAAAAGAAGAGCAAAAGCCTAAATCAAATAGAAGGAAATAATTTTTTAAAAAAGCAGAAATGAATAAAATTGAAAACAAAAACAAAAAAATTAAACAAAAAATTGACTCTTGGAAAAAATCAATAAAATTAATAAGCATCTAGCAAGATTGACAAATATAGAGAGTCAAGACATAAGTCACCAATATCAGAAATGAAATGAGATATCACTATAGATTCTGTAGCCATTAAAATAATAGGGAACATTTGTAACAACTCTACACTAATAAATTTGACAACTTAGAAGAAATGAACCAATTCCTTGAGAACCACAAACTACTAAAACTCACCCAAGATGAAATAAACAATGTGAATAATCCCATAACCATAAAAGAAATTGAATCCATAATTTTAAATTTCTTGAAAAAGACCTCTCCCAACTCAGATGGTTTCAGAGGAGCATTCTACCAAACATTTAAAGATTAATTTATTTTTATTTTTTTTTACATTTAAAGAATTATTAATAATTTTACATGCTTTCTTCCAGAAAATAAAAGAGGGACAATTCCCAACTCAATTTATGAAACCAGTATCACCCTGATACCAAAACCAGAAAAAGACAATACAAAAAAAGAATACTAGATCAGTACTTCTCATGAGCTTGGATCTAAAAATCTTCGACAAAATATCAATCAATCAAAACCTGCAATCTATAGAAAGAATTATACACCACAACCAAGTGGTATTTATTCTAGGTATACATGACTGGTTCAATATTTTTTAAAAAGATTTTATTATTTACTTATCTATTTATCTCTTTATTTATATATCTATTTATTTATTTAGAGCAAACAAGCATGAGTAGGGGGAGGGACAGAGGGAGAGGAAGAGAATCTCAAAACAGACACCCCACTGAGCCTGACACCAGACTCCATCTCATGACACTGAGATTATGACCTGAGCCAAAATCAAGAGTTGCATGCTTAACCAACTGAGCCACCCAGATGTCCCCAGCTGGTTCAATATTTTTTAAAAAACCTATATGATCCACTTATAAATTGCATAAAAAAGAAAAATTATGTCATCATTTAGCTGAAATAGAAAAGAGCATTTGATAAAACCCAGCACTCATTCACAATAAAAAATCTTATGAAGAGGGGAGATTCCTCAACTTTAAAATAGAAAGTATCTACAAGAAATTTACAAAAAACCAGTTAACATCACACTTAATGATGAAAGAGTGCTTTTTCCTAAGACTGGGAACAAGGCAAGGACGTCCACCCTCTCTACTGTTATTAACGTAGTATTAGAACTTTTAGCAAGTACGGTAAGGCAAGAAAAATAAATAAAAAGCATATAGATGGGAAAGGAATAAACAACACCGTCCCTACTCTCAGATGACATTGTCCACATAGAAAATCCTAAAGAATAAACAAAAAGAAATCCTGAACTCTAGTAAGTGAATTCAGCAGGTTGCTGTAATCAAGATGAACACATACACACATAAAATCAATAGTATTTCTGTATACTAACAATGAACATGTTGAATTCAAAACTAAAATACAATGCCATTTATAATGTGGAGGAAATAAAGAAGACCTAAATAAATAGATATAGCATGATCATGGATTGGAAGACTCCGCACTAAAGACGTCACTTCTTTCAAAATGGATCCACAGGTTCAGTGCAATTCCTATCAAAATCACAGCAAACATTTTCTGTAGACATAGGCTTATTCTACAATTTATATGGAAAGGCAAGGACTTAGAATAAGTCAATTTTGGGAAAAAAAAAAAAAAGTGAAGTGGGATGAATCAGTCTACCAGATTCCGAGACTTGGTTACAGTAGCCAAGAATGTGTGGTATTGGCAGAGAAATAGACACATAGATGAATGGAGAAGAATAGAGAACCTAGAAATAGATCCACACAAATATCATCAACTGATTTTTGACAAAGATACAAAAGCAATTCAATGGAGGAAGGTTTCAACAAGTGGTGCTGGAATACTTGGATATATATTGGCAAAAAACCAAACCTCACACCTACAAAAATCAACTCAAAATGGATCACAGAGTTAAATGTAAAACATAAAGCTTCTAGGGAAAAAAAAAAAGGAAGAATTTTTGGCATCTAGGGCTAGGCAAAGCGTTCGTAGACTTGACAACAAATATGCAATCCATAAAGGACCAAAATTTATCAGTGGAATCATTGAAATAAAAATTTTTTGCTCTTTGAAAACGCTATCAAGATGAAAAGACAGTTGACAGAATGGGAGAAAGTATTTGCAAACCATTTATCTGACAGAGGACTTCCATCTAGGATATGTGAAGAACTTTTAAAACTCAGTAGTTAAAAAAAACCAAAAAACCAATCCAGTAGAAAATGGGCAGGGGCACCTGTGTGGCTCAGTCGATTAACATCTGACTGTTGATTATAGCTCAGGTCATGATCTCAGGGTCAGTGAGATTGAGCCTCATGTTGGCTCCACACCCAGCGAGGAATCTGCTTGGGATTCTCTCTCTCCTTCTCCCCCTTCCCCTCTTGTGCATATTCTATGTGAGTAAGTAAATAAATAAATCTTACCCAAAAATGGTCAAAAAGACAGGAAAAATATTTCACCAGAGAGGATGTACAGATGCCAAGGAAGCACACGAAAACACGTTCAGCATCATTGGTCATTAGGGAAAGGCAATAAAACCACAATGAGATATTAATATATATCTATCAGAATGGCTAAAATAAAAAATAATAACATCAAATGTGGATGGGCATGTGGAGAAAACAGATCACTCATGCATTGCTGATGTGGATGTAAAATGGTATAGCCTCGCTGGAAAATAGTTTGGAAGTTTCTTTTAAAACTAAACATGCATTTACCATATGACCTGGCAATAGCACTCTTGGGCATTTATCCCAGATAAATGAAAATTTATGTTCACACTAAAACATGTTCATGAATGTTCATGGTAGCTTTTCTTATAATAGGCAAAAACTGAAAACAACCCAAATGTTCTCCAACAGACGGAAGATTAAACAGTGGTACATCCCTGTAATGGAATAATAGGTGGCAATCAAAAACTCAAACTATTGATACATGTAATGATTTGCATGGACCACAAGGGAATTATGGGAGTGAGAAAAGCCAGTCTAGAGAGGCGCCATGTGATTGTTTGTATAACCTTTCTGAGATAACAAGATTATAGAGAAGAAGAAATTAGTAGTTGCCACAAGGTTAGGGATGGGAGTGGGGAGGGACCCATGTGACTGGGTGGCGCCACAGAGCCTTGTGGTGATGATTCTATATCTTGGCTGCGGCAATGGTTACACATATGATAAAACCACAAAGACACACACACACACACACACACACACACACGCGCACACACACACACACACACACACACACAAGTGTGTGTAAACCTGATAAAATCTGGATAAGTATTGTGGGTTGTACCAGTTTATCAAACCAGTCGGTTTCCTGGTTTGATAATGTATTGTAGTTATGTGGGAGGTCATCCCTGGGGGAGACCCGGTAAATGGTCCACAGGACCTCTCTGTACCTTTTTTGCAACTTCCTATGAATCTGGAATTCCCTACAAACAGTGAAATGTTTCAAGTCACCTGGGAGCTTAATGAAGTGTACAGTCACCGCTCTGCTCCTAGGCAAGTCCAATCCAGGAGGCCTGGGCGGGGCCAAGAATCTGCATTTGAACAGGCTCTCCAGATTGTGATGGCAGGAGACAACTCTGGGAGAATCTCTCCCAAGGGAGTCATTTTCGGCCTCAGTGGCTGGTCAGAACGGTCTGCAGAGCACTCAGAAAATAATGCTTGGCCCCGCCTAGACCTGCCTGACCAGAGTCTCTGGGGTGGAACCCTGTCCCTTTTCATTTTAACAAGCCCCTGAAGGAGTCCTGATGTGACTGATGGTGACCAGACTAGGGACCCACAAACCCCAAGTTAAAAATCCTGCTCTACATGTAACCAAAGTTCACACTCGTTCTCATTTCCCTATATTCTTAGACCTAAAACAAAAGCATTTACACGAGGGTGCACCCGTAGTTTAGTGTAATATATTTGTATTGATTTAGTTATTACCGAAATAATTTTACATGTGATCTGAATTTTTCAGAAAAAACGAAATAGTGCTTCTACATTCAAATGGAAGTTGTCCTTCCAAGTGGGCACCTTGGGAGTCCTTGTGCTTTTTTCTAGTAGTATTGCTAATGCTAAAAACAATTTTGTCACAATTCCTTTAGAATTGCTTCAGAGCCGGTTTATGAACCTCATGAGAAAACTGGCCCCATTTTACATGTAAATTGTGTAATCTTGTGAATTTATATTTACACAAACAATCATCTCTAGTTTGAGGAGCTCCCGGAAAGATTTTGAACAGAGAAAAATGTAATGAAGATTGTCTTTCCGGCTCCCTTTTGGGTGCCTGGGAGGGCTCCGGGGCTCCTGTCTGCTCAGCGCCTCGCCAGCAGACGAGGTGGCCTCCCCCATTCTGTGCAGTAGTGGAGGAGCTGCCGATGACAAGACCTTGCCATTCTACCCACCAAGTCCATTCCCAGCATCTGGCCATGGGGATGGACTCACCATCCGGGCATGCCAGTCACAATGGCTCATCTCCTTGGCAACAGTGACTCATCCTGGGGTGGACACATGACCCAATCAGGGCCAGTCAGAATCCTTCACTGGATATATACGTGGAGAAAGCTTCGTCTTTCTCCTGGATTGCTAAACTGGGGCTACAGGAGTACAGGGCTGTTGGCGGCCATCTTTCTACTGCATGGTAGGAACTGCCCGCAGACGGAGCTGACAGGGATGAGCAGAGGTTTCAGACAAACAGGGTGTCAAGGAAGTACAAAGTCCGGTTCGAAGCTCTGCCTGCTGCTGCCCTTCCCTCCACACTTCAGTCATAGCTTGTGTGCTTCAGGTCATTTGAGTTGGGTTTCTATCATTTGTCAGCCAGAAGTCCTAACCAAGATGGTGCCCCCTTTCCTCTTCCACTTTGTGAATACCTGACACCCTCCTGCTTCTCAAAATGTACTTCCCCAAGGGGGCTGATCTCGGTTTGGTACATTGGCGTGAAGGTACGGGGGCATCTTACTGCTCCCTGAGATGGGGGGCATACTGCCAAGTAGTAGGCACCCAAGCCCCAGAAGCCAGATCTGGGATCAGCCAGCATTGCTACCTGCTCAGCCAGCCACTGCAGACAAACTCTGTAAAGCCCAGTTCTGGGCTCCAGCTTCCTTGCCCCTGAAATATCAAAGCAAACCATGACAATCTCTGCGGTCTGGTGTGGCTTTGAATCCTGTAATTCCTATGAATTAAAAAGGAAATTACATCACGGTCTTTGAATGTTAAGTCTCCTCTCTATAGGGTGTGAAGGCACTTTCTAGACCAGTGAAATGAGTCAGTGAGGTGTTCCAGTGGGTTGAGGGACGTCCCCAGGACCTTTGAGTGAACCACAGCTATTCGCATTTACTGTGTGCTTAGGACCTGCCAGGCCATATTCTAGGTGGACTGCCTGTATGATCTCATTTCATCCTCATGGGTCATGGATGCGGTAGTTACTGTACCCATTTTTCAGAATAGGACACTGAGGCCGAGAGAAAGAAGTTGCCTGAGGCCACGCTTCTCCGGGGCCACCTAGTCTGTGGAGCCGCTCAGCGCTGAGCAGGTGCGCGAGAGGAAGCCGCCAAGCCACCAGCGGTGCCAACGGGGTCTTCTTCTAGACGAGCTTCTTGTTTCACGGATCAGCCCTCCAGCCTCCACCCGCCAGCCCAGTTACAAAGGTAAGTTCTTGCTTCACCTTTCAGTAAAAGTTCTTAGCCAATTATGTTCATTTATATTTATTTATACACATAAGAGTCCGCGTATTGAACTCCAGCGCAACTGGTTGAAGAGAAAATTTAGGCCAATCATGAAGTATTGTGCAAACAAGAGAACTCACTTGTTTGACTGTTTAATTAGCAGGCTTTCTGTTGTTGTTGTTTTTAGACTGACCAGTTAGTTCAGTCAAGATGGTTGATAATTGCCTTCTGGTCACCGAGGCGGGGTAGCCTGCCGGTATCAGCCTGTGGGCTGCCTCGCCGTGACCCAGAAGGCCTGCACCTGTGAGGGGCGGCCAAGCTCTCCATGCTGGTCATCAGAGGCGCCTACAGGACCGGACACGGGAGGATGGGCAGGTTGCACAGCTGAACGGAAAAGGACATTGTAAACTAGTACACGTAGTCGTGTTAATAAACACTAGCCCACCCGACTCTTTGTTAGTTCACTCAGCAAGCATGTACTGAGCCATACTCTGTGTCAGGCAATGCGCCTGGACATGTTAACGAAATCCCCGGAAAAAGTCTAGAGGAAGCCAACAGTGCAGGTATCTGGTGCAGGGAATGATGGGGGATTTTGACTTGTCACGCTGTCTTTATTTCTTTAATGTCCCAGTATTTTATAATGAGTGCGTGTGACTTTTCTAATAAGAAAAAGACAAAGGGGTAGAAAAAAAAAAGGATTTCTCACTGGATTGGCCCCATGGTGTCTTTTAAGAGTCAGGGTAAGTGTTGGCAGTGAAGGAGCTGCCGGGACTTGGGTTCAAGGCCCTGCCCTGTGATCTCACAGGTGTGTCACCTTGAGCAAACCACAACTTTCCCGAGCCAGTTTCTTTAATCAAAGAGGCATGCCAGGAGGGTCGGATGAAAACCATGAGAATGTTTTGCTCACAGTGAAGTTTTAGGTAAGCGCCGGTCATGATCACCCCTCCATCAGAAGTGTGAGTCCCCTCCCCCCGCCCCGTGTGCCCCAGCAGGTGGGCCGCACTCTGCTAGAGTCACTTTGCAGGGGTGAAGAGGCTGGGTGAGGCGTGTCCCTGGGGGAAGAGGTGACCTGCGGGCCCCCCACTCCCAGCGTCTGCAGAAGGAATCTGGACGCTCATCCAGAGACTCCTGGTTTCCAGGG
The DNA here is from genome assembly GCA_028646535.1 of Procyon lotor. Lineage (NCBI taxonomy): Eukaryota > Metazoa > Chordata > Mammalia > Carnivora > Procyonidae > Procyon > Procyon lotor. The sequence continues at coordinate 10,009,021 of CM053614.1, forward strand.
AGAGTCTGAAGAATGGATGGGGGCCTTTGGCTTCTCTGGCAGCTGCTAAGCATTAAGCATCTGGTAAATCCTTGCCTCGGTGACAGTGTGAATTCCCGGCACGTGGGGGATGCTAAAGGGTAACTACTGGCTTGGCCTTAAGTCTAACTTCTGCCCGCCCCCTGACCCCCCGTAGGTGTGGAAGAGGTCGGTGCTCACTGAGGGGGGAGGGTGTGTGTGCAGAGCCTGAAGGAGCCCACTGTGATGAGAGTCCCAGACTCACCTTCCAGAATGTTCTGAGAAAAGCTGAGCAGAAGTCCACTGCCAGTTGTACTAGGGCATTTGGCTTCCTGGGCTGGGCAGCGGCCATGGCGCTGGGAGAAGGAACGGCTCTAGGCGGCCTGGAGGTCTGTCCCGGCTCAGCTCACTGGGGCATCTTGCTATCCCATCTGTCATTAGGGCCCGGGAGGCTTGAGTTAGCAGAGAGGCAGAGCAGACTCAAGCTGCCAAGGACTCTCTCCTAGAGGAGCAGTGGCAGAGTCACAGGCCCGTGGTGTCTGGAGTCACTGGGAGCAGGAGTGTGCCACCTGTGTGGGGATGCCTCACCGCACACGCGCCTGGGGGCTGATCCTGACCTCATAGTCCTACAGAGCCTGATGGACTGAAGTGGCCCTTTATGAGCCTGCCCCTCTGGGTGGGGCCTATGGCCTGCTCGGCACTTTCCTCCTGCCCTCTGCCTACTGGTAGAGCCTCTGCTCTCTCACTTCCTGGCTGGACTTTGGATCTCCCACTCAGAGATGTGTGTCTCCATCATTCTGGCTTGTCCTCCCAACCTGCTGCTTGTCTGCACATGGGTCCCAACTAGCTGTCTACCTGAGGCCCTATAAAACGCAAAGCTAATTGTACCAGTCCTTTATTTTAAACCCTTCAATGGTTGGTCACCTTCAAGGCCTTGGGCAGTCTTCAGCATGGACTGCAACATCCCTCACAGTGTAGCCCCTGCCTTACTCTTCAGCCTCATCCCTCCCTTTTCCCTGTCACCCCAAGAACCAGGACGGATGATCACCCTGATTCACTGAAACCCTCCATCATCCCTCACCTCTGTACCTTTGCACATGCTGTTCCCTGCACTCTCCTGGAACAGCATCCCTCCTTCTCGTTTTCCCGCCTGGTTAACTGCTAGTGGTTCTCCACTAACAGTATTAGATGGGTGCTTGGCGGTCTTTCCACTTGATTGTGAGTGCTTTCAACAAAGGGACCTTCTTTTGCTTATCTTTGGCCTTTAGCACTGACTACAGTTGTGGGCCTGCGGTAAGAGTTCTGTAATGTTAATGGAGCATGTGTAGTCCAGTCCCAACCTCTAAGGCCGCTGGGCAGAGGTGGGGATCCTCTGCCTGATGAGGACCGTTGCAGTAAACCAACTCCTCCAAACTAGCTCCTCCCTCAAGACCAAATCTACCTTCGAAAACAGAAGCTAACTATGTCATCGCATGGCTGATAAGTCTCTAATGGCTCTCCGTTGTTTGAAGTAATAGGTCCAGCTTCTTGGCCTGTCACGAGGGGCCCTGCCGCAACCTATAACCTCTCTCCCTACCTTATTCCTCTTCTACCAAGGTTCCCAAACTTTCTCAATTCATGGCACGTGCAGCGACTCAGTAGCTCTACGTAGCCCCCTAAGGCCAAAGGAGGTACCCAACAGTCTCCTTTTTAAGCACGTAAGTCCAAACCACTCAATAATGATTCGTGTTCTAACAACTCCCTGCACATTGGGAAAAGATTACACATAAATTGAAAGTACTTCTCACAGTGTCCAACAGATGTCACTGCATTCCCCATGAATATTTAAAATATCCCAGGAAGCCCCTGTAAATTCACTGTGGCACCCTGGGTTGCCTTAGCACAGAGTTTGGGAACCACAGTCACATACAGTTGCTCAAAAAAAAAAAGATTATTTGTGGTTCCCCAGATTTGCAGTACAGCCCCATGCCCCCCATTCTTTTCACAAACAATTTTCCCTCTGCTCTCCCGGTCTCCATCTTGTTACTTTGGAAAACCCTTTCTGATAGTCGAGTCACCTGTCCGCTCTTCTCTGGAACCTTCTCAGACCCCTCCTTCCGGTACCTACAGTGCCTGGTCCACTTCTCCATTTATTTGCATCTCATTCTGTTTTATTTATGGATGGGCTTCTTACTACTCTGAATTCTTTGAGGATAAAGCTTTATTCGTGTTTTTCCCTTGTATCCCTGAGAAGCTTGCAGAGCTCCTCCTACATAGGAGTAAATGGAGGGATGGTTCGGAATCTGCCTCTCTCGTTCTGGCGAGTCACTTGGCATCCTCCTGACTTCCCAATTCCTGTGACCGGCCCCTTTGAAGCCAGACTCGAAACCTCAGAGCCTTGTTGCTCTTTATCCTGCATTCCAAAAGCGACCTGGTGGTCCCTGTTCCTTCCCAAACCTGTGGCCCCGTCTTCCGAGTTCTCTCCCACTGAGATGGAAGGGGCGTCCGCGTGGAGGGCCACTCTACTGCCTTCTTCACCAGTGTGTGTCCCTTTGTGGCCCGCGCTGGTGATCTCAGTTATGGCTGTGCACTGTCACCTGGGGGCTGGGGGGGGGGCTGAGCACGCAGGACTCTTAGTCACCTCCCCACTGCCTCCCAGTGGCTCTGCCAATGATTTCATTTGAGTCAGAGATTCCATGACATGGTGACACTGAGATGAACTGCTCAGATCCCCCTTTAGGGGAGGACTTATCCCGCCCCTGAGCGCGTAGTCAGCCTCCACTCTCACTCCAGGGTCGTGGGTCAATAGCGACCAGGGTCCAGATGGTCAGCTTCTCATGCTCCAACCATTCCCACCCCAAGGTCTTTCTCTAACTGTTCTTACTGGGGAGAACTCTCTTCCTTCTTCCTCCTCATCTCCCTGTTATCATCCCTCAGGACTAAGCTCAAGTACTGCCTCCTCCTGGAAGCCCTCTCTGCCTCCACTGGCCCAGGATTCTACCCGGTTCATGGCTTCAGGTCGTCTGGTCAGTCATGTGTTCAGTCACTTACTCCCTGCCATTCTTGGGTAACTGGGCCCAGGTCTGGGTTTTTCTTCTAAATTAGATGCCAAATTTCTTCAGGAAACAAGAAATGAGTGATGCTTTTGTGTGCGTGTGGGTGGGGTGGTGTCCCCACTGCCATCAGCTCGGTGCTACCCACTTAACCAAGCCTAAAGCATCTATCGAGCCAGCAGTGAGTTCTTCCAGACATGGGGGAAACTGTCCCCTCTGTCACTATTGGAAGAAATGGACCCAGACCCTGAAAAGACTGTGGGAAAGGTCATAAAGAATGGGGAGAAGGGAACGCCCCTCCCAGGATGAGCTGGGAAGTGGCGCCGGAAAGAGCCTTGGGTTTGGAGTTAGAATGTTGTGACTGTGGGCTAGTCCCTTGAGACTTGGGGTCACAGTCCCTACACCCAGTAGATTTTCCAGGTACCAAGTAGAAAAGCAGGTCTCACCACCCTTCCTTAGGGACCTTCTTGGCTCCTGCCAGGAATATGCTTGGCTGGTCCAGAGGCGGTTGCTAGTGGTGACAGTAGGGGGTGAATGAGTTCACACAAGCCGGACTGGAAGAGGCCGGAGAAGCACAGCGCCCCCCAGGGGAGTCCATGAGAGCCAGGCCCGCCTGTAGCCCGCCCAGCACCCTCCGTCGGCCCAACCCAGGTGAGCCTCACCCGTGCAAACATGCAGATGCGTGCTCTGCTCCGGAGGGGCCGGGGCCACAGCCCTGGCACGGCGTCTGGGTGGTGGCAGGGCCCTACCAGGAGGCCTCACGCTGCCTAGGAATAACCCCAGGCTGGCAGCCAGGAGACTGCGGGTTCAAGCTGTCCTCCGCTTTTCCTGAGTCTCTGGCTCTGGGGCCGGAAGTTAGCCTCTCCCCTGACCCTCAGCTTCTTCAGTGGCCCTTCCAGGCCTGGTGAGCGGTGACCCTGTCAAGCTACCATCAAGCTTTCTCCAAAACAGAGCTGTGGCAGAAAAAGGGAACTGGGCAGCGGGAGGGGGGGGTGGGCATGATCTGAAACAAATCTACAACGATAAACTTCTCTACTCTATTGAATATACCCGCCCATTTAATTTATTCAGTTAATAAAACTTATTCCCCAGAGGGGGACAGGCGGAGGTAAGCCACAAACCAGTCTGCCTGCGTGAGTGTGGGTATATACGTCTAGCTCATAACGATAAAAAAAGAGAGTAATTAAGAGACGTATTGAAGTGTATAGAAATCCTGAAGGACACCGAAGAGTCCAATTCGAGTTACTGTCCTTGGTGCAAATTTAATCCAATAGGGAGTAGATAAATAAAAATAAAGAAAAAACAAATTCAGAACAGATGTTAGGCAAGCAATTTTTTTCACAGTGAGAATCATAAACGTGAAGAACAGCCTATAAGGCAAAGTTGTTGATGCAAACAGCATCGAGCTACTAAATAAATAGTTAGATGGCACTGCAGGGACAGAGAAACATTAAAATAGTCGTTTGGCTGTCCCTGAATATTTGCGCCCACACAGTGATGCCCAGGCGCGCCGGTTCCTGGGCACGGGAGGGGGCTGCGTGTGTGGGTGTGTGTGTGCATTCCAGTGGGTGTGCGTCCTTTTGCAGAGAGGACGTGCAAGGCATATATTGGTGTGAGGCTCTAGCAAAATCTCCTCTCCCCGGCTGCCGTGTGGGTGCAGAATATGAATAGTGCGGCTTCCCAAATGCTGGAGAGTCAGCTCTAAAGGAGACAGTGAGGTCGGGGAGGAGCCCCAGTGCTGGCGTGTACGCAGCCCTGGGCAGGCAAAGATAGGAGAATTCAGTGGCAGAAGGAGGCACAGTGAGGGAGAGACGGGGGCAGGGAAAAAGAAATTAAAGCCCCAAACCTAGTGTTTTAGAGAGAGAAGGCAGTTCCGAGATGATCGTTCTAGCCCAACCCACCCCCCCACCTCCCCATTGCGTAGCTAGGAAAACAAAGGTCCCAAGAGGTGAGGTGACCTGTGGGCACCGTCTGGACACCTGCCATGGCCAGGAGGGGAGGGGGCAGGAATTCCCCAGGGGGCACAAAAGGCCAGAGACACTCCTGCCTGGCTTTCCTGGGGACCTGCAGCGGGGAGGAGTGAAGCGCACCCCACACCCGGCTGGGGACGCTCCCGAAGCCGGCCCTCTCCCGGGGCGGACCTTCAGAGACTGACCCGAGGAGCGGATGGGTCATCGCCGCACCCTGGGCAGGCTGCACGGTTCCTGAACCGTGGCAGGCCTGGGAGGTAGCAGGCATGCACATGTTGTTTTTTTTTAAAGGTTGGGAACAGTGGTTAAGCCACATGTTCTGGTCCTATGGCTGGGAATGGCCAAGCTAAAACCCAGATCTGGCTCGCAACCCAGGGCTCTTTTGGGCACCCGAGGCAGACCCCCGAGGGTTAGGCTAGGGGAGAGGGTGGCTCCTTGGGAGGGGGTCATGGGTTTAGCCCCAAAAGAGCCTGATGCATGACTGGAGTGAGAGGAGCCCCACTCTTGTATCCTGAGAGCATCACCTGTCCCTCATCTGTTTATCCTGTGGATCCCAAGACGGCCCGCTGCGGCTGCGGATCGATTCTGTGCTTCTGTGGGCTCATTACTGACCTATTGGAGCATAGTCGCTGATGGGGAAAGATTATAGACCCGTCCACCCAAAACCTTGATTTTAATATCAGAACCTTTCCCCCCATTCCTTTCATTATGGCCCAAGGAAATAATACTAATTACCCAAATCAGCAAAATCACAAGACCTTCCCATTGAGGTTTTGTCCTGAAAGGTACGTGCTCAGAGGTGATCTCTCTGGTCACTCAACAAATGCTTCCTGAGCCCCGTTTACGTGTCAGGCACCGTTGTGGGCTCTGGGAATAGCCCCGCAGAGGGGACAGACTTCACGTCCTCATAGAGCTTGTGTTCTGAGACAGAGCTGGGCAGGAAACCAATAATGAGGTGACCTATCATTAGGGCCAGTGTCCTTAGACGGTAGTGTTGGGAGCATCCGAGGAACAATAATAGGGGACAGTGGAACAGAAAAGGCTTTGGATTAATAGAGAGAACCAGGGACATCTGGCTGCCTTGGTCTGTGGAGCATGCAGCTCTTATCTCAGGGTTCTGAGTTCAAGCCCCACATTGGGCGTGGAGCCTACTTAAAAAAAAAAAGACGAGCTCTGCACTCGTCTCTTGCCAACCACATATTATTCTTGCCCTGTATGTGTCCATATAAATGGAGGATAATGGAATCAGCCCAGCCAAACCCCCAGGGTTGTTGGGATGGTCACGGGAGGTACAGTCTGAAGGGACAAACAGGAGACCAGAAAACAGTTATGGATCTGCATTTACTCTGCAAGTAGCCCCAGGGAACAAAGATACATGCTTCTTACAGTCACGAAAGCAAGATACGTGCCCGTAGCCTGAGCACGCAAGTCCATCAAGTGTAAAAGGAGGTCTACGGCAGCGTTGTCTGTCGGAGGCCATGGGGTGTCCCCCTCGCAGAGGGGACAGGGACAAGCAGGATGAGTGGAGCCCCACACTCCTTGGGAGCCCCGTGACGGGAGGGTCCACAAAGCATAGCGCTCAGTGAAGAAACCAAAGCAGGGAACGAGGACCCGGATAAGCTAAGGATAATACACAAAAATACACAGTTGGCAAGAATGTGTGCCAAGAAAAATACATGTTAGGGACAATGGAATGGTCGTTGGGGAAAGAAAGGTATGAGGATAAAAGGGAATAAATAAACATTCAAAGCACGTGGCGGTGCATTCCGCATTCTCCACAGCATCTCAGAATGAACACGCACAGAGAGAGGCAGAGACAGAGACAGAGACAGAGACAGAGACAGAGACGGAGACGGAGACAGAGACAGAGACAGAGAAAACCTTGAAGCGGAGGTGATTAGTAATGACTGGTCGCAACCCTGCTAAGTCACCGTGGGGAAGTAAGCTGCTCTCCTCAATGGCTGTTTCCCGGGGAATATGTTGGGAGTAAAATGCTATTTGTTAGATCAGTGTTTTCTCTCAGAGCCTGTTCTCTCTATTCTAGTCCCAAGAGACGTTCTGGAAAACAAAACAAAATAAAGTCCTGTGGTCAAATAAACCCTGCGTGCTAACTGTCTCCCTTGGAGGTGCTCCAAGCACGTTAGTACATGAAAGGTTCTGAGAAGCCCCACGAGAAAGAGACCTGTGTTCCTCTGACTAACCTAGTGTTTCTTGCATTTGACCGGGGGGAACGCCCCCTTTTTATTTTCCATGTAACGATTATTGTTGTCCGTGGAAATGGTCCAAAGGACGCTCTGTGGGAAACAGCACGTTAGACTGTTGAAGGATGAGAGGCCAGAGATTCCAGAGTCCAAGCATATTCCGGGACTCACACCCTCCCGTCTCCTTCCTAATGCGGCTCTGGGGTCCTTAGGGTGCTTGGTCTGAGGCCACCGGGGACCCCGTGTCTCATCTGTAGCCCCCACTGATGGCAGCAGAGATGGGACTGCCTTCCCCTCTGCCTTGCTCCCCTGCTCAGGACGGGGAAGGACCCTCTTGTCTCCAGAACTCAAAGCCAGCGCTCAGGGATGAATGTCGACTCGTGCCTTACTCCTTAGAATGGACCCGTCGTTCACGTCTGCTGCTACGGGACGTTTCCTGGATGAAATTCTCCCTGTCGTTTAGACCTTAGATTTCTGATGAGCCAAATCACTGTCCTCGCTCACCTGGGCCATTAGAAGGGTTGTTTGTTTGTTTATAAATTCCATCCCCTCCCTCCCCCACCACGACTCCAGGCACCTACTTCCCTTCCAGTGACCCACCCACTTCCTTAGCTTTGGTCTGTCTCCTCTCCCGCAGCGCCAAGGTCGCGCTCTCTATCGCTGCCCCAGAGGTCACGTTGGCCTAGCACACCCTTGGCCTCGACTCACTCCCTTTCTCCATCCCAAACCCCGAAACTTCCTCCCAAGCTTATGCACCTGGGCACGGCATCTCTCCTTGACGGGGCCCCGCTGTGAAGGCCGTCAGCCCCTCTCCGCACACACTCCGTGCAGGGGCTGCGAGGACGGAGGGCGCCTCCTCCAGCAAACCGTCACAAAGCGAGGCCACGGTCTTGACAAGTTCCCTGAGGTGGGAAGCCCGGAGAGTGAAGGGCTGGCGCCCAGGAGAGCGGACGTGGCCCCGCGAAGGAGCAAGTGGACGTCAACGTGAGTCGCAGACACGGAGGACTAAATTTATGTGAGACACAAAGGCTACAGTGAGCTGGTGGGAAGGAGGAAGCTTGGAGGGACTGAAAGCAGAATTGAAAAGCAAACACATAAATTGCAAAGGGTTTGGCAGAGAGTGAGATAAGAAGGGAAGGGGCTCCGGGAGGGGACTACTGGGAATTTATTAAAACGAACTGAATTTATGGTGCAGCTCAAGCATTTGTTGATAACAGGGCTGGTCTGGTAAGGAATGTGCTCGCTGGCCTATAGTCAACGGGAAGCAGGGGCAAGATGACTGGGGCCACGCATTCCAATTAGAGATGTGTGGCTCACACTGACCAGTTGGGTTCCGCGCACACGGAGACGTTCACATTTCTCCTGGAGCTCACTCTCAGGGTTGGAAGGCGAGAAGTAAGGGCCACAGAGCCACGGTCAAAGGGAATAATAAAGCATTGTTACAAAATGTTGTCCCCATGGAAAATGGTGCAGCCGCTGCAGAAAACAAGCGGGCAGTGCCTCCAAACGTGAAAAAGGGAATTACGTGTGATCCAGCAATTCTACTTCTGGATCTGTCCCTCAGAGAATTGGAAGTGAGGTCGCGAAGAGCTGCTCGCATACCCCGTTCACAGCTGTGGGGTGCACAACGGCCCAAAGGTGGGAACAGCCCAAGGGTCCACAGACAGAGTGGTCTATACACACAGTAAAATATCCTTCAGCCCTAAAAAGGAAGGAAATTCTCACACCTGCTACAATGCGGGGGAACCCTGAGGCCATTGACGCTCAGTGAATGTCTGTCACAAAAGGACAAGTGTGGTGTGATTCCGCTTCTCCAAGGTGCCCAGAGCAGTTGAAATCATAAAGCCAGAAAGTCGAATGGTGGTTGCCAGGGGCTGGCGGGGGGGAAGGGTTTATTTAATGGGTACAAAGTTTGTTTTTTCAGGATGAGAAAAGTTTTAGAGATGGGTGGTGGGGATGTTTGCACAACAGTCTCAAGGTATTTAATGCCCCTGAAGTGTACATTTAAAAAGGGGTAGGATGGTAAATTTTACGCTGTATTTTACCAAAAAAGAAAAGCCCCCCAGCCAGATGTCCTCCATACATGCTGCCCTCAACACCTGGATCGGACCAGGAATCAAGGGACCCACTAATCCCACAGCCATGGGATGTGGAGGCATGAAAGCCCCTTCCACCTATTTCCATGAAATCTTTATTCCGTGGGTGTCAGTTGTGGGGTCTCAGACACTGAAGCCTGCCGCTCATTAACAAGTATGGATTTGGGGGAGGGCAGAACTCAGGATGTTCAGTGTCCATGCAGGAGACAGCATCCTAATGGGATCCCGGGCTAAGGAGGACAACGAACTAGAATGGTCTGAGGGACCCAGACTCTAGCAGAGACATCTAAACCTTTGGGGAAGCAGTTAAGAATCTTTAGACTGGAGTCCTTTGGAAGGATCCAGTGGCCATGTGAGTCATAAGGCCCAACCTGTCATCTGGTGGTGAATCTGAGAAGAGGACTTGGACAGTTGTAGACATCCTTCAAAGGAAAGTGGAAGGTCCACTCAGCAGTGGCCTCTGGTGATTAATACACACCAGGCACTGCATTGGCAATGGAGAAGATGGGGGGAGATGAGCCCAATGGGACCTGGATCTCCATCCCAAGGGGTCCTGTTGAGAAGGGGGTAACCTTGATCAGTACCCAGATGCTCATTTCCCCTGTAGCCTGAGTAGGACCTGTAGGTGCTGGTGGGTGTTGGGACACATAAGACCACACTCACCACATCCGCCTACCGTGAGGTGATGGGCCATCCACCAGCGCAAGGCCCAGGGCAGAGGTTATAATTTCCTCTTTAAACAGAGGCAAAGGTAGCATCATTTGCTCACAGTGCCTCCTTACTGGTTATTGTGGGGAGCCTGGGGAACATGTCAGAGATTCAGGCCTTTGTCAGTAGGCCAGTACACGCGAGCCTCACTAGGAGTGGAAAATTTCATATGGTAGGTTGCAAAATTCTTACAGTTGGAGGAGGGTGTGATCGGGGAGAAGTTGTGGGGAGCATGGTCTTGAGATGCAAACAATAATCAAGGAATTTATTTTAGTAATTAAGTTGCTACGATCTGCCCCAGGCATGCAGACATCCTAAAACCTGGGGGCCCCTTGCTAGGAATCACTTCGTGTGCACAGTGGCGGAAGTCTCACACTTAAGACTGACCGGGAATAATTGCAGTGCATAGTAAATGACCCAAACTCTGAAAGATTTAGGGGTCTTGAGGAAGAAAGGAGAATATAGTCCATTTTATTTTATTTTCTTAATAAGGATTTTATTTATTTATCTAGAGAGGGAGAGAGAGAAAGAGCGGGTATGGGTGGGGGGAGGGGCAGAGGGAAAGAATCTTCAAGCAATCCCCACCCCCACACACACACCATGCTGAGCGTGGAGCCTGACGTGGGGCTTGATCCTACCACCCATGAGATCATGACCTGAGCCGAGACCAGGAGTTGGTTGCCTAATGAAGCATGCAACCCAGGGGCTCCATATGGTGCATTTTATTTTTATTTTTTAAAGATTTTATTTACTTCTTTGAGAGAGAGAGAGAGAGAGCGCACACAGGGAGTGGGGAGGGTAGAGGCAGAGAGAGAGCAGAGACTCCGCTGAGTAGGAAGCCTGAGGTGGGGCTCGATCCTGGGACTTTGGGATCATGACCTGAGCTTAAGGAAGATTCTTAACCAACCGAGCCACCCAGGTGCCCCTATATGGTCCATTTTAAAGATAAAATTTGATCATTCAAAACTTAGTAGAATTTCACATGTATGTGATGATGTGTGATTTTTTTGTTTGAAAGTTTATACTATATATCTAGAGTTAATTCGATGTAGACATTTAGATGCCTTTGCCTTCTGCCCTATGTGAGTAACAAGATTTAAGACTGTTTGCTTTTTTTTTTTAAATCATTCAAGTGTTCCAGGAACTTGGAAAAAGTTTCTCTGCTCCCAAAATTGGGATAAAGAAGAACTTTAAGCTCTGTGTGAACTGGGAATTAGTTGCTCCTTTGAATTTAGTAATGACTTTTTTTTACGTCATGAAGTCAAAGATAGTGTGTCATTCTTATTTTTGGACAGAATAGGGATGCTATTTGCATTCTCAATTAATTAGGGCTGGTGGCCATAAGAATTGGGTAAGCGTGTGCAGTTTTTGAGAGTCTCTGCGCAGAAGAGTTCTCGACAGAAGATGTCTGCTAGTGCCATGTGTTATCTGGACCTGCTTCCAGACGGGAGAATGCCTTGGCAAGTGCCACAGTGATTCATGACTAGGTTACATAATTCTATTTTGCATTTTGGGTTGAACAACTTGGATTTGTTGCAGGTACAATCCAATTAAATACAGAATTTATTATTTGGAAATATTAGCTGGAAACAGAGATTTTACGCAGTTTTAATTTGAGATGTTCTGTTGTTCGGGGGTCACACTGGTCCAGGGCTGTCACCTGGGGCACAAAGAAGTCACTGATGTATGCAGTTGTCTCTGACGGAGGAGGAGCTCCCTTCCACCTTGAACCTGCTGTACTGGTAGATTTGGGGAATGTACATCAAGGAGTGTAAAACTGAGGCTTACTTCCCTGCCTCTGCGCCCTGCACTCTTCCCAGCCAAGTGCTCATCCCCCACCTTCAGTCCCAGCCTGTCCCTGGAAGTGAAACAATCCCCAACATCCTGTCCTCAGCCTTGATCTGCTCCCCCCCAGGACGGATCTCTTGTCCCCAGCCGACAGCGGGGACCGGGTCTGGTTTCTGCCCAGACCCAGGTTCCTGGGCCTCACATCCTGCTCCCAGCCTGAGCCTGAGCACCTGTGTGTGATTGTCCCCAGGCCTCTCCCCCGGACGCCCTGCTTGTCCTCCTCCCGGAAGCCCATCTTGGGGCCCGACAGCCCCTGTTATTGGGCCCTAACGTCCACTGATAGGTCTTTCTGATTCGTGCTCTTCTGGATGCCTGATTCTCGTCCAGCCGCCCTTCTCTGTGGCCAGCCTTCTCCCGGACTGTTCCCCATGGCCAGTGTTTGTGGCAATGGGGAGCTGCCGATTTCTTACCCTTAAAACACTGTGCTCGTCGGCTGGAACCTGCTCCGTCAGCACCCCCGGCCTGGTCAGATTTCCGTACCCGGCCACCCCAGCGAGTGTCTGGGCCATTCCCTCTGCTGCCCCGTCCCTTGGAAGTCAGCAACGATGCCCCGACCTCGCTGAGACAGGGTGTTCCCACGAGTTACTCAGATACTGACCCTCAATGCAAAAAGCATACTGACAGATGTTTTAAATTGCCAACCCATATATTCTGTTAATGCTTTTTCGCTTGAAAGATTCTGGGCTAAGCCTGGGCAATAATTGTCATAATGCCTGAACTTGTGACTTTAGAGAAGCAACAGCAAGGTGTTGCTGCGCAGCAGGTGCTGGTCCTGCAGTGGGGGGTGGGGGCAGGAGCCCCACATCTGGAGGGACGCTTTCAGCTTATGTTCCTTTTCAGCCCCCGTTTTTGTCCAGGGATCTCGCAGTCCGAAACCACCTAAAATCAGGGGCTTATACACATTTCGTAGGGCAGACTGTTGGGGTGGAGCCATTGGTTTGCAGCTCCCTCATTTAGAGCTGGCAAGAGTTTCAGGTATCATCTGGCCCTTTGCTTTTCAGATTGCTCATCTTGACTTACTAGTGGTTATGAAACCGATTTAGTGAGTCGTGACCGGCTTATATTCTTTGTTTTGGTTTTTTTTTTTTTTTCCCAGGAAATAAGAGAATAGAATAGGTCAATGTGGATCGTACAGGAAATAAGATGTTCTTTTGTAAGACGTTTATTTCAAGTGTGTGCGTCCTAGATCACTGTGCAAAATGTATTATTCACCAAGGCTCATAATTCAGGTATCGAAGTCATTAATAGAGTACACATCCCTCGTTTTAATTTGAGAAATCTGGGGCTTCGGCAGGGGAAGAGATTGGCTTAAAGCCATCAAGCTAACTAGGGGCAGATAGGGGAGCTGGAGCTGGAAGGTGAGCCCGGTTTTCTGTTGTAAGTTGGCACACTCTGTTTGGTGTTTTTCTACCGATCCTTAGGAGTGTAGGCCCCCAAGACCTGGACAGTAGGAGCCATTCGCGTGTGCAGCAACCCCCACCTATGGGCCATCCTGGAATGAGAACGGGGGAAGGGAAGTGGTACGAAATAAATGGCGGGTAAAAGAAGAGACTCAAAGTCCAGAAAAAATGGGTAAACGTCAGAAGTGTCTTTGGATGAGGACTAGGGAAAAGGAGTGACCTTAAACCACAAGGAAGAATGGAAGACTTGTAGTAATTCAGGTGTAAGAGACTGTGATGGGGCAGGAAAGGTGAAGAGTCTATGCCAGGCTCGTTCAAGAGAAGTGGGATGCTAAGAGAATTCTTCCTGTCCTTTTTGGTCGAGATCGCCTATTTATTTAGGACAGCTGTTCCTTTGATAATTCTACCTATTGGGCTACGTGCTTCAGTATGTACATGCTATCATGTATTTTCCTGCTGACAACTTTCTTCCTACTCTGAAAGGCCTCCTAGAAAAAAAAAATCAGCCAATTATATTCATTTTTACATTTAAAAAAAGGCACCCACCCCCAAAGGCAACACCAGTGCAATCAGTCATTTAAAAATGTGCCCTTGCAAGTTAAGTATTAGCGACTGATCTCTTTTGACCGGCGAGAATACAGATATTTAACTCACGGAATGATTCTCCGTAATTAAGGCATGCAGACCACCAGGTCTCATGGTAATTTTGGTTTCAGACGCGTATCACTTGAAAATGGTGATTGTAAACTTTGTTTTCCACACTTTCACGAAGGAGTTCTAGATCTATGCAGGTAGGCTTGCAAACGTCCCGCACATTGATGACACAGCCATCCGCCTGCATTAAAGCAAACCATGTGGGCGCTGTCCTGCAGCGGCACCTGCCTAGCCCATGAGCTCGCTGGCCTGGAGCCCTCATATGCAAACGTTCCAGACCCTACTCTGTTCCAAAGCGCCAGCTCTCCTGATGGACGGCGCAAGGGAATCTGAGCTTAAAAAACACTAAAATGACCTTCCTGTTTTCACCACTTTTCCATATGCATCCCAAAGTTCTCAACTTCCTCACTGCCTGGTGGTGACAAGACACTGTTAGTTCATGGGCGCTAGCTAATTAAATAAAAACGGTGCTAAAAACCTCCAAGCTGGAGGCATATGAGACACCTTTCCTCCCATGGGCATGATCCTTGTGTCTGAGCGTCAGGTTTTTTATACCAAAGCCTTATTTGTTTGCTAAATTGATTCCCCCTCCCCCCCAATTTGGGGACTCAAGATTCCCTGAGAGATTGCTTCAGATTCTGAGGCCTGCAAAGATGTTCTGAGAATATTCTATTGCTGCTGGGTACCAGAAGGTACTGCATGCATGATATCCAAACGAGACTATTTGGTGGAGTGCTGGCATGTGATTAGGAAGGGGATTAGTGCACAGAAGTCAGAAATACCTCTATATGGGCGCTAATGATAACAGCGATGTTCATTTCAGTTGAAAAAGGATGAATTTCCAGATGGAATACTACCATCTGAAAAAAATAAGAGTGAATGCCTCCTCCTACCCTTACTCTCAAGTAAATTCCGAGGTATTAGATATCGAAATTTTTTAGATGAACTAAAAAAACACCAGAAAAATGGAAATTAAAAAAATATTTTTGAGTAAAATCCAAAATTTAGAGATCATTAAAATTGATTAAATTCAACCATAAAAAAACAGATGTTTTCTGATTGGAAAAAATACACAATAAACGAAGTTAAACAATATATATTGGAGAAAATATTTGCAACGTATGTTAGATGTAAAGGGCTATTTTCTTTAATATGTAAAGAGTTTCTACAACTAAATTGGGAAAAGATCACTAATCCAATAGAAAAGTGGCAAAGGAGTGTTCAGGAAAAAAAATGCAATGGATTTTAAACATATGAAAGATATCCAAGCTTGCTCATCATTAGAAAAGTGCAAATCAAAACTACCGTCAAATGGTAAAGACTTAAAATCATGACCAGCACATTTTAATGGCAATCATGTGAGAGAACCAGGTACTGTCATTTACTTATTTATGAGAATGAATATTGACATAACTCCTAGACAGAGCCATTTAAAATGAAAAAGGAGATAATCTTTGAACTAATAATTTGTTTTAGGAATTTATCCTACTTACATAAGACAGCAGTGATGTATATACAAGAATATTCACTGCAGTATTATTTATGAGAACAAAGATGTTCATCAATTGAGAACTTAATTTTAGAATTAGGATACAATGGAATCCTTTAAAAATAGAATAGCAGTTATGGGCGCCTGGGTGGCTCAGTCATTAAGCGTCTGCCTTCGGCTCAAGTCATGATCCCAGGGTCCTGGATCCCAGGATCGAGCCCCACATCAGGCTCCTGCTCAGCGGGAAGCCTGCTTCTCATTTTCTCACTCTCCCTGCTTGTTTTCCTGTTCTCATTCTCTCTCTCTGTCAAATAAATACATAAAATCTTAAAAAAAAATAGAGTAGCATTTAGCAAGAATAAATGTATTGAAATGAGACAATTTCACAAATATCATTAATGAACAAAGCAAGATGAAGAGCAGCGTCTCTCATATATTATCCATCTCAGTGTTAAGAAATTGATAGCAGAGGTTTTTTTCTGGGAAAGAGAGGCTAAGGGTCTAAGAAAGGAGTCGGTTTTACTTTTTGCTGAATTCTTGTTTGTACTTTATGAATTATATACAATATGCATGCTTACCTACTCACAGCTTACTGTTCCGGTGAGGGTATATGAGATCTCTGAACAAATCTGGCTTGTTAAAGGGATACAGGAATGAGGCGCCACTAATCAAATGGAGGGATAGAGAAGGGTGGAAGCCAAGAAGCATGAGAATCAAATTGAACAAGAGGGAGTAAGGTTTGTATTAGAAATCAAGGGTCAAAATAATGTAAGGGCAAGAAGAGATGGGGATGGGGTGAAATAAAAGAACAGCTACAGAACTATCATTTAAAAGACAGAGAAGAGAAGGGTAAAGAAGCTTTGAGTAGGAGACCTTAGGGGTCACAAATGAGCTGAACGTAGGTATCATAAGTACTCATAAGTAATTAATAGTAAGAGTGCAATAAAGGCTTGTCATCCACTGGATTCTAAAGTCACGAATTGGAGGGGAAAATAATCTCCATCCTGTTTCTATCCAATCGCAAATGTCTGATGATTATGTCGATGCTGTTCTTTTAGAGTTCAGGAAGGAATATAAACCCAACTTGGGACTCGTGCTCAGACTGAAGGAGCCAACCAGTAATCATTAATTGACTGCAGGTTGTCTAAAGCCGTAAAGCCTCACTCTCTTCCCATTATGTTGTCAGGGGCACTACTATGCAATTCGGAAGAGTTCAAATCAAGTATCGTGAACAAAAACTGGATAGGTACGCGTGCCAGTCCATCTGCTTTACGTTCAAGTTCAAAGAAGGCAGAGACAACATGTGTAGTTTTATCTGCACAGCGCGTGGCAAAGCAGGCTACATAATTAGATACTTGGTAAAGACATTTTGTTCTCTGTGGTGGTGGCGGTGGTGGCGGTGACAATAAACAGTGATGCTGTCAACCCTTCTTGGCAGAGAGCTTCTCTAGCAGTATCTTCCCCATAGCAGTGAGTGGGAGGGAGAATGGATAAGGAGCCGATCTCCAGTTTGGGGACCCACACTCTGACTGAGTTGCTATGATAACAACCAGATAATAGGCATCGTGATCCCCATATTTGGCTTTCAGGTCTAGAGCGGAGGGGAGGTCCTCTCTACGCATGTTTCTCCCAGCATGGAGTACCATCCCGACACCCAGCGACACAGTGCCTCTCTATATGGCATCAACAGTGTGGGGCTTCCTTTGGCAAATGCTGAATCAGTCTATCAGTTTAATTTTTAAGAGGACCAATCTGTTCTTGGTAACATTTTCTAAAAAAATACAAGTAGTTGGGGGCGCCTGGGTGGCTCCGTCATCCATTAAGCTTCTGTTGTTGGCTCAGGGTCCTGGGACTGAGCCCCGCATCACATGGGCTCCCTGCTCAGCAGGGAGTCTGCTTCTCCCACCCCTTCTGCCACTGCCGCCCCTGCTTGTGCATTTGTGCTTTCTCTCTCTCTCAAAAAAAAAAAAAAAAACCAACTAAATAAATAAACAAATACACATCTTTTAAAAATAAATAAAAATAGTCTAAAAATTAATATAACTTCAACTGAATCATTGTGCAGAGGAAGGGTCTTTTACTGAACATAGTTCATCCTTGACATTTCCAACCAGTGAAAACGTTTCGGTAAAATTTAAGCAGTAACAAGATAATCTTTAGGGCCACAAGGGACCTTCGGTATAGTCTAGTTCATCCCTTTCATTTTTAAAGGTGAGCACACTGAGTCTCAACAAGATTATAGAGCTCAGTCAGGACTTTGCCCCACTACCATCTTACCTCCAAATCCAGGAATGGACATGTTTAAAAAGAAGTCAGCATTTTATGGCTCATCTTTTTTTCTAAAGCAGAAAAATGTTGACAGTTCTGTATGACGAAATTATGCCATCTTTTATTTTTTTCCCCTTTTCACCAGAGGTGGGAACAAAGAGTGGAGATGATACTGCAGTTTCTATCTCTACAACCTCATTTGAAATAATTCTCTTTGATTCCCATTTTCTTACGAAATGAAATGAAAAGGATAAACGGTGTTAATTTAGTTAAAGTTGGAGGGGGGAGTTGATTAGACATCCTGTTGTCAAGGAAACTAAGTCTCTCTTCCTCCTTCCCTCTCTCTTCTTCTTTGCCCCCCACCTCTCACACAGGGATGCACACCACAGCAGCCACAAGTTAATACAGTGCCCTTTAAACTCTTCATCTGACATTTTAAAATTATTTTAAAATACCCAAGTGCTCTACTCTGAAAAATCTGTACAAGAAGTACTCCAGGGGACAGATTCCTAGAATTCAAACTTAGAGAGGCCTTTCCCTAATTCTAGAGAATCTGCTATCATTCTCAACCGGTGCTATGTCTCGGTAATGTATGGGACAGTCTCCAAGGTCAGTGTCAAGTCAACCACAGACTGAGACTATTGGGAAGAGAGAAGTGGAATGAGAACTTTTAAAAAGCAGTAGAGCAGCACAAGAGTAAGAGAAAGGTAAATGGGGCAATCCCTTGAGCCTTTCTTAAGTTTCTATCATGCTTCAAGCAAGAAGCTATGCAAGTAAAAAAAGTAAGTGAAGACCAAGCTAAAAGATCTTGGGGAACTAGATAGAGTAAATTATTATTGAAAGATGTGCACTGTCTTCCTGCCCTTCCATCAGAGGAACGCACCTCCCTGCCCCATCAACGTCAGGCTTGGCCAAGTGACTTGCTTTGGCCTCACCGTGGGCAGAGTGTGCTTCCTGCCCTGACTTTGAGTGTGGCCATATAACTTGGTTTGGCCAATAGGATGTTAGCAGACATGATGCCCCAGAAACTTAGAATGTTCTTGCACTTTTAGGTGTGCTCTCGTGAGCATTTGCCTTCACTTTGAGAAGGGCCTTCCTTGGTTTCTTTGCTATTCCAAGAAGGATGAGCGATATGTAGAACAGAGCTGCCACAGTTGAGCCTGTCCTAAATGAGCTAGCTGCCCAGAGGACCAGCAGATGCACCAGAAAGCCCAGCTGAGTTGAGCCAAGGGTAGCTTAGATTAGTTGATTCCAGCTACCCCTTAGACACGTGATGAGTGCTAATTTGTTGTTTTAAGTCCCTGCATTTTAGGTTGATTTGTTCTGCAGCAATCACAGAGTAATTTAGAGAGCATCTAGTATGACAGTTTGTTACTTTTGAAGGATCATATAGCAAACTAAAGAGCAGTGAGAACAAGTTGGCCAAAACTGTGGGTCTCCCGGGTAGGGCCATTCCCATAGAGTACGAGTCAATCTTTTGAAAATCATCACCGGGAAAATAAGCATCATGGACCCTATGGATAGAAGGGTTCACAAACCACTGGACCCCATTAGCATGTACAATAGGAACACAACAGAAGTTTACTGCACCTAAAACAGTGATCCCAGACCTGGAGGTCTGGAGAAGAGCTGCTAATAATCACCCCATGGCTGAGGAGGAGTGATACGAGAACAGACGAAAACAATTAGGACTCCAGTGTTGAAAGACACACGTTGAGAATCAATATGACTTGAGTCTGTCAAATCTTGAATAAAATAAATGGTCTTAACATATGTTTGTTCACCAGATTCTGGAATTTTACTATTTTTTTTTTTAAAGAAGGCGCAGTTAGGCATAAAAAGGGAAAATTCAAGAGAAAGAGAGGGGCTCTAGTACTTTACATAGCAGAGAACTAGGGTGACCAGATGTCCCAGTATATCCTGGACAGTCATCGTGTCCACTGTTGTCCTGGGGTGATTATTAATAGCACCCCCTTTCACGTTCAACAGTGTATTGTATTGGATGGCAGATTATATGGTCGTGCAGCTGACAGCACATTTTACCCACAGAATTGAACAAAATGGATCCAAATAAGGTTTCAGTAAGTTCATGAGAAAGACCAGTCATGGGTTCTCAAGGCAAACTAACCCGAGGCATGGAGGGCCACTGTATCCAACTGCAGCAGTAATACAAGATGGTCAAGGCACCTGGAGTCTGACCTAACCGGTCAGGTCTTAAAGGCTGGGAAATGGTGTTCTTTCAGCCTAGCATGGGGCCTCCTTGGGCAATGCTGGGCCTCCTCCAAGAGCCTCATCCATACGACTAAGCCCTCTCTCTGTGGATCCTTGAAAGACCTAAACACATGCAACATCCCCATTCTGGCTATTAATTCCTTATCAGAACATGCAGAAATCAAGATAAATGGTAGAAAAGTGGAGTTTGCTCTCACCCACACAGAGGTCCATATAGCTTTCTGAGCTCCAGTTGGCTTTCCCAGAAACCCTGCGGAAAAGACAGCACTGTCATAAGGAGAAGATTAAACAAAATTTCAAGTATTCAAATTTATTCAGGAAAAAGTCTGGAACCGTGAGAACACAATTACATAATAAAAAAGAATTCAAGTTCTATTGCTTTCAAGTACTTTGAAGTATTAGAATAAACAAATAGCTTTAAAAAACATATTGCCAAGGAAAAATCTCGGTCAACTCTGTTTTAATGGATGGAAGAAGATCATCTCTACTTAAAGTATTTGTGTGTAATTGCTGCTAAAATATTTGAAAACTGTTTGATTTCTCAACTATGTTAACATTCCACTCTGCAGTTTGGTTTTATATTATTATTAATTTTGGCAAAGCCCCTTTTGACAGCCACTATATGTGTAAATACCTGCTGAATCTATCCAAATTATCACAAGTTCTGAATTATCATGATCCAAGTGAAATTTTTAACTAAAATCGATGGAGTCAAAACATAGGAATCTTAGAGTAACTTTATATAGGACAAAACATTAGACACACTTTGTCATGGGAAACGAGTATACCTGGAGACAGATGGGGATGGAGGGTGAGAAGATGCCACACCCACTGTGCTGTAGGGTTGGGGTATCGTAATAGGGATGGAGTATGTATGCAAATATAGATGGGGGGCGCCAGGGTGGCTCAGTTAAAGCCTCTGCCTTTGGCTCAGGTCATGATCTCAGGGTCCTGGGATCAAGCCCCACATGGGGGTCTCTGGTCAGTGGGGAGCCTGCTTCCCCCTCTCTCCCTGCCTGCCTCTCTTCCTACTTGTGATCTCTCTCTCTGTCAAATAAATAAATAAAATCTAAAAAAAAATAAATAATGGAGGAACTGTAGGGGTTAAGGGCTAGAGATTGCCAGATCCCTGTGTTGTGGGAATGCAGTATAAAGGAGAGACATCTGAGGGGTGGGGGAGAAGAGAGAGTTGGGGGGTGGGGGGTAGAAGAGGTGGATGTCCTTAATGGAAATACATCCCATTCTTATTACATCTACTTTCACAGTCTAAGCTTGCCATACATCAAGGAAAGCTTCTATGAATATAAAAATAGTCGCTGAAATTACTACGTTCTAGAAGGAACTTGGCAAGGTTTGTACATACAAGGATGATGAGCTGAAAAGGAGCATATGTGGAAATTAACCAGAGGCAGGAGCACAGTGTTCCCTTCATATCGACACTTCTACTGTTTTTCCTCAGAATGTTAATACTAAATTAGTCAGCTGACTACAACTGATCATCCCCCCTCCCCCGGGGATATGTGAAATCTATTTATTTTGAATTTCCTATCCATCGTGGTGTTCTCTTTTGACACTTAGAAATTTCTTCACACTTGCTTCAGGGACGCACTGGACGTCTTAATGAGGTCGCCGTTTGCAGGTTTAGCATTGTGAGCGCGCCCCGCCCCCGAGACAGGGGTGAGGAGAAGGTATTTAAAACACTAGGAAAAGAGCAACGACAATAATAAAGAGGAATGAGAATATTGGACAGAGAAAAGAGGTGGAAAGGAAGAGAAAAGAAACCGAGGAAGAGGGAAAAGGACAGAAATAGCTAACGCTGTTATCTGTGTCGTGCTGAGGGTGGAGGTGGGGAAATCTTAGGCTGACACGGAACAGATATGGCCGGGACTGGCCCCGTTAGCCCTTCCTGTCTCCGTTTAGCTCAGCAGTTCTTCACACGTGGGATCTGTCAGCTCCTGATGAAGGGTCTGGTGGAAGCACCACCATGAGTTTGCAGATTAAACCATCTGGTTTCTGAGAAAACCCAATGAAGGAAAACAAAATACTCTTAGAAGATAGTGTCCTGGGCCTTTATCTACAAATGCCTAGAGGACCTTTCCACTTGCATGTCATTCTGGCCAACCAAAGGTATCTCCCCGGATCAGCTGCCCTCCAGACCTTCTATTTCTGTCAACTCGTGGCCATTCTCCTTGTGAACCTGGCTCAACACTTAGAGACGCTTTGGCTCATTTGTCTTGAATTCTCTGCACTGAATTCGTCCTAGGAGTTACTAACTTTGCCCAAGTGACCTTCTCTTTCACCCTCACCACCTGAGCCAAGCCTTCACCATGTCACCTAGAATTCTTAAACTAAATCTTCTCCTCTGCAGCATGACCTTCCACTTCAGGGCCCCTCTCCCGCTCAAAAGTGAGAGTATGCTGACCTTTCTAGACGGTCAGCCATCTAGCCTGTCACTCTCTCACATAGTTGCTTCCCCTAGTGCTCCCCCATCTTGGGTTCCTAGTCAATCCAGGCTGCTCATCAGGCTGTGCCCTATTTCTCATTTAAGTGCAATCACACATACTTGGTTTGAGTTCTTGCCCTTGCATTTATTGCTCCTACCGTACCTCCTTCTCCAGGAAGTCCTCCAGGGTGATTCTAGCCCTGAGAGATCTTCCTCTTTTCTGAAGGACACCACAGCTATCATCTCTCTTGCCTAATCTAGCACTAGGGTACATCCTGTCTGGTGCTGAATGAACACCCTGATTTCATGTGCACGCTTGAGGGCATAAGTAACCTATTCCACATTCCAGGGCCTGGCACGTTTAGATACTCAGTCAGTGGGTTTTGGGGTGAATGGATGAATAAATGGATGACAGGACTCAACACATGTTAATGAGTGACAAGCAATGAATCGTCTTCACGTGAGAATTCATTCAAGGAGGGGAAGGCTCATCACACAGTGTCTTCACATATGGACCACCCAAGTGTGGGTGACCTAGATGGACGCAGTGCTTCATGGGTAGAGCTGCTCTGGGCTCAGCATACCTTATGCTGGAAGACAATGGAAGACTGCCCTTACCTGGCGGAAAAATGTCAAGTTTCCAATAAAAGGAGAAGGCTTGGGGTGTCTGATGCCCAGCTTTTCCAGTCTTGAAAACGCTGATGTGGAGTACCTGAGGAGAAAAGCAAATCTTAAAAACCAAGAAATTGAAGTTTTCATTCCTACATTGGCCCTATTAGGAAACAAAATTGGTGAGTTCTCCTCAAGGAAGGATGGAAGGAGTGATTTCCGGTTGACAGATAGAGATATAAGGCGTAGATAGAGGCATAGAGGTGAGTAAGTGGATTGGACCCCAGAAAATTCCTGCTGATTCCATGACAGGCTTGAGGTGGACGAGTCCTAAAATCTAAGAGGGGGAAGACCCCTTGGCAAAGCTGTCTTGTAAATGCCCCTTCCCCACCTAAAATTTCCATCGGTATGTTGTTTTTTTTTTTAAATTTTAAATGTACCTCTCCCCAGTTCAATTCCCTTACTTCTACATCAACCATGAACAATTATCAGAAGACAAGGCAAAAAAAAAAAAAAAAGTCCCAATGGCAAAAATAAGTTCCCTGTGCAATTTTGTGGGTTTCGCTGGTCAAAACTGACCTCTGCACATAATTTGTCCCTCATCACATTCCATGGCCTAAAAGAGAAACACAGAAATAGGGAGAGAGAGAACACACCACGGAGACAAGAACTCATCGCCAACTGCTTATAACCTCTTCATGTCTTTGTTTTCATGGCCTGAAACCATATGGGAAGCATATTTTCTTAACCAAAAATCAGGAAACGTGGCCCGACAGATTTCGGTGCCACTTTCCAGGAGAAAGCAGCAGTCTGAGAAGTGCAGAGTAGCTGTCAAAACATTGGAATTACTAGGATATTTCACCAGTTTATGGGAACAGAGGGATAACACAGTTAAAGTCAGAACTGGCTTAGAAAAACCTGGACATATGGCTGTAATCCCTAATAAGCCAGCCAATTAGGTCAAAAGTTCAGTTAGTTCAGAAAAATTAATGAGTCAAACTGGGTGTTTAGCATCATGCAGAGATCAGCCAAATCTCAATTTAGGAGCAAGGAAAAATATAGAGCATATCTTTACAGCCAAGCTTCCTAGGAGCACTAGAATTTAGATGAACAAAATGCTGTTCTAAAAATCACTCACTTATCATTAGAAAGATGGAATGCTTGCTCTAGTCTTTGACCTTCCCCTTTCCCACCTGTAGTCCAATAAGAAGCACTTAAAATAAGAACTTCTCATCACATATTCAAATATCCAGGGAAAGGACAACCCGACCCAAGTGTTGGTTTGCATTATTCTGAGCAATGGGTCTACATTTAAAGTAGTCACAAAGGAGAACCAAGAATGGGAAGGAGACTTCCACCATCTGGCTGCTGTATTGGGTTTGAATGAATTCCCAGGACATCACATAGAAGTCCATGTTCAAGTGTGATTACAAACCACACTCAGGAGCCACATGTGTATTACACGGATTAGTCATGCCAACATTCCTCTTCATTAGCAAGTGTACCAAAGGTCGATAGCATAGTATGTACAAGTTACTCGTTCAAGTAGACTATGACATTTTATTTATTTATTTTTCTATTTGTTTTTTTCCCAAATATGTTTATTTTATTTTTTCAGTGTCACAAGGTAAATAACTCCCCTCACACCTAAAAGGGAAGACCAAAGAAAACTTACCCGTCCACTTAAGACTGCCCTCAACATCCTTGAATCTGGTTTCTACATGAATCTGGTTCATGTCTTCATCAGTTTTTGTGAATTATATTCTAAATGCGATCTCTAATGGATAGAAGGAAATATGTAGATCTTGGGCCACATAATTACATCTTAATTTTGTAATTAGATGTCTTGATTGTCTAATTAAAGGACAAGAAGTCTGTGCCTAATTACACGTGCTAATTATAATGCAAGTCCATGCCCTAATTATGTAACTCCACTTACAAAAACACTGCTTGTGTGTCTCTGCACAAAATTCAGACATTTTCAAACATATGGCATCAGCAGAGAATGTTCTGGACACAACCATAAACTTCACTTTGCAACCCATACTCAAGTATAGAACTTGAGCATCTTCAGCTGGGCATTGGCCGAAAGTTGTCATCAGTAACCAGAGTCCTTGCACCAGAATCATTAGGGGGGGGAAGATCACTGCCACCAGACTTCCGGGCAAAATTGCGAAGTGGGTTCCATTTGTCTTGCTTCCACTTTCTTCTTGGCACCCTTGTTTCTTCCTCCTTGGTCCCAGTGTTCCCACACTGCCCTATGTCTCAAAAAAAGGCTCTTTGGACAACTCATGGATGCCAGTGTTATGGGTTGTGTAACCCATAACATAAGATCAGTTGAAGTCCTAACTCCTAGCACCACAGAATATGATCTTATTTAGAGACAGGGTGGTTGCTGGTGTGATTAGTTAAGATGAGGTTGGGACGCCTGCGTGATTCAGTTGGTTAAGCCTCTGCCTTCGGCTCAGGTCATGATTCCAGGGTCCTAGGATCAAGTCCTGCTCCTTGCTCAATGGGGAGCCTACTTCTCCCTCCACCTGCTGCTCTCCCTGCTTGTGTGCACTCTTTCTCTCTCTCTGGCAAATAATTAAACAAAATCTTAAAAAAAAAAAAAAGATGAGGTCATACTCAAGTAGAAGGGGATCCCTAATCCATGACTGGTGTCCTCATAAAAGGATAGCCACATGAAGACATGGAGACACAGGGAAAATTCCATGTGGCAGCAAAGGCAGAGACTGGAGCTACACAGCTACATGCCAGGGAATACCAAAGATGGTCAGCAAAGCACCAGAAGCTAGAAAGAAGCCAGGAAGGAGTTGTGTCCCCCCCCCCCCAAAGTTTCAGAGGGAGCACAGCGCTGCAAAAAGCATAATTTCAGACTTCTGGCTTCTAGAACAGTGAGACAATAAATGTCTGATGTTTTAAGCCCAGTTTGTGGTACTTTGTTATGACAGCCCCTAGGAAACTGATACACGAAGAATACCCCTGAGTGAGTTTTAGAGAGTCAATGAGAAAGGTTAAAAAAAAAATGTCCTCCCGTTACTTTAAAAATTGTCGTTGCAGAGGAAACTTCTTTTTTAGGGCAAATTGTGCCATTAAGTCCTGTGCCATCAAAAAAGTGCAGGTGGCTTGGGAGGCTACTGTGAAAGGTAATATGTGACCATCACGGAGTCACCATATTGTGATATTTAGAACAGCTTCTCTTTGATGGGAATTTTTAAAAAAAGATTTATTTATATACTTATTTGACAGAGGGAGAGAGAGACAGTGAGAAAGGGCACACAAGCAGGGGGAGTGGGAGAGGGAGAAGCAGGCTTCCCGCTGAGCAAGGAGCCTGATGTGGGGCTCGATCCCTGGACCCTGGGATTATAACCTGAGCCAAAGGCAGAAAGGCTTAATGACTGAGCCACGTAGGCATCCCTCTTTGATGGGAATTAATGCAAATATCCCTTATATGATTATGGACATCTAATCATTGTTTACATTAAGGACACTAACATTGGAAGAGGACATCAGAAAGTATATGTAGTAGCTTCAAATAGCATCCTTTGGTTTCATTTCACAACTCAAGTCATTGTTTCTTGGTGCCAGAGGCAGTGGTGTGCCTTACACTGCCCGTTCTCAAAATAAATTGAACCTTGTGGATCAGTTTCAAAGTAAGATTCTATTTTCAAAGCCTAGAAATTCCCCAGCATTTCATTTTCCCCAAGACAAAGCCCTTTCTTGGTGGAGTCAACAAAAGTGGTCAGCCAGTATATTGGTTAGCCCAAGAAGCCACTTGTGATAAATTGGGATATTTTGATGACTCATTCATTAAAGAGATAGTCAAGTTGATTGAGGTGTGGAGCAAGGGAAGATAGTCAAATGATGGCCTGCGCTCCAAGATTTCCGTCATTGTGTATTTTAAGCAGCCATAGAGGGAGTGGCTTTGTCTGCTGTGTACTTCTGGAAAAGGCCAACTCCTTGGTTCATGTATTATATTCTCACCAGCACTATCAAAGAATTTCTCCTTGGTGAGGTTGACAGGCCATTGATATTTTTGAAATGCTGCAGGATTCCTTTGGCAATATCACATCTCCTGGGGTAAAAATCGTGATTCTCTAGTGAAGCCAGGTGACCCACCTGTTCTGCTCCTTGGAGAAGAAAAGCCCTTTGTCATGGTTCTCTACGTTTGCAGCATCTATGGCCGTCAATTCCATTAAAAATTGTGGCCACACTGGAAATGTTATTAGAAACAAGGCTTTAAATTGTAGCTTCTCAAAAGGTTTTAAGACACAGGAACAGAATATGAGGTTGACTAGCTTTGACAGAAATTTGGGCAAAAAATACTACAACTATCAGAGACAAAGCCTAATTTCATTTTACTCTAATTCTTTCTAGTTTTTTCTCTGAGGATTTTTTCTCTTTTTGAGATTCTATTTTCTATAGCGTTTTCTATTTCTATTTCTCCGTATTTCTACTTTCTTCATTTAATATAAGGAAAAACCTCCATGTCGTGAATCCTTTATGAATATAATTTTTATGACTGTATAATGTTCCTCTGATGGACATATCATAATATACTAAACTATTCTTATTATTAAATATTTAGGGTGATCTTGAATTTTTAACTAATTTAAATTATCTTACTGCAATGAATATCTCTGTGCATTAAGCTTTTCCCGCACTTTCTGCATGGAGCTTTCCCAAACCTGAAATCCATGGGTCACCAGATTCAAACATGGGTACACTATGCTTTCCAGGAGGTTTGTCCCAACAAGTCTCACTGTCTGTGTATTCATTTCACCAAAGGCTCTCATAAAAATTTTTTCTAATTTTGTAGACACATCAGTGTATCTTGATGTCTGCATTTCTTTCATTATTAGAGAGAGAGAGACAGAGAGAATACATTTTGCCATCTCTTTTTCTCTGATTTCAAAAACATTTCCAAACTTGGAAATGATTCTTTCTTTCTGCACCCTCATTCCTGCCATGGCTTATCTGGTGGCAGGCATAACTGTGCCACACTGACTGGTTAAATAATTAATTGGAAACTGAGCAGTCATTGATAGGTGACTGCAGGCTGACTCCCAGCATACATCTGGGCAGGGAGAGGAAGATAAGCAAATGAATTCTGAATAGTTTTTATTTAGAAAATAACTCACTATAGCCTTGTGAGTTGATTTTAAATTTTATAAATTCTATTTTCTTCTCCTTCCTTGCCCCATTAATACTACAGAAACTGTAAGCATGGCAGTTGCCTCAGTCATGCCCTCGCCTGGAGTTCCTTGGAAATAGTTTCTAGATGGGGTCATCCCAGTCGCCCTGTTAGCACCTCATCCCTGTTTCAGCATCTTTAGCTCGGTCCCCTTTCCTGGAATCCATTCCCTCAAGACCTTGCTCTTAGCTTGCCTTCAAGGCTGGAGATCATCTGGTGTACATTCATTCGTGTCTCAATTAGTAGTAGTAGTTAGCTTATCGACTAAGATAAAACTTGCAAACCAAGATGTTCATTCCCTAATCTATAGAGTAGGTGTCCCTTTCCAGGAACATGAATCTGATGTCCCTACTCAGAGTCCCTCCTTTCCAAGTACTTGAGAAACCAAATCAGTCATCAGAGGGTAATGTGTTGAGTCAGGTTCTATAATGAGAGTTGTCTCATCAAACCAGTATGTCCCTGGGACTCTGGTAAAACAATTCTTACCTAAAGCCAAGTGTACCCCTATAAACAGTTGGCCAAGAGAAAGTATGTTTGCTGTCCCACTCCTCTGTCCCTGTGGATTTGTAGTGCCGCTTCTGTCATACACCTTAGTAATAGAGGTGCTTGGGGCTACTCTGATACTTTTGTCTGGCTTATGGAAATGCCTCATTATTTTAACTATTATAATTCTGTAATACTTCTTAATATCTTACTTTTTCATATTTTAGAGTTAGTCTAGTTTGATGAAAAATTTTGTTGAGATATTTTTATTGGAATTGCATTAAATTTATAAATTAGAGTACCAACATTATCACCACATTGAGTATTCTCAACCTAGGATTGTGTTATAGCTCTCCATTAATTCCATTATCTTTGCCCTTCATTACCATTTTCTAATTTTATGCCCAGAAGAGTATCTTTTTGCCAACTACATACATTTGTTATTGGTGCTATTCATGTGTAGAAACACCATTTGGGTTTTTTAAAATTACCATATAGTGTATTACTAGTTTCAGAGGTAGAGTTTAATGATTCATCAGTTGCATATAACACCCAGTGTTCATTACTGCCAGTGCCCTCCTTAATGCCCAGCACCCAGTTACCCCCCCCCCCACCTTCCCTCTAGCAATCCTCAGGTTGTTTCCTAGGTTGTGTACTATGTGAGTCTCTTATAGTTTTTCTCCCTCTCTGTTTTCATCTTACTTTATTTTTTCCTTCCTTTCCCCTATGTTTATCTGTTTTGTTTCTTAAATTCTGCATATGTCAGAGAAAGACAAATACCATATGATTTCACCATTTGTTTTTTATGCCAATCTTATTATCAAGGATCCTTCTAAACTTTTTCGTTAGTTCTACTAACGTTAGTTAGTTCACATGTGGAATATCTGCTTTCTTATGCTGACAGTCATATTTTATGTAAATAATATTTTTCTTTCTAATCCTTTTTCTCTCAGTTTTCATTTTCTTCTCTTATTACATTGGTTAGGACCTCTAGTACAATGTTTAAAAGAAGCAATAAAAAAAGAGTATCCTTTTTATATTCCTGACTGTGAAAGTGTATCAGATGTTTCAAAATTGAATGTGAGATTTTGCTGCAGATTTTACAGATATCCTTTATAGGGTTAAGGACATTTTTTCTATTCCTAGTTTGCTTAGAGAAGTTTTTCTATATTAATCTTGCTATAAGCTTGTTTATTCTTTTAATCTTTTCAAAGCACCAAGTTTTGCTTTTGTTGATCATTTCTAGGTTTTTTGTTTGTTTGTCTTGTATTTCATTATTTTATACTCATTTTTTATTGTGGTCTTCTACTTTCTCTAGGGTTACTGTTTGTTCTTTGTTTCTTTGTTTTGGTTTTTTAAGCTAACAATTTAATTCACCTTTTCCCAGTATTTTAAAATAATAAATGTAGTTAAGGATGTAAATTCCCCTCTAAGTACTTCTTTTTTCCCCCCTCTAAGGACTTCTTTACCTGCATCCTACACATTTTGAAATATAGTGCTTTCATTGTCTAATAACATTTTAATAGGAAACTTCTAAATATGATATAAAATGTGCTATAAGATGCAAATAAGCAAAACTCAGAGGGAGATAGTTTAGAATTATTAAGACCTTCCTATTGTTTTCATTTCTGCCCAGCCTTATCCACAAGACATAGTAAGTAAAATTCATTATAATTTGAATCCAAAGACCTAGAAAAGGGAACTGCTAATAATCTTCACCCTTCTAGGAGAAAAAAAAATGCAGGAGTACTGAAGAAATACCTAAGTTTTTGACTGATGTGCAGTTCTTTCCCTAATAATGTAAAAACCACAAAAGCCTAGTTAACCTGATGACAGCTTTGTCACAACAGAAGAAAAACACATTTATACAGACATGCAAAGAGAGTTATACATTACTAATAGAGTCATTACTATTATTATAATTTATAATAATTTTGAATGTTTCCTATGTACCAGGTACTATGCTAAGAACTTTTTATACATTGTCTTACACGAGCCTTCCAACAATCATATATAGAAATCCATATTATCTTCATATTACTGATTAGAAAATTAAATCTTAAGAAAGCTAGGGAATGTACCCAAGGTGATGCTACTGCTAAGCAATTGAGTGAGAGTGGAAACCAGGTCGGCCACATTTCAAACAGGTGCTGGTAGCCACTAACTCCACTAACCTGTTCCTTCTCATCCTCGAGGCTGGTATGTTGTGGATAAGCCACCACATGAGAACACACAGTGACTATGCTGAGAACAAAGGCAGGCTTATTAGAAACTAAAAGTATAATAATAACAGATACTAATTAACTGGTGGTCATGATGAGAGAGCTTTTGTCCATCTAAAGCGACCCCCTCACTTCTGTTTCTTACCCATCTTTTAGTCAGAATGCTCAACTAGTCCTTCTTTCTGTTGTGTTGCTGTTTTCTACTGGATCATTCCTGTCCATACAAACATGTTGAAGTGTCTTCCATCTTAGAAGAGAAAGGCAAACTCCTTCAATTCTAGTTATTGCCTTGTTTTTCTTTCTTCCTTCCTTGCCAGTAACTTCTTTGAAAGCATTATCTAGACTTGTTTCTTCCCTTCTACACCCCTGCTCTCTTCTCCACCTGTTCCAACTATGTTTTGTGTACCCATCACTTCACTGGGACTGCCTTTGTCAAGGTCATCCATGATCCTGAGCACGTCAATCAGTGATTTCTTGCCAGTCTTTGTACTTGACCTCTCAGCATTTGGCACAGATGAACACTTTCTTCTTCCTGAATCATTCTCTTCCTCGTGCTCCCTGTCGGTACTCCTTCTACCTTAGCAGCTGCTCCTTAGTGTCTTTGCTGGATCCTTTCCTTCTAATAGTCTCATCAGCTTACATACCCACTACACATCAATAACTTCCACATTCCTATCTCTACTTCCATTCTCTCCACTGAACTCTTCTTTATCCAACTGCCAAATTGGCTGCACCCTTTTAAAATCTATTAGGCACTTTAAACTTAACATATCTAAACCTGAATTCAGTTGCCCCCACTCTTAATTTCATCCTGCCCAGTCATTCCTGTGTCACTGTTGCAACCACAGTCCACCAGCTGCTCAAGCCAGAAACATTTGAGACATGGTCAAGTGTGTGATTGTTTAAAATATGACTACCTGGTTTAGTTGGAGGATTATTCATCTCCAGCCCATTTACAATAGGCTTGGATATAGGACTTTTTTTTGGCCAACTAAGCATGAACAGGCACACATCGATGTGTGCCACATCCAAGCAGAAGTCAAGAGAGCAGCACGTGGTGAGCCATTTGCTGTTTTCCCCTCTGCCATGAGACCACTAGTCTCCTGGGTGAGAGTTGTTCCTAAAGCCTGGATCCTGTTATGAAGATGAGGAGAAACAGAGCTGAAAGTGGTCCATGCTGGACATTTAGTATGAGCAAGAAATAAATATTTGTTGATGCAAATCACTGAGATTGGAGGCAGTTGCTATCCATGTGAAACTTACCTGAAACTGACTGATACTAGACCCGATTTAGCCTTTTCTTTCATTTTTCATACTTTACATAGACTCTATCGTATCTGCCCACTTCTCTCCATCTCCACTGCTTCTTTGCTGTTACAAGCCCATAAGAGGATGATTTGCTAGTATCTAGTGTATGTATTTACCCTTTGACCCACCAAATTCACTTCTAGAAATTTGTTCTACCCATGTACTTGAACATATACCTGTGTAGAGGGGTATTCATTTCAGCATGTTTACAACATCAAAAGATTGGAAACAACCTAGATACCTGTCAGTTTGGGGCTGTTTAAATAAATCATCATGCATTATTAACTAAATCATTATTCATATTGAATAATGTACTATGCAACAAAGTTGGAAAGTCATCAGGATACAATATTACACATAGTCGGCATTTAAATTTCCCCAACTGTCTCATAATTTTACGGTATGATTGTTCAATGAGGACCTAAATAAATTCTGTATGTTGTAATTGGGTCAGATGACTTAAGTATCTCTAAGTCTCCAAATTCCCCTTAACTTCCCCCCACCCACCTTTTTTCCTCTTGCATTTTTTTTTTTTTTATAAACAAAACAGGTTGTGTCTTATAGAGTTTCCCATAATCTGAATTTCACTGGTTGCTTCCCCTGGTGTAGTTCAACATGTTCTTCAGTCCCAGTTTGGTAGTGAGATTTAAACCATTGGTTCTTGAATTTGTCTGCATACCGAGGACCTTCATTACATTCTCATTTTGTGTTCCACCCCCACCCCCAGATGGTGACTCAGTTATTTAGGGTGTGGCTTGGCCTTTGGAATTTTAAAAAGATCCTCAAGTGATTATGGTATTCCAAATTTGGAAACCATTGATCCAGAGGCTTTTTCCGTAAGACTGCTCTATGGAAGATTGATAATGTCTATTTTTCTCTTTTATTGTGATCTTAGCAGCCGTGAGGATTATCACCTAGATCTATTAATTCGTTAGGAGCTGCAAAGTGTTGATATTCCTTCTGCATTTATTAGCTGGAATAATTCTGAATTTACCCTCTTCTGCTATGATTACTCTGAGGAACTGTTCATGTAGGAAAAGTAGGATCAATGTTCAGGTCTTTCCTTTTATTGTTAGTTTTCAACATAGTAAGTTGATTCTGTAACATCTTACAGCAGTAACTTATATTTTTGTATCCTTATGAATTCACAGATTTAAATATATTTGATATGCTTTGATCCATTGCATGGATCATTTTATTCATCAAATCGTCCCATCTTTGGCTAGCAGGAGCATTTATAAGTTTGCTCCTGAGTATTTTCGATAGAATGTCTTTCTTGTTCTCTAAAATGACAAGATGTTCCAGGTCCATCTTGTACATTTCTTGCCCTGGTTCTGTTTAGTGGAAAATGATGTCTAGGGATCCTAAGAGGAGAAAGACTTTTCACTGTACTTCTTACAGTGAGTAAGAAGTGATGCTGATACTTGGTGATACTTCATGATACCTTTTTGATACTTCAATCACATGGATGTCTATTTGCAAACATAAATAGATATTGAAACTTTTTAATTGAATCCTTTGTAACTAGTATTATTTTAAACGTATAGTGGTGCCTTACATAAAAGATCAATCAATCTAATCCTATTAGAAAGTGAAGGAATTTTTCCACCTCGCACCAAACAGAATGGCTAAAATCAGCAAGTCAGGAGATGACAGATGTTGGCGAGGCTGCAGAAAAAAGAGAACCCTCCTACACTGTTGGTGTGAATGCAAGCTGGAGCAGCCGCTCTAGAAAACAGTATGGAGGTTCCTCAAGAAGTTAAAAATATGACCTATGACCCAGCAATTGCACTACTAGGTATCTACCCCAAAGATATAGATGTAGTGATCTGAAGGGGCACCTGCACCCCAGTATTTAGAGAAGCCATGTCCACAATAGCCAAACTATGGAAAGAGCCCAGATGTCCATAGACAGATGAATGGATAAAGAAGATGTGGTATATATATACAGTGGAATACTACTCAGCTAGCAAAAAAAAAAAAGGAAAGGAAACAAAAAAATCTTGCCATTTGCAATGACGTGGATGGAAACAGAGGGTATTATGCTGAGTGGAAGAAGTCAATCAGAGGAAGACAGTTATCATATGAGCTCATTCATATGTGGCATTTAAGAAGCAAAACAGAGGATCACAGTGGAAAGGAGAGAAAAATAACACTATACCAAATCAGAGAGTGAGACAAACCTTAAGAGACTCTTAATCATAGGAAATGAACTGAGGGTTGCTGGAGGGGAGGTAGTGGGGGATGGGTTAACAGGATGATGGGCATTAAGGAGGGCATGTGATGTAATGAGCCCGGGGTATTATAGGAGACTAAGGAATCTGAACTCTACCTCTGAGACTAATGCATTACATGTTAATTAAATGAATTTAAGTTTTAAAAATAAATTAAAAAATTAAAAAGAAAAGGAAAATTTTAAAGTAAGCTTTCCCAGCTGTATTAGTTTCCTATTGTTGCTATAACAACCACAAAATTAATGGTTTCAAACAAAACAGTGTATAATCTTACATTAGTCCACAAGTCAATAGTCCAAAATCAGTCTTGGTAGTCTAAAGTTAAGATGTCGACAGGGCTGGTTCTTTCTGTCCAGGGGAATATCGGTTCTTCGCTTCCTTGGCTTTTGGCCACATCACTCCAATCTCTACTTTCAGTAACCACATTAACATCACTGATTGTGACTCCCCCTGCATCCCTCTCATAAGCGCTCTTGTGATTACATTTAGGGCCCACGTGGGGAATTCAGGACACCCTTCCCATCTCAAGAGCCTTAATCACACCCTCAAAGTCCCTTTTGCCGTCTACAGTGGCATTCCCAGGTTCCAGGGATTAGGACCTGGACGTCTTGGGGAGCAATTATTCAGTTGCCACACCACCCTATATTGTGTATATATCCTGACTTTATTTTGGAGTGTGCCTGAAAAGGGGAAATGTCTCTGTGGGGACTATGAGATCATCAGGGTTTCCTGTTTAGAGAGAACTGGGTGGTACAGCTGCTTGGGGGTGGGACAGAGGCAAACTCAGGGCTCATATGACACTCAGCCTCTGTCTGGGCCATCACTGACCTAGGCTTTGCTGGCCCTACCGCCTGAACAGCCAACAGATAAATATTTTAAAGAAGATACTACAGTTTTCTTTTAACAAAGAATAAGTCATCCAGTCAGTGACTATTATAGCACAGAGAGCTAACTTTTCCATTTTTATCCCATCTTTTTCAGACCAGGAGAGTCAGTTGAGTCAATAAATCTCAATCGGTATGAAGACATTAATCTTCTAAATTCAGTCATTTGGAGAACATCTTTACAATTTTTGTCATATCTGCAAATCTCCTCTGGTATTACTTGCTTCCTCATTTCCTTTAAATAAACTTAAATGCATTTATTTAAAAGGAAACTTTATGTCGTGACCATAAATGAAAACCATTACCACTTCCATAAAGAAAAAGTAATGGTAAAAATCAACACTTTACCGTGGAAAACTTTTGAGGTCTGTGAACCCCCTAGTAGGACTGTCCTGCTGCGGACGGTCCACAGGCCCCTGCTGGAAAGACCCAGCTCTCGAGGATGGTCCGAGCAGGTGACATATTTCCGATGTGCTCTAAGTTGCCCCAACTCAGCTGATAGCATAACAGCACGGCCAGAGGATGCTGAAGTATCTTCCTCAGGGCGCACGTGCAGAATTAGAGAGAATGAGTCTCATCATCCTGTCTTTCCCTTTCTCAGAACCGAGGAGAGCTGGTCTGCTTCTGCCATTGCATCTCCTCTAAACTATGATAGTAGTTTACCCTCCCGAAGGGGAGAGGTCCTCGTAGTGATGCACTTCATCACCGTTAGGGCTGACGGGAACGGACATGTTACAAATGAAGAGTATCACCGGGTCAACACATGGTCCCTGTATGTCTCACAGCAGACCCGGTGCTGGGTGCCAGGGAGGCCGCGGGGACGTGGCATGTACAGCCTAGAGGACTGGACAGACTTTCAGTGGCTCCTGACAAGCAGTTAATTCAGCATTTACGTTATGATCCTTGCAACGAGGAAGCATCCGTGCCAGTGGAAATGTACGCTTTGTGTTTTGATAACTTAAGAGCGCTTCCTCTGTCCGTCTACTGGATGGTATTTGTCGAAGCTGAAAACAAATGACGAGAGGTCCTTATGCTTATTACTTCCCCTCATGGCTAGTTTTCAGGCAACAGGCCCTCCAAAGAGGACCAGTCTCCCGAAAACCATTAAACTGAGGACAGAGGAGTCAAAGCTAGTGTGAGGAGAGCCGTGAGGCCCACAGCAGGGGAAGGTGCGGGAAGAGGGTGCTACGCAGGAAGGACTGGGGAACCAGGTCCAGGATCGGGGACCACAGGGGGTGCACGGAGGGGGATCTGCTTTCTCAGGCTTTCTGATGCCCATCCTGCCCCAAGAAAACCAACCAGCAGGGATTAGTTGGCTCCTCGGGGACCGAGGCAGCCAAGGGCAGGGAGTTGGGGTTGGTGGTCAGGAAGGGAGGGGGCTCACTGAAGCCACCTCAGCCTCTGTTCCACGAATCTTCCCCAGGCCATGCGGGTGGCCACGGAGAGATTCTGGAAGCGGGCATTGCCCTTATATGCCAGCGAGAATTTGGGAGAGCGATGAGGTAGCACAGAGAAGTTTCACAAGATGAAAACACACGCAACCTAGCTTTCTGTTTGAAAAATAGAGCAAAGCAATCGAATTATGTCGTAAAATCAGTTAAGTGATTGCTATTGATGGAGCACTTCTGGATTTTTTTTTTTTAAATGTTGGTTATTTGACTGAATTTAACTAGTTTGAGTCCCACCCCCCCACACACACAGAAGAAAAAGACAATTACATATATAAATGCAAGCATGAAGTCTTCCCCTCAAACCTCTCTTCCA
This sequence comes from Procyon lotor, assembly GCA_028646535.1. NCBI lineage: Eukaryota > Metazoa > Chordata > Mammalia > Carnivora > Procyonidae > Procyon > Procyon lotor. Next base: position 10,046,060 of record CM053614.1, read on the forward strand.
GGGGTACCTGGTTGGCTCAGTGGGTTAAAGCCCCTGCCTTCGGCTCAGGTCATGAGCTCAGGGTCCTGGGATCGAGCCCCGCATCGGGCTCTCTGCTCAGCAGGGAGCCTGCCTCCCCTCTCCTTTTACCTGCCTCTCTGCCTACTTGTGATCTCGCTCTCTGTCAAATAAATAAATAAAATCTTTAAAAACAAACAAACAAAAAACAAAACAAAAACCTCTCTTCCAGCATGGAGAAGGAAAAAAAAAAAGGCTAATGACTTATTGCGTTTAAGAAAGATTTATAATAAATATGTTTAAATAAAACATTTATATATATTATGGCATATTTAAATTTACAAATTTTAAATACAGAGCAATTCACATGTAACTTTATATGTTTATGCATTTGAAAAGGAAATACTGCCTCCTGTATTTGGGCCTTGAATTCTTTATGTGTGAGGGGACCGTAGGCCCAGATGGGGCATCTTACCCCAGGAAAAGCCCCCTAATCCTGCCCCACCAGGAAGCTGGAGGCTATATGGCTCTTGAGAGATAAAAAGCAAGCCCCCCCCCCCAAATTTCTTACAAACTTTTGTCAAGAGAGAATTTTGCTCCTGGGACTCACGTCTTCCAAGTCCCCCTGCTGCTGAGCTCGGTGGCCCTGCCCACAAGAACGAAGTTCTCATCAGAGAGACATAGGCAGCTTCTAGATCTAGAGACACAAGTCACCCGAGATGTATTTTTGCAGAGGCAGAAAAAGAACTAGGTGGCCCCAGGTCAGCGAGAATCACCAGGAGACAACAGAGAGCACACTCGCTCCTTGTGGACAGGGAAGGGTCCAGGCCAGAGTTCATTTTTATCTCTCCATCTGCCAGTTAGTAGACTGGGCCTCACTGATAATTGTGCTCTCAAGGTAATGGCTTGTTTAAGTAATTCATGGTGTTTGTCCTCACTAGGGAATCTTAGCACATCAAAAGATGTTGAGAAAGCCAAAAACTCACCTAGAGTCTGAATTAATCACTTTGTCAAGCACAACAAAGGCTGTCTTGCTTCGCTAATAATCCCAAATGAGGTAGCAACCCTCAGTTAAATAAGGAAACTGTGGTGTCTTTAATTAATATTTCAAAGAGCTCAGACTGGCTTTTTTACTCACTTTATGTTTATGAGAATGGGGTGAAATGCATGCAGAGCAGGAAGAGTAGGGCCTGGCCTCACGGGCTTCGTAGAGAAGGATCTGGGGGCTTTCGTTAACCGCAGGGCCAGCGTGTGTGGCTGAGCCTGGGTCAGAGGAAGTCAGTCCCCGAGTCTGCCCTGTGGCCTCAGCACTTCCTCTTGCCCAGGCTTGGCTTCTGGGGTGCCGCTGAACACCTCCCCCCTCCCCTCAGCTCAGCTGCTTCAGCCTCTCTGGGTTCACCTCAGCCTAGCTGCCCTTCAGCCTGCCGTCCGGCCAACTTTCCGACCTCAAAATGGCTCTGTTCGCCTGAAGCTGAAGCTTCCCCAGCCTCCCCCACAGGCCCTCACTGCCTTTTGCCTCCCCTCTTTCTCCCCCTACATCCTGGAGCCCCAGGGCAGCTCAGGTCTGGCCCTGGCTTGCAGCCACACTGCAGCCCAGACTCAAGGTCATGCAGCTCAGACTCAAGGTCATGCAGGCCAAGGTCTGAGCCCTGGGATCCTTCAGGTCCAGAATGGGAGGCTGGACACATTCCACTGTTGGCCTGATCCCCACTGCACCACCATATGTAAAAGAACATTGACACCCCCAAGGCTACTTGTAAGCCAATGAGCAGGGTGAGGGGATGGGGTCTGGAAGCCCCCCAGTCCAGTTCAGCGATCCTTACAGAACATGAATACTGTACAGAGGGCAAGTAAGACATCCCAGCCCCCCGAGAGTATATCATCTGGGGGAATGGAGGGTTTCCCTTCACCTTGGGGAAGCCCTGATAACTAACAGCTTTCCAGGTACTTCTTACCTTACCTAATAACTCCCCAATTAGAATCCTCAGTGTCGTCTTGGACTCTTTCCATCAGTCTTCATCTGCAATCGACCCTCAAGTCAGTTCTGCTTTCAAAACATCTTGGGTGTATTCTCCTTTCTTCTAACTGGCACTGCCCTATTTCAGCCCTCATTGTCTCCCTGGGGCACGAGATCTTCCTTTGTGCCCTGACCTGGCCTCCCAGCCTCTGGTTTCTCCCCTTGTCCAACAATCTGCCGTCTACACCACGGCAGAAGAATCTTGATAATGTGCAAATCTGACCATGTTGTGGCCCAGTTTGGAATTCTCTGTTGGCTCACTGTCAAGACACACTCAACTCCTTTATTTGGCACATAGGACCTTGGATGATCTGGCCCTGGTCTGACTCCAGTGCCCCTCCAAGTGGTCTCTTCTCCCCTTCCTTGAGACTCCAGCAGTCTTGCACAACTTGGAACATTTCTAGTTATGCCAAGTTGTTTTATCCTTCTAGGCTTTTCCCCATGCTCTTCCTCAGGGCCAGGACTAAGGCGACAGAAGTAAGGGATCTAGGGTGCGACATTTAAGGAGGGGCTCACTCTCAGGGATGTGTGAGCCTGAGAGTGAGTGCCTTCTTAAATCTTGTGTGCCAGAGGCCTGCTTACCTCACTCTGGTCCCAGCACACTCTTCCCTGCCGGTTATGTCTGCCCTCTTTCTCCGCTTGGAAAGTCCTGATCATGCTCCGGGTTTCTACCTCCTCCAGGAGCCCGCCCAGCCTGACCTTGACACATAGAGACGTTTTTCCTTGGCCACCAGCTCCCTAATGAAGAGGGGCTGCAGATGAAGAGCAGGAAAGCTCAGTGTATTGTTTGTAGGAATATAATCCTGTCTAAGTTCATTATTTACTGTACCTGGTTGTGTTTCCATCATGTGGGCTTAGTCATCTGTAGTTAATCCTTTTGTTTTTATGAAGTCCTTAAAGAACCCTTTAGATGTTGTTATGAAAGAGAGACATCTGCCTTGGGTGAACCCTAACAGACAATTAAATTAGAGTCCAGAGAGGACAGGGGGCTACTCTCTTTTCTGTGTCCTGCATAATAGTAGTGAACAATTACACAGTGTTTCCTGCGAGCCAGGAGCTGGTCTAAGTGTTTCACACATGTTAACTCACTTATTCCTCCCCACGCTCTGTTCACAAGGTGCTATGATGATCCTCTTCATCTTGCAGATGTGAAAACTGAGGCTCAGGATGATTAAGTAACTCACCTAAGGTCGCACAGTGAGTAAGTAGCTGAGCCGTCTGGCTCTGGAGTCTGTGCTCTCGGCTAGCAGCCTCTACTGTTGCTCCTTTTATGTTTATGGAGTAGCCGATCGCCTACAACCTAACCCGTCTAGCAGACGGGAGATGCCGAGAGTGGCTTAAGGCCCTCAGTGAGACCCCTGTGAAAAGGCAGATGCCATTATCCCCTGGGATCAAATCAATTGATCAGACTGGCCACTGAGGCAGCAGGGCCACAAGACTGGAAATAAGGACTGATGAGCTTGAAGTGAAGCCTGGCCTAGACAGGGTAGACCAGCTGTTTCTTGGCCAGCCCCATTTCAATATTTCTGAGTAGCCCAGGTTGGTACGCAGGGGCATGGGGTTACTGGTGCACAGAATGGTTCTGTCTTTCATACCTTGCCTAGTAGGCATTCAAAAAAATATTTGTCGATTGGATTTGAGGTTATGTCTTCCTAAGCCCAGCCAATATTACCGTCTTTCTATTGAACAGCGACCTGCCCAATAGCCTGGAACAGGCGGGCAAAACCCAATTCCGTCTCCTCGCTTAGCAGATGGCTTAAAATGCTTAGGCAACCGAAATAACAAAAGGATGCTGTGAGTGTTTCAAAATATTTATAATCCCATTGCATCTTGTTACTGTAATCCCCAAATCTCTGCATTGACCTAACTCTTAACAAGTTGACCCTGTGGCCTTTGCTCATCTCCTAGCGACAGTGATCAACCACAGGACCAACTGAAAATTGGATGGAAAAGGTCAGAAGGCAATAATAGCTCCAGTCTAAGATCGCTAAGAGTCCCGATGCCCTTTGCTCATCAGCGTGGTTGGTTGCGGCTCTTAAGCCTCTGGGCCCTGGTTCAGATGTACAGACCTACAGAACCAGCTTGACCTTCCCCATAGCAAACTCATCTGGGTTTGGCCTCTCGCCTGCCTCCTATACCTTATAATCTCTTGTATAATTACTGTTTCCTGCCCTAGACTTATCCTGGCCATTCTTAGCTCTTCATTTGTACTAGCCATTTATTGCCGTGTAACAAATTACTCCAAAACCTAAGTGTTTTAAAGCAACACATATTTATTACCTCACACTGTCTCTGTGTACCAGTCAAGAATCTGGGAGCGGGCTTCCCCAGTAGTGTTGGCTCTGGGTATCCCATTAGACTACAATCTATCCACTGAGGCAGCAGTGGTCTAAGGCTTACCTGGGCCTGGAGAATCTGCTTCCACACTCATGTAGCCATTGGTAGGCATCACCCCACAAGCCTCTCCGCAGGGCTGTTCTAATGGGGCATCTCGCTGCCCCCTGAGCAAGCCGTCTAAGGGAGGGAGGGAGTGCCCAAGATGGCAGGCTCAATCTTTTACAGCCTAATCTTGGAAGTGATAGATTGTCACCTCAGCTGTATTTTATTGGTCACATAGCTGACCCTGATACAGTGGGGGAGGGGACTATGCAAGACTGTGAAAATCGGCGGGGGTGGGGGGAACAGGGATCATTAGGGACCATCTTGGGAACTGACTGCCACGTCGTCCTTGCCCTAGTGTGAGCCAATTTAATTAAAGTACATCCTTCTTTCAAAGTTTCACCTTGGGTTTTTCAAGCTGATTACTGAGCCTTGTAAAGCCTATAAAGCTGTTCTTTCCTATGACTGAAACAAGACTTGGTTGTTCTATTCTTCATTCCATTAAGTAGTTAGTGCCTCCTCTCTGCTAGGCACTGGGCCAGATGCCCTCCTACCTGACCAGGAGTGCACAGAGGACCTTCTTGGCTTTGCCTGAAGAGTAAAATCATGGAAACTTCCAGCTAAGGAGGATGAAAATGGATGTAAAGCTGTCAGTAAGACATGGCTAATGAAAGGGAACATTTCCGAAGCCCTTGCTATGGGTCAGGCATTGTACCAAATGCTTTGTAAGCACCGTGCCCTTCCCTCTCCATCCACATCCTTGTTATGTCCACCACATAGATGGGGAAACAGGCTTAGAGCCTGGCCCCGGGGGCACAGCCCAGGCTTGGTTTGACTGACAGAGGGGCCTGAGCCTTCCACCAGGCCTCTGATGGGTCTGCTGTGGCTCAGCAAGGCTGATGAGAAAAAGGAGACTACAGGAGTCTCCTAGGAGCAAGAGAAAAGAAAAGCGCCCCAAACTGAGGGATTATAACCACAGAAATATATTCTCTTGCCGCTCTGGAGGCTAGAGTCTGACATCAAGGTATCAGTAGGGCCATGCTCTCTGAGGCTCTAGAAAAGGACCCTTCCTTGCTCTTCCTAGATTCTGGGGTTGCTGGCAATCCCTGGAGTCCTTGGCTTGCTGCCACGTCCCTCCAACTCTGCCTCCGTTGTCACCTGGCATCCTTCCTGTGTGTCTGTGACCTCACATCATCTTCGCTTTGCCTATGTCTGCCTCCAATGTCCCTCTTTTTATAAGCATGTCACTCATGGATTAGGGCCCATTCCAATCTACTATGACTTCCCCTGAATTTGTTTGCATCTGCAAAGACTGTGTTTCCAGCTAAGGCCACATGCTGAGATCCCTGGTGGATGTGAATTTCGGGGGACACTACTCAACCCAGGGCAAAGACCATCAGAGCTGTCAACAGCCCTGAAAAAAGCCTGAAGGGAGTAACCCATATGTGTATGTTGGTGGGATCGGGTCTTCCTGGCCACTGTGGGAGCAGGAGAAAGGAGACAGACAGAAACTGACCCTAATGAAAGAAGACACTAATTCGAAAACATTTTTTCCCAGCTCGTTCTGAATGCCAGGCTTGGTTGTTTGCCGGCTGGGATGGGGGGCTTTTTTTGTGTCTTTTTTGTTTTTTTGTTTTGTTTTTATTTTAAGATTTATTCATTTATTTGAGAGAGAGAGGGAGAGTGTGCAAGCAGGGGGAGGGCAGAGGGGAAGGGGAAGCAGACTCCCCACTGAGCAGGGAGCCCCATGCACTGATCTCATGACATTGAGACCATGACCTGAGCCCAAACCAGCAGGCCGATGCTTCACCGACTGAGCCACCCAGGTGCCCTGCCTCTTTTGGCATTTATCATTACATGAACTCATCTATATTGAGCTGTTTTACTCAGCATACCCAGTTTATAGGGAAAAAGGAAACGAAATCTGGTGGCGGCTTCTGGATGGCAAGAGGAGTCCCCTCTTCAGATCTGCCAGCAACTTTGTAGAGTTAAAAGTGAGCACGGAAGTAAGTTAAAAGTCTCTCTTTGGGGGCGCCTGGGTGGCTCAGTGGGTTAAAGCCTCTGCCTTCGGCTCAGGTCATGAGCTCAGGGTCCTGGGATTGAGCCCCGCATCGGGCTCTCTGCTCAGCAGGGAGCCTGCTTCCCCCCACTCTCTCTCTGCCTGCTTCTATGCCTCCTTTTGATTTCTCTGTCAATAAATAAATAAAATCTTTAAAAAAAAAGTCTCTCTTTGTCTTTGAAAACCTGAATGAAACTCACCCTGTGTAACGGGCCTTGTGATACTGGGATACACCCTTTCATCTTATAACCACCAGCCAGCACCAAGGGGTAGTTTCTTGAAGGGCAAGAGATAATCCTAAAACATATATATGTATTTAATAACACAGTAGGCCTTAGCACCCATGAGAATATTTAAAACAATTCGGGAGCTATTTACGTCTTCAGCCATAGCCATTTCTTGGCATAACAGCATCCATAAATTTACTGCCCAGCATAGAACAATAAATTTATCCTAAACACTACAGCTCACAATCTACAGGGATGTCCCCTGGTTGTAATATATTTCAGGATAGGGTGGACACACTCTGTTTTCTATATGCAGGCTTCTTCAGGTCTTCTGGACTTCAGCAATGCCTCCCTTCCATCCTGCTTTTCCAGCCTGGAGTTGGGTCCCTGATGGGTCACCTACTCCCTCCCCACGTCATTCCCTGAATCACTCTTTGTTCTCCTCAGAGTGTGCTCCAGTACCGTCATCTGTCTGGCCCTGGCCTCCAATGCCTATTCAGTCAGAAAGTACTAGGCATATGCCCGGGCTCGGTTCAGGTCAACCTGAGCCCCTGCCCTGAGCTCATGACCCCATGTTAGTACTCTCGGTGCTAGCTTGTCACTCCATGGCCAAGACCCGCCCAGACCTGCCATGTCAGTATCTTGGGTGCCAAATTCCCCACCAATGGCCATTCTTTTTTTCGGAGGTCACTGTTTTTTCTTTCTTTCTTTTTTTTTTTTTTTTGGTCACTGTTTTCATTTACAGTAAAAATCCAGGTGTCTAGTAGCTTTAAGGTTTCGTTTGTTGGTTCTTTGTTTTTATTTTTGTTTTTTCTTTTGTTTCGTCACTCATGGCCTCTTCCTGCTTTGCCAGAGATCAGAACCCAGATGTGAAATCTTGGAGCACATGGTACATTGAATCATTGCTTGCAATTCTTCATGCCCTCCCTGTATCAAAATTCTGTATCATCGCCCTTTATTTGATGGCTTTCAAGTGTCTCCCATTATGGTGGGTGGAGTCTTCTTCCCCCCTCCCCATGAATGTTGGGCTTGGGCATATCACTTACCTTATCCAAAGAAATCCAGGCAGAAGTGACATTAAACCACTTCCAGACTGAGGCCTCAAGAGTCATCATTTCCTCTGGCCTCTTTGCACTCTTGTGATCTATCAGGAGTAGAGTTTTTTTCCCAACTACCCTCTTCAGCCTGGGCCCCATTACAAACACATATGAAGCAGATCTGAACCCCACCCACAGCCAAGAACAGAGCTACCCCTGCCAACCCACAGACTGTGAGAAAAATGAACGATGCTGTTTGCCCATGAGCTTAGGGTGGTTTGTTACACAGCATTGCAGCTGTAGCTAACACAGGTTAGTTCCCCTGACTTCTCTGCGCATTCGTTTCCTCATCTGTAAAATGAGGCCACTGGATCATAACCAAGGCACTCCACCTCTCTTCTGCCCCTACGCTACTGAGGTTTCTGGAATGCACCCAATAGTAAGAGAGACTAAACGTAGCAGAGTCAAACATTACAAATCTCTAAAGAAAGAGAAATGTTCATTCCATTTAGGAGTAGCCTCAGAGGGAGTCATTTCAGTGGGGCTGAAGGATGAATGGGAGATAAGAATGGGAGCAAGTGTGAGTTCCTCTTTCTAGCCCTTTGGAAAGAGGAGGATGGGTGGAGCAGCAGCTGAGGGAAACACACAAAGAGGTGGGGAGTTGATTGGTTGGCCGGCTGGCTTCCTTGGATGTTTGAAGATGAGAGGGATTAGAATCTGCAAAGAAACATTTACAGTGTCATAGTTAAGGGGTAACGAAGGTGAGGGCTTAGACAGGAGTGTGCAGGAAACAAAAAGTCTGGTCTATGAGAGAAGGGAAGACTTCCCAGGATTTAGGTACTGATTTGATATGCCTCATTTACATTTCCAGTTGTCAAACCCATGGGCGAGGCATGTGTCAACCAGTGAAACAAAGGCCAAATGGCAAAAGAATTGTTGCACGTACTGTTCAGATCAGAGGAGAAATGTAAATTTTGTCATAGGAAAATTTTACATTTTTCTGGAAAGCGAATCAGGTTTAAAGCTTGATTTATAAAGCACTTGCCAAGAAATAGATTTTCTTCCTTTTAAACACCTGCAACTAAGAGATACACAACTGCCATCAAATAGACTAATAATAATATATGTGGATGTAAGATTTATCGATCACGATATACTCATACTCCCCTTTCAAGGAGACAAAAGAAGGATGACTCTGTCTCCACTCTGTCATTGGAAACTGAAGCTCAGGAAGGCAACCGGAGTCTCAGACCCTCTTCTTGAGAGAAAAGTCCATCTCTTCTACATCACCTTCCTTCCCAGTTTCTTCAGAACCTGCTGCCTTTTCTGGCTCCTGTCCCCACCACCCCATCACTGGCCACCTCCAACAGCATCTAAGACCTCATAGTTGCTAAATCCAACAGGTTTTTTGCAACCTCATCTCACTTGTTCAAGGTCAAAAAGCAACCTGTTGGGAGAAGCCCAAGATCACTCAAAACAAGGCCACTTGTTTGAAATACAGCTGTCCTCACTTTGAGCTGTCCTCACAATGAGAGCATTCCCGAAGAGCATGGGAGAATTCGGAATGGTGTTAAAATTAATTAATCAATTGACTGAAATTGAAAACGAAATCATGAGTTATCACCCCAGATCTACATAATTATTATTGAGTGTAATCCTGCAGCGATCCAATAATAACTAGCTATCCCTTATCCAACATTACTGGGCCCGGCCAGTCTATTCCATGTCTTAACTCATTGACTCTTGCAAACACGCTAGGAGGCGAGCACAGTTACTGTCCCTATCTTACAAATGGGGACCCTGAGATGCAGAGACCTTACCAACTTGCTTAAGTTTGCAAGGCTAGCCAGGGTTTGAATCCAGGCAGTCTGGTTCCAATGCTCACACTCTGGACCATTGCACAAGCGCAGAAAGGCAGCCAAGAGTGAAGTGGGTTTTAGTGAGTTTTCAAAGACAGTGTTGAAGAACCGACACACTGCTCAAGTGCCTGAGGGTCCTTGGGTTTCCCAGATGGGTGCCGCAGTCACCTTTGCATGATGATTTGTTTAGCAACCCTTCCCTTATTAATAGTGCAGAGATGACATTCACCCACAGCCCAGGCCCACCTGGCTATACAGACGATTATTAAGATCCAGAATTCAAGTCAATGACATTTGGTTATATAAGAAATGAAATCGGTAGTTGGTTGCAATGGTATGTAGCCAGAAATGAATGGAAATTCTCTAGGATAATATTCGTAGCAGCAAGAACTAGCTTGTGTTGGGAGTCCCTATATCCCAAGCCCAGGCCACACTGAATTCTATCTATATTATCTCTCAGTTTGCTTTAGTTCAACAAGAAATTTGTGAGCTTATTTACCCAATAGAAATGTATTGAGTAGCCCAGGCACACTGCTGGGCACTTGAGATGGAAGGTGTGTAAGACCAAGTCCTGCCTTTGGGGAGCTCACCTTAGATAAGCGGAAAGTGAGAGAAGGGACCAGATGCAGTGGGGCCTGGAGCACAGGGAATGCAGAGGCTCTCACCTGAACCAAGGTGGGGAGGGACTCAGTAGAGGGAAGGAAGCGGGTGATAAACAGCATGGTGCCTGGAAGGAACTGTGAGCAGCAGAGAGAAGAGGGCCAGGCGAGAAGCAGTGGGAGATGAACAAGCAGAGGGGGAAGGGACCAGGTCAGAGATGGGGAGGGGTGGCGGCAGGCCAGGGAGACTTCATTCCCTCAGCCCGGCGGTCACCATGGAAGGGTTTTCGGCAGGACAGTGGTGAGCTCCCGAGGTGTGATTCCGGCTGCAGAGTGGCAGGAGGCAGGGAAACCACTGGGAGGCGGTTTCCAGCCAAGAGATGCTCTTGAGATCCTGGACGACAGTAGTAGAGGAGAGAAAGAGGAAAGAACAATTCAAGGACACTTGGGAAACAAGACTGGCAAGAGTGTAGACTGGTTGGCCATTGAGTGAGTGAGAGTTGGCCTGGTGGCCAGGTGGGAAGGTGTCATGTGTCGAGAGGCGGGGACTGTCAGCCTTCTCTTACTAATGAGGAAACTAACAAGGATGGAATGACTTTTTTCTGGTGGAAAAGTGTGTCCTAAACTGTAAAGACCTCGCTGATTTCCACGGTGCCATCTTTCTCCTGAAACTTTCCCAGTTACCTTCCTTTATCATCCTTTTTGTCATGAGGCGATGCTCCCAATTTTGGTCACTTTCTGTTTACAAAGAGTTCAAACCCTGAAATGTATACCTGACCATGCTTTACGGAGCTTATAGCCTGGGGTCCCCAGAAGCCTATTGATTTGCAAAGGTAGGAAGGGGGTACATGAGTTAGTTTCAACATTTCAAAGAGTCTAATGTGAATCGGGCAGTTATTGACAATAAGGTCTTGCAGGTTAACGAAAATGTCAGGTTTCTTTGCTGTGGAGTAGAATTATAACTTGGTACATTAATGCTGGTTTTCTCATTCATCAGCCATTCTCATTGGTAAAACTTCTATCATTGTCTTGGAATGATTAAAATGGGAAAATAAATCAATCGTTACTTAAATATGCATTGTTATTTAGACAATAGGACCTATGGGGAAATAATATAAACAATGAGTGTTTGCATTGCTTTAAACTGTGGGGATTAGTGTTCAGTAGAACAGTGAAAGGGGAGGTGTTTGTCCTTTGATGCCTCCCTTCGGGGGTCTGGATGCCTCCTGCCCCCCCTGCACTATTGTCAGGGTACCCTGGTCAGACCCCAGAAGCTCTATGATCCCCGTATGCCACCTCTGAATGGCTGTGTCCTGCATTCTGTCCCATCCTCTCCTTTGCAGCAGAGCCCTGCTTTTCAATTTCTCATGCGACAATTACTTTGTCTATTCATGAGAATGTGATCCACTGCACATCAATGAGGGAGAAGCCGCACACAGCCTTGAAAACCTTCAGCATTCAATGAGTGTGTGAACTAAGAAGTCATTTATTTACTCTTTCAGTGAGCCACGTGCAGGGCATTCTGCTAGGTGTTGGGAACACAGGGCCCCTAGAGTGCAAGCAAGTCGGAGGGAGATTGATCCTGCCATCCCCGGTGCTCACACGCCCACACGTGCATCTCGGTGACCTGAGGCATGGTGACGATCATTAAGGTTTATTGAGCAGCTACTGTGCACAAGGCACTCACTGGCTCAAGATTCAGCCCTGTGCTCAGGGGCTTAGAGTCAGTCTAGGAACACAAGACACGTGCATCCACAATAAGATCATACAGTAAGTGCCGAGATGGCTATAGACACAGAGGGGCTCTACGGAAGTTCAAGGTGGGCAGGGCTCCTGAGGGCTGGCTGGTTAAGTCACCTTCGAGAAGAGGGGCATTTGGCAAGGTTTGAAAGGATGGCTGGGGTTTACACAGAGAGAGGAGGACAGTAGGGCCTGCCATGAGTGAGCAAGGATAGGGAGAAGAAGGGGTGTGTTGTGTGCAGGCAGGAGGGAAATGCAGGGGAGGACCTGAGGGCACCTTTTGGTTGACATGTGGGCGCAGAGGCTGGTTTTGGCGCACAGGGCTGGCTCTCCCTAGGGTGTCCACGTGGGGTGCTCAGAAAACAGGGTTTTGGTTTGAAGCCACTATTTCTCGAGGTTGGCTTTGCTTCCAGGCCATCTCTGACCCTTGTTTCCCAGATACCTTTGAGCAAGGAAAGGGCCGTCCTCCTTCTGGGACCCTGTTCGGGAATTGCTTCTGCTGAGGTGAAACCCAAGACACACCTTTGCAAGGAAGCTGAGGGTGGCCCGGCAGCATGGCCCCGTGCCAGACTCTGCCAGGGGACCGGAGACAACCGAGAGCCCAGGGCTCTGGGGTCTCCCCACCCAGCCAACTCTCCCCCCCACCCCACCTGTCCCCAAAGAAGCTGTGCAACATCACATTCCTGGCAAACCAGGAACGAGGTGGCTCTCCATAATGGAAGCACCAACGCACTGCAGCACGAACTGTCCCTCTCCTTCTCTCCCCAAAGTTCCGTCCCCATGTTCAGATACACGTTATACATAGAAATCCCTGCCATACTGCTCAGGTTCCTAAAGGGAGGGCACTTACCCCCAGTGGCAAACGACAGCCTATGAAGACGCTCATTATTATGACATCCAGGGGTGGAGGGAAGGGTTCATTCAGTAGCTTTGTTTCTGGAAGAGCCACTGTTCTCCCAGGGAAAGCAGCACCAAGCATATACTCAAGCATCGCAGCAAGGCGCCGACATAAATCCGATTATTTGCTTTGTCTGTAGAATGAATGAGAGTCTTCTTTCATCTCCGCCCAAAGACTAGATGCTACGAGAAGTCCGAGCTCCTCACACGATAAGAGGAAGTACGACCACAAGTATTAAGATTGTTGCTGTTGTTTTCTTTAAAACGAAACAAACCCAAAAAGCTAAGAAAAATGCATGTGCCCGTGAGAGGGGCCCCTCCACAGAGTCCCCAGGCTTCCTCCTGACTGAACAACAAGAAGCCCGATTATTTTATAATCGCATTTTATTTTGAGCCGGAAATAATGCTGCCCAGTCGAATCACCTATTTGCCAAAATTTGGTCTGTTTAAAAAAAAAAATCAATCCATTCTCAAAGAGATGACAACTGGTTGCCTTGAGGTTGTCGAAAGACTGCCTCCAGACAGCAAGGGCCGTTCCTAAAGAGAAGTGCTAAGACTGTGTTTCCTGATAGCGGCAGATCTGCAGCAAAGGGTTAGCCTATCAGGAAAATGCCTTTGAAGGTCATAAAATTCATTTGGCTGTATAAGTTCTGGTGTGTATGCTAAAATGATCAGTCACGTTACTTTATAGTCACACCTCGTACTCTCATTCTGGAAAATCAATAAAGTGAGGAGAAGGCCAGGGATATTGTGTGTAACTATTTAAAAGAGAAAACAAAAACAAAAAAAATAATATTCTGTGAAAATGGTCCTCGAGGAAGCACAGACCTAGTTTTCCAAAACGGGTTCAATTTTATCTCCAAGCTCATCACTGAGTTATTAAACCAAAGGACCCATCGTATCTTAAACAAAAAAGTACAAAAAACTAAAAAGGGAAGTAGCATGCCTCTTTCTCTAGATGCTCTGGGGCAGCGGAAATTATCCATGGCCTTTAAAATGTATTTCTAAAATGTGTCCATTATTCATACTCTTAATGTTTTGTTCCACCAAGTGTTACAAACCCTGACATTGTGATACTTCCTCACCCGAAATTTCTCCCTTCTCTCCTCTGGCACGTCAATCCTTCCTTCTATATCCAGTCCCAACCCCAGACCCTTCTGCTTCCCAGAGCCACCTCTGAGGGGCTGGCGACCCAGAGAGTCTGAGGAGCGAGGGCTAGAAGGCAAAACGAGAGTCGTGCGAGAAGCCATAATGAGGCCCCGAAAAGCTGCTTTGAGAGAGTACTTCCCGATCCCTGGGACACTCTCTCCTCTCCCCTGGAACCACTGCTGAGGATGAGTAGGGTGTCTGGGCAGAAGAGGGAGCAGTTCCTAGTGGACCACTTGTGTTTTATCTGACTCGTTTTTCACCGGCAGGGGCTGCTTCGGAACAGACTGGCCCCTGCCAGTAAGCCTTCTTGGAGAAGGCACTCAGTGGTCACGTGGGCCAAGTGCCCAGAGCGTGCAGGAAGCACTTTGGTGGCATTCCTGGCGGATGTTGAGGGACGCTCCCCACCTCCCAAGGCAGCATTCCTGCCATCGTCAGACAGCTGTGGATATCCGTTTACTTCGAGGCTGAACCGGAGCCAGCCTGCACGTTGGCCCTCCTTTACTCTCTAGACTCCGTGCCCTCTATGCCCTGAAGTAAACAGCTTGCAGAGGGATCGTCCACATATTTTACTCTGTTCAGCAGCCCCTCCCTTTCCACCAGGCTACACAGCTGCCTGACCACCACCAACACATCCGACCACTCTTTTCAAGGGAACGTCTCAGCTGGTCGAGATCGCCCTGCTCACTATGGCCGTCCACAGCATTTCTTGATCCAGTAAAGCTCAGGAAAACTGGGTTAGGTGAAGTTAAACAGATGTCTTTCCTGCAGAACTTTTGGGGCCTTTGGTATGAGGCCCCTATGAATCTCCAAGAAGGCTTACCATCTACTTCATTTCCCATTTTTAGAAACAGAACTTGGGAAATGGTAACCAAACTGGTCTTCAATTACCCTTATTCTGCAGCTAGACGTCTCTCTTTCCCCCTCTGATTATACCAGGGAGCACCTTATATATGGCTTCCTTGCTGACTAATTCAAGGTTTCTCAGCTGGGCTCTGTACTAGCCCAGTGGTGGTGCCTTTTTTTTTTTTTTTAAGTTTATTGAGGTATGATTGACAAATGAAAATTGTATATATTTAAGGAATACAACTTGGTGTTTGAGATTGGTATTCCCTGTATAATGATTACCACAATTAAGCTAACACATCCATCACCTCACATAGGTACCATTTCTCTGTGTGTGTGTGTGTGTGTGTGTGTGTGCACACACACACATGTGTGGTGAGAACACTTAAGATTACCCTCTTAGGAAATTTCACGTATTCAACATTATTACTAACTACAGTTACCACGCTGTACGTTCGGTCTCTAGAACTTGTCCATATTATAACTGAAGGCTTGTACCCTCTGACCAGCATCTCCGCATTCCCCCCACCCTCCAGCCCCTGGCAACCACCATTCTACTTGCGACTTCCATGAGTCCACTTTTCAGATTCCACATCTATGTGAGATCACGCCATATTTGTCTTTCTGTGTCTTATTTCTGTGCCTTTCTGGCTTATTTCATGGAGCATAATGCCCTCCAAGTTCATCCACATTGTTACAAATGGTGGGTTTCCTTCCTTTTTAAAGCTGAATAATAGAGCTTTGTCCTTATGGATCACAATTTATCCATCCATGGGTCAGTAACATGTAGGTTGTTTTCATCCTTTGGTAGTTGTGAATAATGCTGCAATAAACACGGGAGTACAGGTATCCCTTCAAGATGCTGATTTCATTTCCTTTGGATATGTACTCAGGAGTGGAAGTGTTGGATCATGTGGTGGTTCTATTTTTAATTTTTTTAGGAACTTCCCTACTATTTTCATAGTGGCTACACCAATGTATGTTCCACCAACAGTACGCGAGAGTTCCCTTTTCTCTACATGCTCACCAACTCTTGCTCTCTCTTGTCTTCTTGATGATCGTCATTCTAACAAGTGTGACATGATTGCTCTGGGCTTGGATTTGCGTTTCTGTGATAATTAGTGAGGTTAATTACTTTTTCCTATACCTGTTAACCATTAGTATGTCTTCCTTGAAAAAAAAA
>CM053614.1:10062545-10076115 GCA_028646535.1 Procyon lotor
TTAAAAAAAAAAAAAAACAAACGAACTCTTTTACCTTCTTCTTTCCAAATTCCCATATACACTTCATAATGAAGAAGTCTTTATTAAGTACGCATCGCGGTCTCTGTTGGACGGGGTGGCTGAGGCTTACAGAAACAGCAAGCCTGCAACAATTTAGAAAGGGGTCACCGAGTTGGTGCAAGCTGAAAACACAACAGGCTTTCGGAGAAAGGGGTGACTCCTGTGGGCACAGCTGTTAAGATCTGTACTGATCTGCAAAGGCTGAGAAGAACCAGCAAGAAAAATACCGGCTGAGATCAGAGGCTGGAATCAGCCTTCAAATAACGTTTCCGACGCACCAGTGCCACGGGCTGGGCATCGGGGGGTGGGGGGGTGTGATGAGAGATAGGATAAAAACAGCACTGAGCGGGGACTCCTGAGTGCTCTGGAGAAAGAGGAGAAGTTTCCCTGAGGAGATGCCCCTGAACTGAGCACTCAGGAAGGAAAGAGAAGAGGAAGGGAATTCCAAGCATGGAACAGCAAAGGAAGGATGCGCGCGGCAACGCGACTGCTTTCAGAACAAGATATGGGGGAGGGCTGGGGGGGAGGAGGCCGCTGAAAGAGGCCAGAGCCAAACGCTAAGTCCTGGGTGCTGGTCTCGTGGATGTGTACTTACCTTCACCCCCATTAAACCAAGTGCTACAAGGACTTATGTGCCGTGGATAGAGATTTCTGGAATTGCAGTGAGACGTGAGACCTCACCTCTCCCGGGCAGGAGCTCACAGGCCAGTTGAGGAGGCAAGAAGCAGTCCTCCTAGTTCTCCTTTCTCAGAGTTTAGGCTCTGCACGACAATCTTATCTGGCCCAATGGCGAAGACGACTCTCCAAGGAAAGACAAGGGAGTTCGAATGGTCAAGACAAGCCACCATCCACGGTTTCTTCTTAGGAGCAAGGTGGCCATGGGGATCTGCCCACCTCCAGCTTTCCCTGAGCACCCCTCTCTCTCCCACGAGTACCTCTCAAGAGAATGAAGCAGGCGGAGAGGCCCCTCTTCATTCAAGCAGGAGTCGGCTGCTCACAGGCTTCCTAGAGCCTTGCTTGGAAAAGGACGCTTGAAAGCCCAGGAATGGTCCCCTTGAGCTGGATCAAGGGATAGACCCAGGAGCTCTAGAGTCACGGCCACAGCCACCGTCTTCTGCTGCCTGCTTTCCTTCAGCACGATCCCCTCCAGACACAAGTTTCCCCCAGAGCCTCCATGTGTCCACGCCCCTGCCTCGGCCATCGGGTCCCGACCTCCCCGTTCCTGACCTTGGACCAGAGAGCCTCCACTCCAGGCCTGGCACACATTAACAGATCCACAAATATTTTTGAGATAACAAATGGAAGTCAGCTTTCACTTCCTATTTGCCATCTCTGCTTCATGCCTTTATCTAATCTCTGTGTCTTTGGCCCAGGTTGGTAATATGGCCCCAGGAGTGGATTACAAATGCACAGCTGCCTTGCTGAATGATGCGGTGTTATTGTCCACAGCTTCCCCGATCTACACTGATTATCCCATCCAGTTACAGCCGCCTGTCAGTCAGGACACATGCCCTTGCCCAGAACCAGAGCAACACTAACGTATGCAGTCCATTCATTCGTTCATCAAACATTTATCGAGGCCATGCTGTAAGTCAGGCACTGAGCCGGGAGCTGAGAACACAGAAACGGAAAAAAAAAAAAAAAACCCCAACAAAGATAGAAACGTGTAGAAGTGTCTAATACCAACATTAATGCTGTGAAACGGCCTGGAGGATTCAGGCGGGACATGCTTTGAGAAAACCACGGTCGGAGCATAGCTACTGATGGGAAAATAGATTCATAATTGGGTGAAGAAGAAATTTACAATATACCTGAAGCACTAAAGAATTCCCTTCCTCTGCAGCTAGCTGAAATGGTGGTGGCTGACATCTACGAAGCTCCTACTATGTGTCGAGACTGTGGTGTGTGCATCCCTGAGCCCAGGAACACTTTGAGATGGATGAATGGGGGGCTTGGGGGGGCGGGGGATGAGAGCGACTCATGGCTCCTGGTTTTGCATGTGGCTGGTTTCAAGGCAAGATAAGGGGCACTGAGAAAAGTTCAAAAGATAATTAAACCAGTTAAAAAGCAAAAACAGCACTGGGACTGAAGCTGAGTTTCAGAGCCAATTTCCAAGAAGTCATTTCATCATCACAGAACATCAAACGTGAATTCCATTTTCAGCTATGCAAATTCCAAAAGAATAATACCTTGCATTTGCATAATGCTTGATGCTTTTCAAAGTGCTTTCCCAGTTATTAATCTATGAGAGGCTTTATTAGCAACAGAAACATAAATTGAAATTCTGCTCAAACTCGAGTTCTCCATTAATTTTTCCACTTTCCCCTCAAAAACCGGAGCCACGTAGATCCAGGTGCTTTGGATCGAGTGGGTAACTGTAGTGAGTTTAACCGACCGGGTGCATACGCATAAATGGGCCCATATTGTGTGACCTCCCATCTACAGAGGCAGACCTTCAGCAGAGCTGGACTTTGAAAATAATTAATTCCAGACTGTGGAATTAACCAGGTAACAAGAAGCTCCTCTCGGTTCAAATCTGAGATCCTTTCAGGATCTTCTGCGCTCCGTTCATCAGAATCCATTCCCTTCTACCAAATAGCAGAAAGCTAGGAAATTAGTTCTACCACTTTGTCCTTAAACCTACAGAAATCCCTGCCCGTGTCCTCCTGCCAGGTGGCCCACGATGCCAGACAATTCCTGTGTCCCTCTTGTTTTTAAATGTCCCATGAACCGAGAGGCTGAATCCACAGTATCCCCACCGCGGGAAGCGGATCTCAGAAAAGCGAGGGGAGAAGATACAACGCATACGAGGAAATACTTCCCCCCCAAACCTTTCCAATTTGTTTCTTTTTCCATCTTTCGAACTTAATTATGTGTAGTGTTCTCAGTCACTGAATCACCAGCCTTTCCTGACACCTCGATCTCATGCATTTTAGCAAAAGATTAACCTGGCTGTTTGCTTTTAATTCTGAAGCTGTGTTAATACTCAACTCCCTCTAGATTAGAAGAGAAGAAAAACACTCCCACCTCCCCCTCCTTGGCTCCAGCAAGGCTCCAGGGCCGCTGATGCTGACAATGTCACGGTCGTGGGAACTTGCTGGCTCACTTACCATTTCAGGAGGGCCAAGAGGACCACTGAGAGGGCCACTGCCACCATTGGGCCATTCACTTCTAGTTCGAGAAACCCCAAGACTTCCATTGTCGCTGAGAGTCTCTAGAAGGGCGATCCTCCGGAGGAAAGAGGGAGGCTGATCCCCCTGCTACTGCAGGGACCCCGATCCGCAGATGGAAGAAGGATCAGGCAAGCAAGACCGTATCACGTCAAGCAGGTCCCCAAAATGTGCTCTCCGTCAGAGTGTCTCCTTATAAAGAGGAAGGAAGAGGAGGGAAAAAACACAGGGTTTCAGCGTAAGGCAATGAATCAGCAACTTTATTTTCTGGAGGACTACACTGTCAATAAACATTTATGTTAACTTCCCAGGGAATTAGAAGCAGGACTGGTCCCATGTTTGCTGAGATGCTAACTGGGTGCAACCATAGACTTCTACTCCGACCAGTAGTCTATGGAGAAAAAGACTCTTCTTCAAAAAAAAAAAAACCTAATTCATAATTCAGTGAAGATGTGGGGTCTAGAGACTCTGAATGTCCCAGAAAAAATTGAGGTCAGATATCAGCCTGATGGAAAGTGTTGGTGACCCTGAGGACATCCATCCCACAAAGTTCATTGGTTCCTGGGGTCTGAGCGGTCCTTGGTGACTGGCCAATGGAACAGGCCAAAGATCTTGCCTTGTATCAGCATTCTCTTGATGAGTTGGAGGATTTCTCCCAGGTCTAAAAGCATGTGCATAGGCTCACAGGCATGGGTCCTTCGTTCTAGCTCTGAGCTTATCTGACTAAAGTAGACAGAATCATTTGTTTTGCTTATTAGTCAGCTTATTACACTTTTAATAATGGGGAAGTGTATCAGAGAGTGAGTCATTCGCTCACCATTATAGTCATCCGTTCACTCAACGTATACAGGGGCCAGGCTCTGTGCTAAGTTGACAGTGTTTGAAAAATGGAAGTTGTACCAGGCTCTGGGAAAATGCCTCGGGGGAGAGGTAGACAATAAACAGGTCGACAAATAAGTAATTGCAAGTTGAGAGCAGTGCTGTGAAGGTCACGAACACAGGGCTAGGACTAGGAACAACCAGGGAGACCCACTCAGGGAGTGTTGCAGGGGAAATCTGTGTGGGAAGGAAGAGCTTGAAGCTCAGATTCTCCGTTGAAAAGGGGTCCATCACGTAACGAGCCATAGGGCACAGCCTTCTGGGCAAAAAGGGGTCACACAGACAGAGGCTCAGAGGTGGGAAAGAATCCCCGGGATGTGAACTGGAATGAGGCCAGTCTTGCTGCCCTAGAGCAGACCAGCTCAGGGAGGCATCTCTTCCCGAAGGGATGGAGACGGTCACCAGAGGCCAGACGGCATAAAGCCACAGTGAGAAGCGTGGGCTTCGTTTTATGTGCCACTTAGGGTTTTAACGTGCTCGTATTTATGTTTGGTAAAAGCATTCTGGCTGCACGTGGAGGATGTGTTGGAGAGGAGCAAGGAGAAAAGCAAGGAGGCCACTTATAAGACCATTCGTGTGTCCGGAGATGAACCTGCTTGGGTAGAGCAGGGATGGAAGGAGAAAGAAGTAGATGAATTTGGAGGATATCTAGGGGGCACCTGGGTGGCTCAGTCGGTTAAGCATCTGCCTTTAGCTCAGGTCATAATCCCAGGATCATGGGATCGAGTGCCGCATCGGGCTCCCTGCTCAGCGGGGAGCCTGCTTCTACCTCTCCCTCTGCCTGCCGTTTTGCCTACTTGTGATCTCTCTCTCTCTTTCTCTCAAAAATAAATAAATAAAATCTTAAAAAAAAAAAAAGATATTTAGGAGTAGACCACAGAATTTCCCAGTGGATGGGGTGTGATAGGGAAGGGGAAGGAGGAAACAAGTCTGACTCCAAGGCTCCAGACTTGAGCTGTGGCTCAATGTATAGAGGTGACATTTACCGAGATGGGGTATTGTTGGGAAGGATCAAGAGTTCAATTTGGGTCCTGTTTAGTCTTAAATGCTGTCAAGTTGGAGAGAGATCTTGGCTGAAAACCGAAATAATAATAATTAATAACAATAATGTCATTTATGGAGTACTAACTCTGGGCCGGTTACTATTCTAAGAGCATCCGTATGTGTTAACTCATTCAGTCCTCATACACAATACCATGTGGCAAAGCTTTATAGTAGCCCCCATTTATAAAAGAAACTCAGACATGGGGTGTGGGACTCCAGAGTCCATTTTCCTAATCAAAAGATTATATTCAAATACGGAAGGCATCAATATACAAATAGTATTTAAATCCAGAGGAAGAGGGGAGTCACACCCACACATAGGATAGCAAGCCACACAAGGGCCAGGTACCTTCCCAATACTTCCCTTTTCTCTGACCATCTGCCCTGCTTCCCCGTTTTTCATTCCTACTTAGGTGCCCCCAACAGCTGTACCCCATGTGCGTCACACTCCAGCCCGGCCCTTTAGGACGTCCACTCCCCTGTCCATATTCCACATTGCCTCTGTCCCATTCAATCAGGACTGTGCTGAAAACGGTAAGGGATCTGCATATGCCCCACTTTACAGAACAGAGCTATGCCTCATCAAGGGTCATCTGAATACGGTGCTTTCAATCACGGAAGCCACGGTATGAGGTCTGGGGGCAGAGTAGTGGGTATGGAGGGAGCACGTCACCATGGCCATGAGTTCAGAGAGTTGGAAGGACCTCACATGTTACTAAGGCCAGTGTATCTATCAGAGAGATGCTTTATGGAAAAAAATCATGTTTTAAGATTCCAAGGTGAAATAAGTATGAGAAAACGTAGGTGTAGGCATCGATAAGTAAGCTTATTTCCTGAACCACGTCTCAGAGACGTGAACTTGCTAATGTCCCTTGTGAAGCTTGGGGACTGCATGCAGAGAGCGGCATTGTATTGACCACAGAGTTCTTGTTAAGGGGACTTTACGAGCACATCCCAGATGGAGGGTTCTTAGGAATGCGCTTTGAGAAATGTTGACCGAACCCAACTCTGATTTATAGAGGGGTAAAAACCCAGAAAAGGAAAGCCACTGGTACAAAGCTTAGGGCTAGAACGTGGTTCTCCCATCTCCCTCTTCAGGCTCTTCGTCTAGAATATACTCCTCGCGTCCCTGCCTGAGCCGGGCACCGGTCCCACCTTGTTCACAGAGCAAACTCTGAATGTTAGTGGCCAGTTCAGAGAGGTCTGACTTCCTTGAGGGGTTGCCAGCTCTCCAAGTGACTGAGTTCCCACATTCCTTCCTCTGACTAATATTTTTGGAGCCCTTTCTATGTGATTTGTGATTTGGAGGAGCTGTGAGGGCTGGGGAGAAATCAGCACACCCTTTCTACACTAGCATCAAAACAGAGATAACATTCAGTGAATTGTAGATAGTAAATTAGCCAACAT
Organism: Procyon lotor; assembly: GCA_028646535.1. Lineage (NCBI taxonomy): Eukaryota > Metazoa > Chordata > Mammalia > Carnivora > Procyonidae > Procyon > Procyon lotor. Next base: position 10,069,106 of record CM053614.1, read on the forward strand.
GGAGTGGAAGGGTCAGATATGAACAATAGTAAGGATTTTTATCAGAGAGTAACACGATTAGGAATGTATCACAATTTTGAAATCTATGATGCAATGCAGGGACATTTTGGGGTTTTTCCACAATGTAGGACAGACTGTCGCCAAGATGCTTATCATAATTAAACATTAGGGCTTTACTCTCTGAATATTTTCTTTTCAGTGGTGTATCTATTTAAAAAAAAATCAACTTTCTAGAACTCTCTTTTAAAATTCTGTAATTCCTAAAGATGAACTCTGTCAACAAATTAGCGCATATCCCCTCACATCCTTCCCTGTGCAAATACAAATGGAGGGAGATTCTTAGTTTTTATAAAAACAAGATCACTGTACCCGTGCCCGTCCACAAGCGGTCTTTTTCACTTACTGGGTGACCTTCCACGTCACACCTGGAGACGTACGTCATTGCCTTCCTCGGATACCACGGTACAGATATGTTGACGCATTTAGCCCATCCTTCACCCAATGGCATTTGGATTGTTTCCAGTCATTCCCCACTACAAATGAGGCTGCAGTGAACATCCTTGTACGTATCGCTGTGGCCTTGGGGAAAGACATGCCAAGCGACAGTCTTCGAAGTGGGAGGGGGGCACCCAAAGATATGCATTCCAAAAAGGCTGGTGGGTGCTTCCCCGCCCCCAGAGGTAGGTTCAGTTCTCCCTCCCTCGAGCTGTGTGTCAGGGTGCCCACTTACCCCACCTGGTGGGACACCCCAGAGCTTGGCTCCTTCTGTCTCAACCCACCCAAGTCCATCCTTTTTTTCTCCTAAATCCAAGGAGACACCTCCCCCAGAGTTGAGTCAACTGTTTTGACTTAAGTCTTGTGTTTCTTTTTAAAGCTTTCACTCCATAAATTCTGTGGTATTTCCTCCATGTTCTCTGTGTTTAAAAACTGCCTATGCAGATGTCTGAGTGGTGCCTTCCTTCTCTGCTGAAGGCTCCCAGCTGGCCTGCCCGAGGCCTGATGTCTCGGGGAGGTTTGAGGCACAGGGGACATTCTCCCTGCCCAGTAGGGCCCCAAGTGAAAGCACAGTGAGGCTTACCCAGCACCATGGAAGTTCAGAGAACATTTACACAGAACCTCATTTCAGCCTAGAGCGACCCTGAGGAGTCGGGGAGCAAGACCTTTCAGTCCTGGGCTCCGAGAGCAGGAAGCTGGAGCTCAGAGATGTAACAGGAGTAAAATCATGCATTAATAAAGTCTGGAGGCCAGGCTCAGGCTCTGATCTTCTGGCTTGAAAACTAGTATTATTCCCCTTAAATCTAAAGTCACACTTTGGCTTAAGAATGCATAGATTACCGCACCAGCCTGTGATGGTGATACAGTTTATCTTTAGGTTTTCCCCTGGGGCACAGAGCTGCTACCATTAAGGAAGATGGAAGGATGGTGTGGGCCCGCGGCTGCTTTATCTCCTTGCAGAAGACACTAGGGCCCCCTTTGGAAGGGGAAAACAACAAGCTCTTCAGATCCATCCAGTATCTTGGAGATTCTCTGTCTACTTTCTGAGAATGCGAGGTCAGAGGAGGGCTCATCCATTCCTTCAGCAAACATTTATTGAACAATTGCTAAGCCCTGGGCCCCAGGAATTGAGTCCTAATATATAGGACCTAGGTCTCGCCACCAGCAGACTCTCCTCCCAGGATGGGGAAGCAGAAATGTAGATCCGTAAGTGTCCCCAGCGCGATAGGTGCCACGGCAATAAATATGGACAGGGCACGGGGCGGAGGGATGGGGGGCAAAAACAGGAGGGAGAGGATTGGTAAAAAGTTTAAACAGATGACCCATGACTCAGACTGGATAGATGACGTCACTGAGCAGATGAGAACGGGACAGATGTGCTTAGCCGAGAGAACACAGCTCGCTCTTGTCCAAGGCATAGGACTCTGGCAGCAAGTAGGGAGAGGGGACAGGTACTCGGAGACCAGGTCATGCAAGCCATTGTGGGCCATGCCCCAAAGTTTACACATTATTCCAGGGCCCATGGGAAGCCAGAGGAGGACCTAAGTTGAGCAATAACATGATTAGACTTGCTTTTAGAAATTTCCCCTAGGAGGCAGATTGGACGGGTCAGACGTGAGATGCGGAGACTAGGCTGCCTGGGGATCCAGGTTAAAGAGATCATGGCCTGAATAAAGCCGTAGAGCTGGAAATGGAGAAGAGAAGACTGTGCTTTGGGGTCGCTGGGAAGGCAGGATGGACCCTACTTGGTCATTGAGGATGGGAGTGAAGAAGGAGTTGTGGGGGATAACGCCCCAGTTTCTGGCCCTGTTGCTCTCGAGCCCACATGTGCCCTGTAGCACAAGAAGGACTTGGGAGGAGGGATGGGTATCAGGGGAATTAGTGTGGCTTCAGGGGTGAGCCTGCTGAGCCCCGGCTGGCCGCACAGGTAGAGGTCCTCAGAAGGCAGCCAGGTCAGGAGAGAAATCTGAAGCAGGGAAGTCTTGTAGTTTTGAGAGCCGTGTGTATATGGGAGGGGGTGACGCCATGAGGACAATGTGGCCGCAGAGAACGGGTGGAGTGTTTAAAAACGGGTCATGGGAAGAACACCAGGAACAGCAGCTTTGGGGGAAGCGGGGGCATGGCGGCGGGGGGTCGGCAGGGTGCCAAATGGGGCTGAAAAAGGAACTGAGGAGGAATGGTCTGAGAGAGCGGGAAGCCCCGCAGAGGGACCCTCTGGTCCCGCATGAGGATGGAGCGTTTGGTTTTCAAACGACCCGGCTCCTTGAGCGCTCGAGCTTGGGAAGTTATTGAACCCCTCCGTGCCTCAGTTTGTCACCTGTGAGGTGTGGGGATAGCGGCTCGCGCATCCCAAGGTGCTTGTGAGGAACACGGGGTGCCCGTGTGGCTGCGCAGCCGGGCCCGTGACACACGGCAGGCGCTCCGTCTGTGGTCTGGAGATGTTTTCACCAAAGCCACAGCAGGACGGTTGGAAGGAGCAGGAAACGGCCCCGGGTGTGAATGTTGCAGAAAGGTCAAGTGAGGTGGTTACCGGAGCATCTTTGGATTTGGCAGGCGGGTCCTCAGGGCCACCCCCGGCATGGCTGTGGCCGGGCGGCGGGCGTGGAGAGGCAGACCGAGGGCGAAGGAGGCGCGGGCAGGGCTGACTCAGCCTGCTCTTCGGCCCCGGGGCTGAGAGGTGGGAGAAGACGCAGGTTTGCACCGGCCGGAGTAGGATTTCCAGGTGCCACTCCGGGGGGGCCCGCGTGAAGTGACACCACCTCCTGCGTCAGGAGACGTGGGGGGGACAGCGGCCATCTGTGCAGGGTTTCCCCTCCCACCACGAGGACAGAACTCTGTCCTCGCTTCAAGGTTGCTATGGAGACACGGACGGGTTGTGAGCAGTTGTAAGGTCTGTGTCACATCTCGACTCTGTTTTGGTTGAGAGGGCAGGGACCATCCTTTACGTATCATTGTGCAAGGACACCACCTGTCACACGGCGAGCTCGTATACTCGCGCGGCCTTAACTAACGTCCGGGAGCCAGTCACTCCCGAATCTGTTCTCCCCAGCCGGGTTCTCATTGCGAGGTTCAGACATCTGTCCACTGGTTCCCTTCCCACAGATGCTAACAGACGCGAACTGTCTAAAGCTAGATGCATTGTCGCAGCCTCCTTCCTCTGCTAAACTCTTCACCCTGATCCCGTGTTCCCCGCGTCGGTAAATCATGCCTCCTTCCACTCAGCTCCTGAGTTGGAAACGGGGGCTCGTCCTTGACTCTTGCTTCTCTCCCACCCCCCTGCCACCACGTCCAGTTAGTCACCAAGCCCTGTTGTTTCCACCTGTGAAGTCTCTCTCATTCTGGTTATTAATCCCTTTATCCAATTTTTTTTTTTAAGATTTATTTACGTATTTGAGAGAGAGAGAGAGAGAGTGATGGGAGGGGGAGAGGGAGAGAGAATCTTCAAGCAGACTCCCCGCTGATCGTGGAGTCCCAGGTGGGGCTCGATCCCAGGACGCTGAGATCATGACCTGAGCCAAAAATCAAGAGCTGCTTATCCGACTGAGCCACGGAGGTGCCCCATCTGTCCATTCTTACATCCATCCTCCTGGCTCCATGAATGCACCGGCAGCTGGCCGGCATTGGGCAATGGGAACGCCCTCGTGAGGCAAACAAGCTGTAGGTCTCCGGTCTCCTAGAGCTCGTATCTGGAGAGGGATCCACCCCAGTCATAGCTCTCTGATCCTCCACTAGACTACAGTGGTTTCTCAGGGCTCCATGCCTCTCGTCCAGCCATCAGCGCTTATTTGTCGAGTCTGTGCCAGGTGCTGGCACCGTGCTGGGTGTGCCCAAAGATGGTAGAGGCCAGCATGACTGGGAGCCATCGAGCAAGGGGCAGTGGCAGTCTGGCTGCTGCAGGAGGCTAGCTAGCGGTCAGAACACCTAAGGTCTGCTGGGCCCTGTGAAAAATGTACTCTCTCCTTCCAAAAGGAGCGGGGAGCCATTGAAGGAAAGGCTTCAAGGAGGAAAGTGACATAATGCTATTCAGGCCAACTCTGTCCCACCTGGTTTTACTATTAAAATGAGTGTGGAGCTCATCAGATGACAGTCTAACATCCACAGGTCACCAGGTGCCCCAGTCACACAGTGGGGGCCCTGAAGCCGGGCTACTGTTCAGACCTTGACTGTGCCTTTCATCGAAGGCGGGAGATGCCCTTGACCACGGGCCGCCCAGGACATTGCTAATCAGACACAACCCACCCTACGTCCTTCACATCTCAGCTTCTCTATCAGTTTGTGTCACCCATGATCTCAGCTCGTCAGATGTTAGCACTTTCTAAATTATCATCGAATCTCTCCTGGCACGCCGCGTGGCTGAATGTGGCTGCATGTCGATGATTTCACAGCGTTCGCCTGTGAACGTGGAGAGTCAGCAGATGGCTTGCCTGCCTTAAGGCGAGTCTCGGAGCTTCCAGGCAAGCCAGTGCCCGGATCAGCCATCTCTCACCTCCTATCACCGGAGGTGGGGCAGGCCTTGTGGAGACTGCACACCCATCCGGCAGGCAGAATCCAGAATCCAGAGTCTGACAGTTGGCCGCAGTGGTATTCTGGGCAAGGCGGTACCGCAGAGTGCCCACACGGAGGAAAGAGGGCACGGGGACACATGCATGGGGCCTGATGACGGGGATCCCAAAGGAGAAGATAACCAGAAGTTTTGGCGGCAGTGCTTTCAAGGAAATACATACACGGGCAAGTAGTGGGACCCCAGGCCCTCAAACAGCAACACAGAGAAAAGACCTGAGTCCTGGTAGGGGTGGGGATGGAAAGAGATGGATAGACTAGGCACAGTAACAAGGAGCCCGTGCATCTCAGGGACTTAACACTACAGGAATCTATGACTCACTCACCTGACAGTCCAAACGTGGGCGATCAGGAGGCAGCCTTCCACGCAGCAACCTGGGGACTCAGGCTTCTCCCGTTTTGGAGCCCCGCCTTCTGCTACCCCGCGGATGCCTCTGCTGGGTCGTCCTCAACCGGCTGGTGAAGGGGAAAAGGAAAAAGAAAAGGTGTGAGGAAGGTTTTTACAGGTCAGGTCTGGGAGTGGCGTGCTTATCAACCCTCCTGATGTCCCTGGGCCACAATTCAGATGAGGCCACACCTACCCACAGAGGAGGCTGGAAATGGAGAGAAAGAAGTCTCGTGGACACACAGCATTCCTGCCCCAGGTAGGTCCCATCTTGGATATGTTCTCAGACCAGTGATTTCTGCATAGGAAGCCAGCTACTAGAACAGGGTGGAAGGTGGCAGGATTGCACCCCTCCCACCCCCCGCCAAAAAAGCCAAACCCAATAGTCAGTTCAGGATCAGGGCAACCAGCCTGTGAGACGAGAGGATGTTGCTGTCTATGCTCTGGCTCTCTCCCCAGCTGAGCCTGTGTCCCAGGGCACTAGCTGTCAGCTGGGGTTCAGCTCCGTGAAGCCATCGGAGTCATCTCTGTATGATACTCCTCCAGACCTGACTAGACTAGACTAGTCCACCTAACTAGTCCACCTAACTAGTCCACCTAACTCTTAGAACACAGTGCTGCTCGAATCAACTCCCCACGCCCCAAATGGACTGTGTGAATCAGACATATTTGCTCCGCCTGAAGAGATCAGTTTTGTACCTTGAATGTTCTGTCAAGCTCTGTCTTTACGGCTACCTTCCCCTCGTCCCCACCCCCGCACTGATTTGTGTACTGAGGTCCTACCGTGCCTTTTCTGTGCCCACTAGAGTCATGATAGGCCTTGTGCCATTCTATATTCTCACGTTTCTCCCTCCTCCAACAGGCTAGGCTCCTTCTGGTGCATTTTCAAAACGCAGATGTCACCTCCTCAAGGAAGCCCTCCAGGACTACCCAGGGTGATGAGTTTACCTTTGTGTCCTGCCATACCATCCCAGGCTTTCTCCACTGAAGTTGCCTGACTAGTTGTATATCTGTACTCTAGATGTAAGGCTTCTGAGAACAGAGGGTGTGTGCCTCAGCTTCTACAGTGCAGCCCCCTTGGCCAGGAGAAAGCCTGCCTGTCACTCTGTAGGTGTTCATGACGTGCTTGAGTGAAGGAATGAATGCCTGTGTTTCAGGTAGCAGCCACCAGATGGCAGTAGTGCTCTCTGGGTTATGAAGGTAAAGGGGCGGGCTCTCTGCCAGAGCACCTGAAATAAATTGAGGCTTGTTCCCATCATCCAAGCACCTGGTTATCTTTCTGTAAAATGCATCAGTTAGTCGAAATAACTACAAAGTCTCCCAGAGCCCTTGCAGGAGAGATGTAACAAACGGAATAGCATAAGGAGAGGAAGAGGTGCAGAGGAAGCACCATGGAGTCCTTGGGTCCTCAGGACCCCTCCTCACATGATCTCAGCCTGGGGTTACTGAACTCGAAGGCCTGAGAGTGTCCATTCTGACTCCTAAGTGTGTGAAGTTTCCGAGGCTGTCCCAGCCTGACCCCCGCGTGGCTGCCGGTACCTGCTCCGGGTTCACTGGCTCTAATTTTACT
>CM053614.1:10076215-10124301 GCA_028646535.1 Procyon lotor
GGAGGATTTATGAAGGCTCGTGAGAGATAAGGCCGGGGGGGAGGGAGGGGCCAGCGGGAGGAGGCCTCTGGACACCGGGCTGAGGAGCGTGGACTTTACCCCACGCGCAATAAACCAGCCGGCGAAGGTTCTTGCGCCACGCACGTGTGCACAGGCGTGCTGGCGGGCGCTGAGCATGCGCGTGAGCGAGGGGGGCGTGGAATGGGGAGGGGGACGTGTGCCAGGCGCTGTGGAGAAGGACGGATGATGGGGGGGGCACTGAAGCAAGGGAGACCCACAGCGGCAGTGGGGGATAGGAGAGCCACTGTTGCAACCTAAGATGTAGGGCTGAGGCGCCAGAGAGTGGGGGTTGGGGATGGCGGACGTCCAGGTGGATTCGGGTAGGTTCCACAGGTCGGACAACTGCAGGATTGGACGACTGGTTGGGAAGCAGAGGGGGAGAAGAGGGCCTCACAAGGAGCCCCACTGTTGGACTAAACCCCGCCTTTGTGCAAATTAGAAAAAGGGCTGCTTCTTCAGGACACTCGGCTTCTACCTGCTGTCGATTACCTTGTCTGCAAAGCTCCTAGGTGACTAGGGCCCCTGAGTGAGCCAGTCCAGGCCCACCCTGCTCCACGCTGGCATGGGACCCTGGGCTTCCAAGCCGGGATGCAGGAGACAGGACTGGGATGGCATTTCTGAGAGCAGTGGGGACAATGGAGGGGGGCCCTGCTTTTAAGAGAAGGAGCATCTAGAGTTTCCTACATCTCCAGCGCAGTGGTTCTCAAGCTTTGGATGGCATGAGACACACGCGGGAGGGCTTGCTAAACACCGGGAGCTAGGTGTCTGATTCAGCAGGTCTGGCCTGAGAATTGGCATTTCTTCCAAATTCCCTGGCAGTGCTGATGCTCTTGGTTCTGGGACAATTCTCAGAGTCCTACCCAAACCGAATGAATCCGAATCCAGGTGGAAGAAAATCTCCTGGATGTCTTCCCTGTACCTAACCTTTAGACTCAACGACAGCTCAGGTGAGAACGCTGCTATATAGAGAGCTGCAGTATACTAGCAAACTGTTTGGCTTCTATTTATGAATTTCCCCCATTTTGTCTCTAACACTCTCCTCTTTCCCCCAGGAGAGGAGTCAGCTTCCCCTCTGGTGCTCATCAGAGTACCATCCTGGCCAGACCTTGGCCAGTCCTCCCTAAGAAGCAATGTGAACTATTTCAGACTTTGTTCTTTCATACTGAGTACTTGCCACTGTGCCTTGTCTAGATTTTCCAGATATCTTCTAGATATTCCAGAAACATCTATCCTGCATTTCCTGTGGGCAGGACGTGCCTGCTTACTGCTTACCTGTTGAATAGGAGCTCCCCATTCCCCTGCTTCTCTTCTCGGTCATGAGCTCCCCCTCCCCCAACCCTAGTCTCACCCCTGCACTCTCCAGCCACCCAGTGTTCCCGAGTAGGTGTCGGTCTCACCTGCCAATACGATTATTTGAGGTTCTGCAGAAACTAAAGAAAAAAGTGTGTCCTTTTTCTCAATATGGTAGTAGAAAGAAGAGGTAACATAAGGTGTGGGGGGGATAGAAGTAAATACGGCTCTGAAATCCCACATAATTACATAATGGAGAGGTATTGCCAAGGTAAATTAATAAGAAAACAGTTGGGTGATGTTTACCGACAAAATCGGTTTGGGGTGTGTTAGTCCCTGCGTTTGCTTTGTCAAATGAACCACGAATACCTCTCCAAAGAGGCAACCCCCTCATGGAAGTGACCACGTTTTTCTGTCGGCTCAGTCAGGCGACCTCAAAACTAGGGAAATTGCCCAGATCAGGGCTGAGAGCTACCTGGGGCTCTTCTCCCACTGGCAGCTTTGCTGAACACCTCCCCATCCGGCTGCCTGGCTGACGGGCTCTCTCTGGTCTGTCCTGTCTTTCCATCTATCCCGCGCCCTAAGCTACACTCACAGGCTTGAAATGTCTGCCTTGAATCTGTGTTCTCTTACATCAAAACACCTGGATGATAAAACTGAGATTCAAATGACATTCACGGCCAGTGTCGTGTGGACACCCTCCCCTCCTCCCAACAGGTTTTATAACTTAGTCAATCCCCTTTGGATCTGAGACAGGACTTAGGCTCACAGCTGAGATCAGAGAAGCCAGCAAGCTATTAACCATTTAGAAAATACTCTGGAACATTCGCTAGGTGAGGAGCTCAGGAATGGGCGCTGGGGAGAGGAGGAGAGATAAGAAAAGTGCCCTGTGCTCAGGGAGCTTGCCCCTTGGCGACCCAGGACACCAGACTTGAGGCAAAACCACAGGATGCAGAGTCCGGGTTTGGACTCCAGGTCAGTGCCAAGAATCACCGCCTTTCACCACCATCCTGAAAAGTCAGGAAAATCATCTTGGGAAACCAATGAAAGGATTATAGACTGTTAGTCTAGTCTTCCACCTTCACAGCATCCTGGGCACCTGGTCAACTGGTCTCTGCTTGCTTTCCTCCTATTCTGGGGAGCTCACTTCAAGAGAAGGCAGCCCTTCTTTTGCTGCAGAACTTCGAAGCTGCACCAGATTTCCCCCGGGGCCATTTCCTTACCTGAACTGTCTCTCCCACATCTGTTCTTCCATCTGATAGTGGCAATCACCATGTGATTTAGGCAAGGTCATAGAGGGCCCACTTGACCAAGCAGTTACATTCAGTCAGATTCAGTGAATCTTGGCAAAGACAAGACTAGCCCTCAGTCTGCTCAACTCCTGGCCTAACAGTTTTGTTTTTGTTTTTGTTTTAAATCATACAACTCTGCCATTGCATTGAGAGCAATCCAGACTCCAGATTTCTGAATTTGAAATGTGCCTCACTACTAACCTTCCAACAAACCTAGGTGAGAAGGTGAGGGTTAGAACCGTATGCCCTAGAACTTTGACCTTCACGAAGAATAAGCCTATTGCCTGGGCTCTGGGCTGAGTCGATGGGGAAGTGAGCTGAGGGTCAAAGGGAAGCCTGCTCTTCAACTCTAGCTACAGATAAGGAGTCAGAGGCTCTTTCTTTCTGCTTAGATGACTTCTCAGCAAAGGGCTGACACTCTCCCAACATCATTGTGCTTCATCCAGGAGAGACAGGGAGAAAAGGTGGTGCTGGAGGAAGGCAGCGTCAAAGCCATAGGAATAGTCCAAAAGGATTGGCCATCCGCAGTGGGCCAGACAGAGAGATGACAACCAGATCCACACCAGCAGATGGACAGTGAAGACTTTGTGTGTGCAGAGTAGACAGGAGGTAGGACCCAAGCAAGCTCCTATGTTGTCTTCGCCTCATTCAGGCTTAGAGCCTGGGTCCCAAGTGTCACAGCTCTGATTCATACCTGCCGTTGGCAGAAAACGATATACTTTCTATCTGTCATCATTGAACCTCGTATCTGTTAACATCTAACACAGTTACAAAAAAAGATCTAGAAAACCCACAGTCCGTGAATTCTAGGGGTCCTGACACAGGGTCAGATAGCTTCAATTACATAACTGAGGAGAAAGAGTTGTATGGGATTCAAGGGCCCAGTCCAAGGTCTGAGGACAGTTTGGGTGGCCACCATCTGGAAGTCTATGATGGATGTTTTCACTCATATAGAAGCAAGGTATAAAATAACGAAACATTTGGACAAACCTAAGGAATCCTGGACTTACTGTTTCATCTCAAGCACTTTTCAGGAAGCCACTAACAATCCAGTGGGCAATACATTTTCCTCAGCCCCTTGACCAGAAGCATGTTTTCTTGGCCAGCGTGCAGTCGATCCTTCTACGGTACTATGGAGTGACCAACACATGAAAGAAATTATATGTTGCCTCCAAGGAGGGTAGTCAAACATCAAGGACATCACTGACCCCGCCCTAGAAGATGCCTGGAACATGGCATGTTGGAAGGACTGGATACAGAAGGTCCATGCCTTGCCCAAGATGTTCTTCTCCACTCATTGTCCTTAAACAGAATGGGTTCCTCCTCAGAAGATTAACCAAGTGACCCATCAAGTGTCACTTGACCTCATTCAAGTGCTTTGAATGAGGTAGGGACTGTCCTATCTCACAGGAAGCTAACCATGTCCCATGTTCATCAATGCCAGAATACTGGGGCTCTCCATCTTCCCCCCCGAAAGAGAGTTGGGAATGTGGTGAAATGGTATAGTCCCCCCTCCACTCCTTTCATGTCCCTTTTATTCATTTAAAAACCAGTCTCTAAGAAGAGTACAATCTTTATTTAGGCCCAATCCACAAAATGCAATACAGGGCAAAAGACGTGTGTTTGCATGGACACATGGGGAAAACAGAGGGTATTTTCTTCCCTAGATTTGTATGAACTTCCAAAAATCCAGAATGAACACATACTACTTTTGTAAAGGGGGGTGGTGGGCGGAAGTTCTGAAAACACTTTTGATTTGGGCTGCAAGCAGCTGAGATGAGTGTGAGTAAGGTGTCTGTTCGCTCCATCGCAGTTTCTCCGAGCGGCTCGCCCCAAAGATGGGGGGTCAGTGTCATCTCCCTGTGATCATGTGTATTTGCTCAGTAGGAATTCAGCACCGGCCACAGAATGTGGAACATTTCAACCTAAGTATCTTTGCCTTGGAAAGAGCTTCCATCTAGCTTTTTACGGTGCGCAGAAAAAGGAAAGCTCTTACAACATTCCTCTGTGCCACTGCTTTTCAAGGATGGCAGCAAGAAACAAATACAAGGTACTGAGCTTCCAGCCGCAGAAGCCTCCTGTATGGCATGAATTCTAGCTGTGCCAAGACTAGCCCTTGAGAGCCTTGCATTTGGGAACGAGAAGCCACCGTGCCCCAGATTTATGACTGTTCCCGTGTCTCACCCACCTGCTCCAGGCACGTTCCTGAAATTTATGAGATGCAATTGCTCTAAAGGGTGCAGGCCAGGAAGTGCATGGTTGAAATATTCCACCTGGCCAGAGACACTGTCGTGTGGACTAAGTTAAGGCTCTGCTCATCTTAAAGGGGGGTAGTTCTCATTCACAATAGCGATTTTTTCAAGCCATCTGAAGCATCATAAAGCAGTCGGATCCTGCTTGAAACGTTAAGAAAAAAAATCCATCACCAAAGGTCGTGTGCTGTTTCCATCTTTAGGGTTAATTACTCCTGTGGTTCTTGTTTGAGTGAAAAAGTCCTTTCCTTCTTTTTTTTTTCTTCTTCTTTTCCTTCCTTTGTTGCTTTAACAATTAGTTATTGACTTCGTAGACCGCGTGTAGATTTTCCTTACAGAAATAAGTTCCATGGTTTCCATGGGATCATCTCTAGTCCAGAATCGGCAAGAATGAACTGTCAGGTCTCCAAAGAGGTTGTTTTCAAAGACGTGCAAAGAGCCCGTCCATGCCTTTCTGTCCTTCTCCGGTGGGAATAACTTGGCCTTCAGACTAATCATGAGGCACAGCTCTCTTTTTGAAACGTCTCCTGAGAACAGCTTCACCCCTGTCACCCACACCACACCTCTGCTCGTGAATCTCAGACTCTTGGGAAACAGCTGTTCGCCTCAGGTGTGACCCCATTATCCACTGTAACGAAGGGCGACTGGATGTGCAGCGTGTATACAGATTTGTACCCAACAGAGGCAAGAAATACCGGTTCCCTATAAAAGACGATTTTCAAGAAGTCTCTGTATTTTTCAGGTTGAGTCCAGTTCTTTCAGATTCCACTTACTTGAATTCACATTAAATTCAGAAATTAAAATCAAAAGGCTGAGGTCACTCAAATGAAATTTGTGTGACCTCAGGCTTTTGCATTTGCTTTTCAGACCGATACGTGTGTGCGGGCAGAATCTTAAAGACACCAAGCTTTTCTTGAGAGACAGAGTAAAATTGACATAGGTTTTTATAAACACTTAATTCCTACGAGACATGGGCCCAGACTAGCTGGCGTAGTTTGGGTATGTGTGACCGTGTCGGTTCGCCCTCTGTTATGATTTGCGTTTAAATATTTATTTGTGAAATATAAATCTCGCTAACGTTGAAGTCTGTTCTGAAGAAATGACTACTGCTTCTGCTATTGCTTAATGGAACTTGCTGAATCTTCTTAGAAAACAAAGAGATTCCGTTATATAAACAAGTCATCCCAGTGAAGCATAAAATAACAATTCTAGAGAGTGCGCTGCTACCCCTTTCCCTGCAGCTAAGTCCTGCAGATGCGCGGTGAATTAGGTATCCGAAGATAACAGCCTGGGCGGTTAATCAGCTACCGAAGATGTAGAGCGACTCGAAAGATGCTGAGGGATTAGAGTGTCATTAAAACAACAAGCACTCACTTGAAAAATCGAAAAAATATCACCAGTACCCTGAGTACATTTATGAACTCCTTTTCCGTTGCCCCATTCCCACTGCCAATGCACCTGCTACGTAAGCGACGCTTACTCGCTCTTCTCTCCAGGCCCGCCAGAGAAGGCTTCCTGGTGGACGATTGTGATTTTCGGTCAGTCAGCGTGATGACTTGGGATGTTCATCTCATTCAGTGAAAAAGACTAGGTCTGAGCCTAGAGGGCTGAAGGACATCCACTGTGTACCACTGTTTTAAATGATGGTTTTCCCAGAAAAATAAAATTTAAAATAAAATAAAGTAAAATAAAATAAATAAAAGGATGGTTTTCCCAAAAAGTGATGAATCTGCCTCCTGCAGCACGAGTACGGCACAGTCATGGGCGCGGGGACGCCACGTCTGGGGACTGGTTGGGAGAAAGCGCCCTTTCCTACCTCGAATATGTGAGTAAACTCTTCACAGCTACAGATGCTCTAGTCCACTGGGGCAGCTGATCCAACCCACAAGCATTGTTCGCACTGAGACCTGGCTCGCTGTTCTGTGGTGCAGCCCGCAGCCCTTCCCAGAGAGAGTCGGGAGGGAGGTGGGGGAGGGGAGGAGGAGGCCGACGGGAAAGACATCGTCAGTTCTTTCAGCAATAATTCACGGAGCGTCAGCTAGGTACCAGGCACTGTACTGGGATCGGGATGAAGCAGACAGAGCCTCTGCCCTCAAGAAGCTCATGCAGTAGGTGGGGAGAGGCAGGTGTAGAGACAGGTCACGGCCACGTGCGCCGTCTAAGAGCAATGATGGAGACGGAAGAGGGGCGTATTCCCAGCAGGAGCAGAGCTGGCTCTTGAAGGAAAAATAAGCATTGACCAGATGTCGGTGGAGAGGCGGGGTCTCTGGGGAAGGGGTCGGGGCGCCCTGGGCTGGTTTCAGTGAGCTCACGAGGACCAATCATTAAATGTTCAGGCATCTTGCAAGCAGGCTGTTGTTACACGTGGTCATGAATTATGAAATAGCGAATCACCAAAATTATTTTAATTATTACAGTTATGAAAAAGTAAGTTATGTAAGTTTGCAATTGAGTACATCATATTACAAACGAGGACAATAAATACTAAAAATGTACCACTCCCTGATTACTTTGCAGCATCTTAAGATCATCTGTGCCCTTGAGTTTTTTTCCCGGTCTATCGTACATGTCCGGTGAAAATACTGTCTAATTGTGGCTACTGCCCACCGCTTCTCAACGCCACGTTCAACGACATCATGTACGTTTGCAGTTGGCTGTGGTGGGAGTATTTATGCCAGATGGGCCACATGTGCTACAGATGAGGGATTGTTCCTCCCCAGAAGGCCATTTGCCAACAGGCAGGGACAAGGCCATTCAAGATCGATCTGGGCAGAAAGCGGAGGACACAGCGCGGCAGGGAGCAAGGAGAGAGGAGACCAGATCCTACAGGACCCAGGCCATGTTGAAGAGCTGGAGCCAGAGGCTTCAGGGGACTTGTGCCAGGTCTGGGCTATGAGACCCAGCAGAGAGCTGGACGTGTAAACTTCTCTCCGGCGCCATCCTGAAGCGGGCACCTTGGGCTTGAGGATGGTGGCGAAACTGTGAGTGCCCGGGGCCACCAGGAGAGGGTCGAGAGGAACAAGTACGAAAGGCTAGGGGAGCAGAGGATGGAAAAGGAGTTCGGGAAGAGGCTCATCCAGAGAGCCTCCATGAGAAGGTCGTGCACTGGACAACAAAAGAGAAGAATGTGTCAAGAAGCAGGAGAGAAAGGGGAGAAGGGAGATGGGGACCTGGAACGAGAGCGGCAGAGCTCAGGCATTCAGCCCCCAGCCCCAGAAACCACTGCGAGGACCGAAACCACCTCTTTAATAAAAATAGGGGCAACTCCTGCTCTGTGGCAGAGAAATACTAAAATATGCCAGTGGATGCCTTACTGAGAACAAAGCTACGATTTGTTGTTGGTATTAGGGCAAGGAGGGAACCAAAATGAGGAGATCCAAAATTCAGCTCAACCAGAAAGTGCTGTGTCCGGGGATAGAAGTGGATGGAGGGAGGAGCCTCCCGCTTCTGCAGGGGAGCATCGATGGCCACGGAGAGGCTGCCAGAGAAGGGCGCATCCCTCCCCCACCAGGGTCAAGGACAAGGCACGGCCACCCTAGGAAGGAAGCCCTCGGGCAGCTAGCCTCCCTCAAATGTCCTGAGCAACCCGACCTGGTGATTTCAACCCACCGTGCTGCCAAAGGTCATCGAGAGGATGTGATCTCAGGGCGATCCGAGGGTTGGCCTTGCGTGGGTAGAGGCTCCTCACCTGTCCCCTGTCCGTGGAACGCACCTTCTGCCTGCGGTTCATGTTCAAGGTGTTCTTGAGGACTGCCCTGAATGCATGAGTGAGCCCCCTTCAGGGCTCTGTCTCAACCTTGGCGATCCCGGCGGGAGGATGCCCAGAGCTTCTCGTCCTGCTGCCCCGGAGAGGAGGCTCTAGGTAAGTTTCTCCGCTGCCTTCTGCGTGCTCTGCCTTTGCTGTCTCTGTCGCCCCCTCCCCCCCCGCCGGGATTTGGGGGCCACTTTGCAAACAAACTGGAAGACGGAGGCACAAATGAGGACATTGTGCAGCAGTGACATCGAATATACCATCCGAGCTAGGAACTTGAATTCTTGAGCCTGATTGGGTCTGAACCCTGGTTCTCCTAATGATTTGCTTGGATAATTTACTTCCCACCGAGCCTCAGTCTGCAAAATTGGGATAATGATAAAACACAGTTCACAGAGTTATTGTGGAGATTGAGTAAGGAAATACACATGAAGTAGTCACAGCAAGGCCTGGTATCCAGCTGGCGCTACTGATGGGAACCATTACGATTCCCCGTTAGGACACCTCACCGCCCAAGACCTGCTCCCCACACCCTTTCAGGCTGTTGGATCATCGGCCTCGTCTCTCTTTCATCTCCAGACCCGCAATTTTCCAGAAGCTAGAATATAGCAACGTACACTTCACATTCAAACTGCATTCACTCGTCAAAACACACTCCATATAATTCATCTTTCTCTGAAAACTTAGAACTCTCCTTTAGGTTCCTGTCCTGTTTTGGGGTCACCATTAGGAGCACGAATTAGGGTTGGCACGAAACGCCCTTCTTTGAGATAGCGCCACCATGGTTTGGGGACACATGTCCTCTCTGAGCCTTGATACATAACACTCTATCATATATCACATATCACATCACACGTGATGTACAGATACTGGTCTCCCGCCTACCAGGTTTCTCTTCTCACACTTTTCAAAATTTACCCAGATTTTTTTGTTTTCAGTGTTAACTGACTAACATTTTGTTTTCTGCCTTTCCCTTCTCACGTCCTGCAGAAGCCATATGGTAGGCAGCTAATAATGTGATCTGCACAACGCGACATACCTGGTTTTGCCAGCTCGCGGCTCCATGAACGGGGCCCCACCCCTTCAGTCCCCCTGCGTCCCCGGTTCGCCTCCCCTGCTGACAGTCTCCTTCTCCCCACTCAGCCTCTCCCATTTTGTGCCCTCCTCTCTCCCTGCTTCACCTACTTTCTTCTTTCCCCTCTGGCTTGCTTCCTTTCTCAGTCCGCCGGCTTCATCCATCTTCTCCCCCACGGAGCTCATAGATTCAGAACAGCACTTGCTTGAATCTCATTGTCTGAGCAATGACTGCCCTCCCTGACTTCTCTCTGTTAAAAAAAAAAAAAAAAAATCCTTGTCATCCAAGCTTCTTGACTGCCTGGATTCCAGATAAACTAAGATTTATTGTGTGTACACAATGGCGACCCCCAGGCTATGCACTTTGAATGCATATCATGAGCGTGCCGAGGAGAAGAGTTTAACCAGCAGCCTCTTTGTTTTATCTGGAAAGCATTATTTTTATAATTATTGAGGAAGGTAAGAAATGGCGTCAAATGAATGCTTTGTGCGGCCAGAGCGGCGATTGGGGTCAAAGGAGTCATCGTGAGGGCAGTGTGGCCCTTTTTAGGAGGCTTGGGTTCTGTATGTTCTCCACTGGGAATGGACAGAGGGGGCTTCAGAGCAGCCCCCTTAACCACCTGTGAGTCTTTGTTTGCTGACCTTTAACATTCTCTCTTTGTCTTCTTTCCCCCCAAAGCCAAAGAGCAAACAGGAGGGTAAAGAGTTAGGGAGAGTTCAGGGGCTTGCTGGAGATAGGACAAGATGGCGGGGTTAAGTAAGTTGACCCAACTTATTTGACAGAATAATAGGACTTTGGAATGGCCCCTGCCATCATTTCAGCCTTTTTTACTAGCCAGGCGAGAAGATGTTATGTAAGGGAATCTGGGGGCAAGTGGCTAATCCTGCAGCCAAAACCCTTTCCTACCCTCGGAATCATCAATTTTGGGGGGCAGGGGGAGTCACCTGCATCAGTCGCCCCCCACTATGTTCCTTCAAAGTTGAATTTGGCTCCATTTGAATTTGGCCCCATTACTCACTGAATTGATTTTCTGGGGCTCCCAATATTCATTTTGTTCCAGGTAGTTAGGGCTTTTCCTTAAAATTTCTGTTAAGAATATAAAGACAGAACAGGAAGAGACAACTGTTTTAAATGACGACAATGTCTTTGTAGGCCTCCTTTCCATTTATGCCTAAGACTCACTAATTATACTTTAATGGATTTTTTTTTCATGTGGAAATTCGTGTGTTCAGTGTTGAGGCTTCCACTGACGTTAAGATTGGACCAAGTCTGTGTCATGAGAACATATCTCACTCATTCCGTTCGTTCATTCAAAAACCCTGCATATTGTGTCAACATGATGTCAAGCAGGAGGTTTCACACCAATAGACACATCTTTTGGAAAGCCAAAATACATGCACCGCTTTAGGGAGATGGACAATCTTTATCCCAATAGTCATTAGAGGCTGCAGTCAGAAATCTAACTCTCCTTTTAGTTATTAGACTTTATTTTTTAGAACAGTTTTAAGTTCACAGAGAAATGAGCGGAAGACACAGAGAGTTCCCATACCCCCCTGCCCACCATGGCAGCTTCCACTGTAATTATCATCTTACATTAACGTGGTGCATTTGTTCTAATTGATGCGCTAGTATTGATACATTATTGTTAACTAGAACCCACAGTTCACACCAGGGTTCACACTTTGTGTTGTACATTCTGCAGGTTTTGACAAAGGTATAATGACATGTATCCACCATGACAGCCTCAGATAGAATAGTTCCACTGCCCTAAAAACCCCCTCTGCTCTACCTAGTCATCCCTCTCTCCGCCTTGCATCCCTGGAAACCACTGATCTTTTTAATGTCTCCATAGTCTTTCTTGTTCCTATTCTAGAATGTCACATAGTTGTAATCATACAGCACACAGCCTTCTCATACCAGCTTCTTTCATTTATTAATATGCATTTAATGTTCCTTCATGTCTTCTTGTGGCTTGATAGCTCATTTATATTTATCACTGAGTGATAGTCCATTGTGTGGTTGTTCCATAGTTTGTTTATTCATTCTTTTTTTTTTAAATTAAATAATCCCATTTATATTCTACTTAGTTCCATGAGGGATATAAAAAAAATCTAAAATAGCTTAATTTTTAAGGTTAGTCTAATTATGAAGATAAGATATATATTACGCAAAATAGTATAGAAGTACATTTTAATGCATTAAAGTATACAGTTGGCACCCAACAAATGGGATCTAGAAAAGCAATGTTTCCAGGGGAATATTAATCTCTCAAAATTAGACACATACGTTTTGTGTGTATGTGCTCAGGGCCCAAGGTATTCATCAAATCCTCAAAGGGATGTGGTACACCTCCTTCTAATATCACGAACCCTTGCAAAAATGAGGAGGGGTGTGAATAATCATTGGTTGCTTTCTGAGCTGGAAAATCTCATGAAGATGGTAGGGCTTGATCTGAAAACTGAAGGGTAGGGGTAGGATATGGTTTGGGTTGAGATTGAAGCAAGGGACGAGGAGTAAGGCAGGCTAAGAAAGGGAAGTCTCTCAAAGTCAAAGAGATATTTAATTGGGGATCAAAACTATGAAATGTCTTGCTCACCCCCAATGGAAAGTGTCCCATGCCAAGAGTGAGTGCACACGTAGGTGCAGGCACACACACATGCACAGCCCTCCTTTGCCAATTCTGTGTTGACAAATCCCCCTCTAACAGGGCTTTAGATTAGCAAGGTTCATGAAACCATGAACCTTCATCAGGAAAGAGGAAAGAGCAGAGAGGGGTAAGGAGGCCTGATGACCTCTGCTCTGTCAGGTTGATCTCAGCAGTGAGCTCTGAAATGCTTTGCTCATTTTCACCTCTGTAGCATGGACGAGAAAGTGTCATGCAAACTGTAAGGCACTTTGTAAACATCCCTGTGTTCATGCTGGCCCATCTCGTGTGAAATGTGTTTCCTGTTCTTCTCTGCCTTTCTCAACCAAATCCATCCCTCAATGTCTGGCTCAAAAATCAGGCTTTCCTTTGTTGGTTCATTTCTCCTGATCTCTCTTTTGTCTTTTGCTACAAGGCTGTGAGAGAGAGCTGCTCACTGATGGACGCTCTACACTCAAATGGTGTCTGACACAGAGTGGCTGCTCGATAAATACTTTCTAAACGTACTAATGACTAATAATAGAATTCCTGCCGGGATGTTTTATGCTGTTTATCTTCCTCATAAACTTTTAGTTTGTGCCATTCACGTAGTAGATAACCATTCAGTTATGTACCTAGAAACTGATGATCTGATTTGAACATCTTACCTAGTTGGCCTTGAATTAGGTGGGTTGCAGACGAACGACCCATGTAGTATGGGTCAGAGAACATTGTCCCAAGTATTTGTATTTGCTCTTCTTTTCCTTTACCATCTGGACTTGTTTCCTATTGACATTCTCTTATCCAAGCCTCAAATGATACTCAATGATGTTTACAACTCAAAAAATACATTCTCTAAGACGATCTCATGGAAAAGAATAAAAGCAACACCTTCTTTTTCCCTCCTTTAGCCTCCCCAGCAGAGCAGGCTTAGTAGCGAAAACCTTTCCTAGGAGCCAACTCAGGCTCCTGCAATCATCTAAACCCACGAGCTGCCTCATCCCTGGTGGCTGACGGGGACTGGCAGCCAATCACCCACCTTCACTTCATGGAATTCCTGAAGAATCACCACCCATGTCTCTACCACCCTTTTGTTGATTTGTTTGTTTTATTGTCAATAGGCTGTCGGCAGATGTTGGGCCAGCATCTCCGGGAAATTTGACTTAAAAGACAAGGTCTTCAACCTCTGGGAACCGCAGAGAGAATAGACAAGACAGTGAGTGATAACACAGGTCAGAAACAAGCCACAGAAGGATCATGGGTGAAGCCAGACCGGGTCTCTCAGCCTCAGAGGGCTTATATCTCTGTGGAGTCTTGTGGAGCCAGGGGTCCGTGTCTCAGCTTTGTGGTTTTGGTAACTCTGTTTTATCATTTTACCCAAGAGTTATCAGGAGCCAATGAGTTGATTCATCCTAACCAAACCACAGACTGGCTTTGTTGTTTTCCCTATCCGCAGCGCCAGTGTATTAATTTAGAGTGAGAGATACATCCTTCCAGGGCCCAAATATTTGGGCTCAGGGCACTTACCTTCTGATATCACGGAACCGATACATTGTATTTCTAGTGAGGAGAGAGCTTGCTGAGCATGGAATCGGAATCCTGGGGTATACTTCTTTGAGGAATAGTGCAGCCTAATATACACACAAGCCCTGCCCTGCTTTGGAAAAGACCTTCCCAGAGAAAAGAAACACACAGACACATTCTTCTTCTTCTTCACTTCTCTCTTCTGCATTTCATTAGGGTTACCATCCATTCACCTGTCATTATAAAATGTCCTTGGCCAATATTTTAAAATAATACTAAACAATCCTTTTAATTGCAAAGTATGTGATCATTGCAAGAAATTTAAAAAAACTAAAACTTAACAGATGTGTAAAGAAAAAGTTAATCCTCTCACATTCCTGCCATAATCTCCATTCCCAACCTAGTGGTCATAGATGTGGAGAGACTGGGGGGCGCAATCTTCTGCACCTTTCACTTGGGCCAAACAAAGATACATAGCATAGTTAGGGATTTTACTTTTTTTTTTTTTTTTAATAAATATGGGGTTATGCAATGCACTTGACGGAACTTAATTCTCATTTGGTACATCATGGTCACCTTCCTAGATCAATAGATAGAACTTAAACTCACTACTTTTAATAACTACATCATATTCCATTCCATGGATGGATGTACCTGGTGTCTTACTTCCAGGCAATTCTAGTCTTTAGCCACTATACAAACAGTCAAGTTTGAAAATACCGCTGTCAAAGTGGGTCAATGCCTTTTCCAAAGAAATGGTAATTCTAGTTCTATAAGCTGATTTACACACGTTACAGTGAATTTTGTTTACTATTTCCTAATGACAGAAAGATAAGGACCTTATTCTGATCAGAAACCTGTATTTCTTATTCACATGAAGGGGCTATTAAACTCGTGGGATGTGAATTCTTATAAAATTTCAGCCACAGTGGGAGAAGTCCCCTGATTTAAGCATTTTTGCCCTTCTCATGGCATGGGAGAATATTTGAGCTGGCCTAGACCAGTGGGCACTTAATAAATATTCGTTGCGTGTTCAATACACGAAGGTCATCTGGTTCAAGTTTCTCATTTCACAGATGGGGAAACTGAAGCCCAGAGGGTTAAATAAGGCACAATTAGGGTGCAAGGGAGGAAAAAGTCTGAGTGATCTAGGTTGCAAAGCAATTTGGGAGCTCAGAGTAGGGAGGCGAGGATTTGGGCAGGTAGAGCTGCTGTGTATATGGAATACATACTTGGATAGAGGCAGATGAGAGAGGAAGACTTACAAAATTGGCCACTGAGACTATAATTCTCCTCTGAGGCTTTGTTAGATGAGGCAGTCAGGGTTCACGTTGAAATTTCTCCTTTTAATTATTTCTTGTGGCCGAACCTCTGTTTGAATGTGACCCAGGGCAGAAATTGGATCCCTGACAGCTTAGCTTTCTGCCACAGGGCCGGGGATGGCGTGGTGTTCACCAGAACATTCTCTTCCTCTTGGACACTCAGATAGACCCATTCTCCAACCTGCCTTTGTGGTTAGATGAGGACACGTGACTGAGTCTTGCCCGCCCTTGGACTGTGCACAGAAGACAGGATACCACTCCCTGCCTGGCCCCTAAGAATCTCCCACGAGGGACTCTCCATTCTCTCCGCCTGTCTGCCACCTAGAAGTGGAGGACTCTGAGGTCCCACGTGCAGGTGGGGGAAGCATGGGTCCCTGAATCACCTCGTGGAAGGCTGCCTGCCTAGCACCCGCTCTGGACTGCTGTTAAGAGCAAGAAATCAATTTCCACTGTGTTAGGCCACTGTGAGCGTTTCTCTTTTCCAGCAGTTTGTGCTACTTAACTTTGCTATTTAATTAACTATATTAGTGTTTCTGAGTTTCGTGTGTGTGTGTGTGTGTGTGTGTATGTGTTTAATGAATAACCAGATATAAAATCCAGAACTGATCAATCGATACCACAGTTATTATTACACATTTTCTTAATATCCACTAATTCATACAAATGTAATATGGAGTCCTAACCCACCTACCTTATCCATGAGAACGACTACATAGTAGCAAGGGTTAAAAAAGCACTGACGTTACAATTTTTCCTGACTCCCGTGTAACTTAAGTTACTTTGATTTCTTTTCTCCAAGAGTTTAAGGAATCCTTTTTCTTCTGGAGCCCTGTCTTTTTTGTCAGTCGTGCTCGCCTGATGACTCACACTACAGACCTTTCGTTGTCTTGATGGGAATGGAAAGTTTGTAAATAGTTATTTCAGTTTTTCTCGCTTGAAAGGTAGGATAAAGGATGAATGGGAAGCAGTTGGGGCAGCGAGAGAAAGGGGGATTAAAGGAAGTTGGAGGGGCTTGGATTGTTCTGGTCTCCCAAGGCCAGGCCAATACTGTTAATAGTGGTGGTAAGAGTGAGTAGTTGTAGAAGTTTGTTTCGTTCAGACGTGCAGCCCAGAGGCTCCTCATGGTCACCGCTGGCATTTTAAGCTAAAGCTACGCTGACTTTATAGCTCAGAGGAACTGTTTGGTGAGCCTGAAGTCTTGGTGCAGCGGCTTGGTCACAGGTATGTGGGAGGACGGGAAGTTAGTGCGGAGAGCTGCGCGTGCTTTCATGTGAGGAGGAAATAATGGCAGGTGTGAACAGGTGACTTTGGCGTGTCGTCTGTGGGCCTCACTGTATTGCCGAGGCTGCGGGGCAGCAGGTAGGGCTTAGTGTGGGCTGATGGAAAAATTGACTTAGGAGTACAAGTAAAGACCTAAACACAATCTAGATGAAAAAAAATAATAATGCTCACAGGATTACAGTGATTTGAGACTGTAGTAAAAAGACTATCAAATCCTCGCCACTGCAGCACATGTTTTACTACAAAGAGATTAAACATACTAAAAAGTATAGGCATTTTATGTCATTTTTCAAATTATGACAAAGCAGACCAAAAGGTGCATATGTGTGCCCAGCGGTTGGTACTCTGGGTGGGAGTGATACGCCGTCCCTCCAAGGACTTACTCAGCCAAGAGGTGGGAGTCACACGGACAGACCGGAAGGAAGGCTTCTATCTCTTTCGGGTAATGGTTTATAAGGTGGGTCCTTACCCAGACTTAAAACCTTACAGCTTGTGTTTCCCAGTCTTTCCTTCCAGTTTCTTACTCTCCACCATCTTGGAATCCTGCCTAGAAATATTCCGTGTTTCTCCACTGCTTATGGAAATAGAGTCAGATACCACCGCTTGGTACCAAAGACCCTCCCCCATCTGGGCGCATCTAACTGTAGACACATTTTGTGTTCCCCTGTTGGCTGACATCTACCCCTTGTTGGGACACAGCAAGCTCCATACAGGGCCCCGTGATCATTCCTTTATTCCCTGCCCTAAGCCTTTCCTCCTCGTCTCTCCTCCTCCATCCACACGTCCAGTCCTGTGCCCTGGGTGGAGATTAGCATTCTGAGACCACGCAGGTCTGGCTCCCGGCCGAGGGCAGGGTGGCTTCATGGACTCAAGAGCACAGGACCAGGTCTAGAGCTTGGCTTTCACTGTCTTGAAACTCTTAATTTCGGAAGAAGGGCCCCACATTTTCATTTTGTCCTGGGCTCCACAAATTACGTCGCCAGGCCTGTGGGTGGGAACTATGTGTGTGGGCACCTCCAACACGTGGCCTTGTGTTTTTATTTAATTAAAACGAGGACAAAGGTTGAACCTACCTGGAACCCCTTATGCATGTGGAGCAATTTTATGAGCATCACCTCATCTAAAGCCTACCTTGGGGGTGAGGATGCCGAATTCCAACAGCTGTTGTGGGATTTTAGGCATTTCTGAATCGATCTAAAGCATTTTCTGGTCTTCCTTTCAGTTTTTCGTTCGTATTGTTTGTTCATCCCTAAGTCTTCTTGCTCTAGTTCAGAGTAGCCTAAATGTTCACCAGCATGGTTCCTTTGCTGCTCTGACAAAGTACCACAAACTGGATTGGCCTAAACACCAGAATTTTCTTGTCTCACTGTTCCGAAGGCAAGAAGTCTGAAATCAAGGTGTCTGCAGAGCCACACTCCTGAGTGCTTCCTTGCCTCTTCCTAGCTTCTGGAGGCTGGCTGGCCCTCTCTGGCCTTCCTGGGCTTGTAGGCACAACTTTCCAATTCTGTCTTCACATGGCATTCTCCCTGCGTCTCTGTCTTCACACGGTGTCCTCTTACAGAGATGCCATTTACTTTGGATTAGGGCCCGCCCACTCCAGTACACTCTCCTCTCTCTTTTTTTTTTTTTTTTTTTTAGTAAGAGATGTATTTATTTATTTCAGAGAGAGCAGAGGGAGGGGCAGAGGGAGAGGGAGACAAGTAGACACCCCACTCAGCTTGAAACCCAATGTGAGACTTGATCCCAGGATGCTGAGATCATGACCTGAGCCAGAGGCTTCACGGACTGAGCGAGTCAGGCGCCCTGGTACACCTTCCTCTTAATTTAATGAATTCCATCTACAATTTCCAAATAGTCATATTGAGGTAATGGGGGTTAGGATCCCAACATGTCTCTTTTTGGGGGTGGGGTGGGCACACTTTAACTCCTAACACTCTCCCTCCCCCCTCTAATGAGCCATTAAGTCCTGCAGATTCCAACTCTGGAATGTGTCTTGAAGACAGTCATTCTCCTAACTGTTGCTGTCCCCATGCCCAGGCCTCCTGTCTCCCAGTCTTGAGGCCCTCCAACGTATTCCCACTCTGCAGCCAACGGGGGCTTCTAAAACCTTGATTGGGTCTTGTCACTCCCTCACTTCCCATTATCTCTTGAAATATCCCAACTCTTTGATGAGGTTTTTAAGACCTTGTGTGACTTGGTCCCCTTACCCACTGACCAATCCATCTTCCCCATCACTCTTCCTCTTGCTAGCCTCCTATTCCTCCCCACGCTCCAGACAGATTGAATTTCCCGCAGTTAAAGGTTAAGATCTCCTGTTTTCCAGACCTTTTCCAGAACTCTCCCCTTCCCTCCCCATCCTTCCATGTGCGGCTTACACTCCACTTCCTTCAGGGTGGCCACCATCCTGTGTGTTCTATGTTTGGGCAAAATTAATGTGAAGGGGGCCTGCACAGTCCTCTCTTCTCTGCTGTCTACCAAAGAGAACCCTGAAATCTTCAGCCCTGGTATTTCTTTTTTTAAGATTGTTTGTTTATTTGTCAGAGAGAGAGAGATTGGGAACACAAGCAGGGAGAGTAGAAGAGGGAGAAGCAGGCCTCCTGCCGAGCAGGGAACCTAATGCGGGGCTTGATCCCAGGAACCAGGACCTGAGCCAAAGGCAGACGCTCAACCACTGAGCCACCCAGGTGCTCCAACCCTGGTATTTCTGCCCTACCCGCCTTCCTTCTACTCCAAAGGCAAGGTAAGAATTTAAGTCAATCTGAATGATGAAATCCTCGGGTACCTGGAAGAAGGAAGTAAAGTCTGGGGTACAATAAAGATTTAATAATGCTTATCATGCACTATGAACTTGAATTCCATTTAGTGTTGTTCCAGAAATGCAAAAAAACAATGGAATTCATTTGAAATTAGGTGGAGCTCATGAACTGTCCTTGATTATAGCAGTGCACTATGGCCAGATTTCATAGGGTTCAAGATACCAGGAGTTGCCCTCTTATAGCATTTGTCCTTTGTCCATCAGAGCACTTGTCATACCATTGTGTGTTGCCTCGTCTCTCTCCCCGTTAGACTGCAAGTGCCTAGCACAATGCCAAGCACATAGTAAGCCCTCTAATGATTATGATGAGTTACCAAATGGTATAAAAGAACTAAGTCACCAAGAGGTTAAGAGATTTGCCCATGGTCAGACAGCAAGTACTATGTAGAGGCAGACATCAAACTTGGATTGGCCCAACTCCAAAGGCCATGTTCTTAGCCATTGCCCATTGGGTGATGAGCTCTAGGAGGCCAGGGCTGAGTCTCTCTTGTCACAATTGTATTCTCAGTAAATCCCTGTCGAATGAATGTCTTTCTTTTTTTAAGATTTTATTTATTTATTTATAGCAGACAGAGGGGCACAGGAAGAAAGAGAGAGAGAATCTTGGGGCGCCTGGGTGGCTCAGTCGTTAAGCGCCTGCCTTCGGCTCAGGTCACGATCCCAGCGTCCTGGGATCGAGCCCTGCATCGGGCTCCCTGCACGGCAGGAAGCCTGCTTCTCCCGCTACCATCCCCTCTGCTTGTGTTCCCTCTCTCACTGTGTTTCTCTCTGTCAAATAAATAAAATCTTTAAAAAAAAAAAAAAAGAGAGAGAGAGAGAATCTCAAGCAGACTCAGGGCTGAGCACTGAGCCTGATATGGGGCTCAGTCTTATGACCCTGAGATTATGATCTGAGCTCAAATCAAGAGTCAGATGCTTAACCAACTGAGCCACCCAGGCAGCCCTTTGTTGAAAGAATTTCTTGAATGAGAGGAGGGAAGAGGATAAGAAGAAAGAAAGGAAAGGAGAGAAATTATATAGGTGAAAGAAAGGGGATGGAAAACAGAGAAAGAAGAGAGGAAAAAGAGAAATAAGAGAGATGATGGGAGAACTCTTTGCCATCCAGCCCCGACTCAGATGCTGCTGCATTCTGGTCTTAGTCGTTGACCAGTATTTTATGAAACTTCCAGAATATGCTGGGAACTGTTTAGATACTCGGGACACATCAATGAATAAAACAAAGACTCCTGACTTCGTGGAAATTGCATTTTAATAGGGAGAATCAGATAATAATAATTAAAAAAATGAACTTAAAAGATAAGTACATCATTTATGATGTTGGAAGATGAAAATACTACGCAGAAATAGAACAGGATAAGGACAGGGGCTCTGTCCTAGAGCCCCATATCTACGAGGGGTTCATGGCTAGAGTTCAGGGGGTCTGTGAACTTGGGTGGGAAAAAAAATGACTTCTTTCTTCTCATTAACCATAAACCTTGGAATCTGACTGTAGGCAACCAGCCACCTGAGGGATTGCAGTAGCTGTGAGTTTGTTACCAGTGGAAGTTACAGGTATTTTTTACATTATATTGACGGTTGTTACAGGTACCTTGAACTATTGTTTATACTCATCACTACTTTGTAGCTATTGCACGAGCAGTTCTATCTAGTTATTTAATGTATCAATAAAGAAACATATTTGGTAACTGTCTCAGTGTCATGAGTGCCTTTGGTAACTTTATTTTTTTTAATGTATTTAAAAACAGTGTTGTGAGAAGGGGTCCCTAGGCTCCACTAGACTGCCAAAGGAGTTCGCAAACCAAAAAAAGGTTAAGTAAGGCCACCAGATAAGGGGAAGCCAGGTGCAGTGGAGGACACTGGGGGAGGGGGATAGGTGGGCGGGGTCGACCTCATAGCTAATGCCCTGTTGAACCCCAGCCATCCTCATCCTGGCCTGGCCTTGCCCTAAGCTCAGACTCAGGCCCAGCGGCACCAGCCTAGTCCCTGATGTAAGAACTCTGGCCCTTCTCTGCTGCTCACCACCTTCCCCTCTCGGTGGTTACTTGACACAGGATTTAACATTCAGAAATTTAGAATCAACAAAATAATGTCAAAAGAGTACAAGGAAATCCAAGAATACATATATACAAATAATATAAATATATAAGTATTTATATAAATATATTTATTTTATGTTTAGTTAATATACGTATAGATAATAATTTATATAAAATTTAATTTACATAAATCTAAATATAAATAAATATTAATACAAATATTTGATTTGTGTAAATTTAAATATGTAAATATATTATAAATATTTTATATATTTATATTATATATTATATATTATTTATTACATATATATATATTTAAATCCTGTTATTCTGTCTTCTATTTAAACATCCAGCTCAGCCAGCCAAACTGGCTCAAATAGGAGCAAATATGCCTCCTACAGAAAAGATAAGCAAATCAGCAGTTTCTGAATGTTGATTAAGTGTATCACCTAGGGTAAAT
Organism: Procyon lotor; assembly: GCA_028646535.1. Lineage (NCBI taxonomy): Eukaryota > Metazoa > Chordata > Mammalia > Carnivora > Procyonidae > Procyon > Procyon lotor. The sequence continues at coordinate 10,097,997 of CM053614.1, forward strand.
GGAATGCGAGCTGAAGGTACCGCCATATTTCAAGAGAAACTCTTTAAAAATTCAAATTCCTCTCACGTGTACAATGAAAATCCTCAGTATTGTATGCCAAAGAGGTTTTGTTTCTTAAAAATTACACTTTGAGGCTGTTGAAATATTTTTAAAAGATCTACACATGGACTACAATGCAATACTATCTGGAAATCACAAAATTAAATACTTCTTTATATTAAATAAGGTTCTGTTATTGGCAAGTGGCAGGAGGCCCAGCCCAAGGTGGCTGAATACGGACCTCGCTTCTCTCACGTTAACGAAAAGCCTGGAAGCCAGTGGCATGATGTTAGGATCCTGGGCTGGCACCTCTAAACCCAGAGGAAACCACACAGCCCCTAAATGGTTGGGTCTCTCCTTTCTAAGTGTCAACCTTTTGCTTCTTAGCTTCTCACACCAGCAGGTGTCCATATCGGTGGCTGTTGAGTACCTGTTTTGAGTAACTTTTAAATGCAGGTTTCCAGGCACCCCTACCAGAGATTCCCGAGTCAGCAGGCCTGGGGTCCTGCCCGAGGAATCTGCATCTTTAGAAAGTCCCTTTGGGGATTTGATACAGGTGACCCAGGGACCACACTTTGAGAACTGACACCAAGTAACCCCTTCCTGTGTGATCTCCTCGCTTCTATGAATTAGCCACCTCTGACATACCGATGGCTTGAAAACATTTCTCTTATTGAAAACTCTTGGCTGAGCTCCAGCCTCCTACACTCACTTGGCAAATAAGCATCCCTATCTGAATATCTCACAAAAACCTTAAACTCAACAGGTTTAAGACTGAACTCGTTTTCTCCCCACACCTGGTGCATATAGAATAAAGTACAAATTCCTTGTCTTGGCAACACAAGATTCTGTCTTTTTTTCCAGCCACATTCCTGATCGCTGCCTGGGCCTTGTTCTTGGTGTTTAGCAATATTCTGACTTCTGACGGATCCCGGACACACATGGCTCTCTACAGGCTTTCTGCCTGCCAGGATTCATGCTCTTGGGCCCAGACAGGCCCTCTCCTCGCACCCTGAAAACACACCCTCTGCCATTTGTCCCTCTGTGTTAGCTTTTGACCCTAGAGTGTCAAGGATGTAGAGGACGTAAGAGTGCATCCTCTTACCGCTGCACTCACTATAATGTATTATACTCTACCTGGCGGGTTTGAACTTGAGCTCCTTGAAAGCAGGGCCGGTGGCTTATTCCCTTTTATACTCCCAGCTCCTGCTCTAGAATCTAACACATGGTAAGCAGGCAGGCACTGACCATTTGATGAATTGAATTTCTTGGTGGAAAAAAAAAGAGAGAAGGAATGGCCAGGGAGGTTGAAAGGAAATTTTAAAAAGTGCTCTGTTATGAGAAGTCAAGGGAGGGGATTGATTCAAGAAGGATGAAGGGATTAACAGTGGCTAACTAATGTTTGTTTAGAGATCAGGCAGGGGAGAGACTGAGGAAGGGCCCTGGATTTGGCATGGGAGAGGTCACTGTCAGCCTCAGATGACAGGCAGTCCTAACAGCCCTCTGCCTTTGGGCCCCCCCCCCAAGGGTTGCCACATAGGGGCAAGCTCTTTCATGCCTGTGAGAGGGAACTCTACCATACAAAGTTAACACAGCCCAGAAATGCATGGGTCCACTGATTAATCAGTGAGTTAGGCTTAACTTGGCTTAACAGGATCCTCAGGCTTTCGAAAGAGCTCTACGTCTACCCTCTTTTCTATATCCAATCAACCTGGAGGATTCTCTCCATGCTCTTTCTGCCTAGCTTGTCCACATTCAGCCTGGACTTGATGTCAGGCAAACCCAGCTATTACCTATCTCCCCCTCGTCACGGAAATTTCTCTGCAGGGCTGGAGTGCTTCTCTGAACTGCTTCTTGGGTACAGATCTGTCCCGATCTGCCATTCCAGAAACCTCCAACAGAATCACCCCATCTTCTGTGCTTCATTCACACTCAGGCTGATGGCATTTGGCATTTATTCTTCTGACCATATCTCCTTTCTGTTGAATGCCTTTCCGGCCTCTCTCTGCCTTTCTTGTATCCCCCGATCAGGTGTCTGATCATTTTTTTTTTTCCTTCTAGGAGCAGAAGCAGAAAACGAATGATGTTTCTGTTATCCCCTGATTTTGCCAGTGCAATTTCTCCAAGACGGCCATTTCCACAGCTTCCCTTCACCCTGCCAATCCTTGCTCTCCCCTTTGCCCTTAAAGCTGTCTCTCCTATTGTTCCTGATTTAAATGCAATGTCTACCATTTCACATCATCTGTCAGCATCCTGCCCTGCCAGTGAAGACTTTTTTGGGGGAGTCCTGTAGTTGTTCGACCCCACTCTATTACAAAACGTCCCATTTAAGCTAAGCAAAGATGTAAAGCAGAAATATGAAGTAATTTCTTTAGAATACCTACAACAAATACCTAAGTTCACTTAAATGTAGGTTGATATTATGACTTGTTAAGATATGAATCATAAAAGAGAGGGAAGGAGAGAAAGAAGAAATTATGTATGGGATAGGAAGATGCACAGAAAAAGAAAACGAGGCAGATACATTGTCAAGAGAGGAAAACAGACATACACAGAGTCAGAGACCAAGGGAGAGGCAAGTTGTTAAAAGACAGATCCTAAGAAAGCAAACCACCTCTCCCCAGGCATATCCTCCAAAGACAAGACCAGAGGCTCCAACACAAAGTAGGACCGGGTAGGGAAACGAGTATTGCATACCAAGTTCAGATACGATACAACCTGCACAGATACCACACTACAAACACCCAGAGAGTGATAATAGGACACGAACACCTGAAGATATACACCCCAAAGACAAATACCTACATCAAGGGGTCTTGAGGATATTGGGATGTTGCGCATTTTCACAACGGTAGGCATAAATAAGAAAAGACATTTGTCATTTGCTCTATTAGCAAAATAAACTTGAAACCAGGGCAGAAGTGCCCCCATGTTTGGTCAGCGCCTGAGAAAGATATGACTCATACCATTTGTAGAAAGACACACTGAGAAAAGGTAACCTAGACGGCTACTAAATCCTCTCCAGGTCTCCTGTGTTTGTCACATTTCTCAAAAGACACTAAAGTTACCTGGTCTTTTGGCAAGATAGAGTTCCACACAGTGCAAAAAGAAGAAAAGGACTTATTAAATGGGTGAATATTTGTAAACCTCTAAGAAGACTAAGCTCTAACGTGTTTATTAAGTAAATGTAATACGGTGCACACTAACCTAGCCAGATGCCCTAGCCCCTGGAGCCAGCTCCTTGTCTTACCCTGTGACTTGGGTCGCACTGTTTCTACCTGGAATACTCTTTAGCGCCCTCTTCTGGAGCCTTGATAACCCTCCTCACCCTCCATTCTCGACCTATCAAAACACTGCACACATTGTTTTCAGGCTGAATTTAAGAACCCTTCATTTCCCCCATAAGTAGTCTCACCAGGTCACGGATTTAACCTTGTTGCTAAATCCAGTGGTTGCCTCCTTGGGTGTCTCATGTGCTATCTCCTTAGCATGGGGCACTGTGGAGCACACCTCCCTTTGTGGTAGTCTTTGCCCTAGGATGTCGAGGTTGTCCTCCTTCCCTGTCCTCGCCTCCACAGGGACTTCTTTTTCCTCTTCCTTTACTTCAAATACTGGTGCTCCTTGGGACTGTGTCTCAGCTTCTGTCCCCTTCCTGCTCTCGCGCTCCTCCTTTAGGGCCAGTTCGCTCTTAGGTTTATACCCTGCGTCCACATGACTGTAGTCACGGGAGGGAAGGGAGACAAATCAGTGTATCGATCTGCCGATTCATGAGGAAAAAAAATCCAAGTTCACTTAAATAACATTTCCCCACTTGCATGATGCCACGTATGCTAGCTCAACTGAATGTTGTTTTTTTGCTGTTGAGTATCACACAGGTAGAGTTTAGTCCTAGCAGTCTAAAGAGAAGGCGGCCATCTTACCTGCTTGTCTCCATCTTGTTCTCCTTTCATGGGACTCACTTTCCATGCCCAAGGTGGACATGTGGGAAGGAGACCACCCTTTAAATGTTTTCAGGTGACACAAGTCATCTTTCTTCATTTTAATTTCACTTTCTGTGGGAGTCTCCTAGTTTCCTAGAGCTAGCATACCAAAGTACCACAGACCATGTGGCTTTAACAACCTAAACGTATTTTCTTGCAATTCTAGAGGGTAGATGTCTGAGATGAAAGGGTCATTAGGTTTGGTTTCTTCTCAGGCCTCTGCCCTGGCTTGCTGATGGCCGCCTTCTCCCCGTGTCTCACATGCTCTTCCTTCTACATGTCTGTGTCTTCATCTCCTCTTTCCATAAGGACACCAGTCATATTGGATTAGGGCCCACTCAAATGACTTTTAACTGCATTACCTCTTTCAAGACCCTCTCTCTAAATACAGTCACATTCTGAGGCACAAGGGGTTTGGACTTCAACATATGAATTTTGGGAGGAGAGAGGGCATATTCCAGAGAGTTCTACTGCCTAGGATCACTCATGGCTTGAGAGCAACTGGGACGAAGTGAGAGGCAATTACTAAATACGAATCAGGGCAAGCCCTGAGCTGAGGGACATCCAGACAAGTTGGCCATAGACCTTGCTCCAGGATGCGGCCAACCCAGTTGTGGGGACAGGCCACCTCCACAGAAGAAGAGAGTCAGCCATCTAGGGTGTATTGCACCATGTGACAGCAGAGCACGTGTGACAGGAACTGTTCTAGAAGCCTAGAAGAAGAGATAAGAATCGGTTCGACTGGGGTGCCTGGGTAACGCAATCAGTTGGTTAAGCGTCAGACTCTTGATTTCGGCTCAGGTCATGACCTGAGGGTTGTGGGATTGAACCCCATGTCAGGTTCTATGGTGGGCATGGGGCCTGCTTGGGATTCTCTCTCTCCCTCTGCCCCTCCCAACTTCCTCTCTAAAAAAAAAAAATGTCAGTTACATTGGTCACAAGGAGTTTTTCATAATAATAGCAACCACCTTTTATTGAACCCCTGCTGTCTGCCAGCACTCTGTACTAGCTCTGTCTCCAACCCCACCTCAGGGGCTGTGGGGAGCATGACACAAAATAACTTGCACCCAGTTCTTAGGGTTGTGCTTGCCACAAAGCGCATAATACATGGGGGCTATCATCACTCCACAGATACTTGGGCAGGACCTACCCTATGCCAGGCAATGTGCTCCTTGCTGGGGAATTAAGATCAACGTGGCTTTTGCCCTTGCCGAACATGCAGTCTAGAGATCACCATCCAGTATGGTAGCCACCAGCCACGTGTGGCTGTGAAAATGAGAAATTCACTTCCTCAGGCACATTAATCACATTCCATGTGCTCACCAGCCACAGATGGTTATGTTTCTGTCACTGCAGCACTGGGCGAGAGTGATAGTTTCTATCACTATTAGGTAGCACTGGGAAGGGGAGGAGAGACAATACCTGTGCAGTAGAGGTCATGATCGCCGCTTGCGGGTACAAGGGAAGAATGCTGTTTTCAATATGATCTCATGGTAATGCAGATGCAGAAACGGCAGCTCAGAGAGGTGAAGCAGTTTGACCAAGTTCACACAGTGGAGAAAGTGGGCTCTGAATGCAGGTCTGTCTTAATCTCATGCTGCCTCCGGCTGTTTTGTGGAGGAACCAAGTCGGGCACGGGTAGAAAATCTGGTGAAAGAGAAAAGCTAGAGAAGACACCCTTGGTGGGAAAGTTGGAGCTTGGGCAAAGGCCCAGGTGGGCAAGGCTGGCGGAAGACAGCGAGTGAACCTGTCCCGCTGGAGAGGCAGTGACTTGCTGAACTCACGGGTTGGTAAGTCAGCCCTGCCTGCCTTGATTAGGAGCCGAGGAGCTGGGTACCTCAGCAGAGGTTGACTCCTTGAAGGATGTTAGCAGGAGCACAGCCCAGTCAGAACTGTGTCTTATGGAGGTGACAGCACTTAGGGTAAACTGGCCTGAGACCGATTAAGGACAGCAGGCGGGATAGAAAGGAAGTGGTGAATGAATGGCGTGAAGCAAAGAGCACCAAAGGGGCCAAAAGATGTTACCTTAAGAGTGAATGGTGTGCAGTACCGGGCAATGTCCTTGGCTTTTATGGGCCTCACTTTTTCAGTTCTAAAAGGGAGGCCTGACCCAGATGGTGTCTGAGGCCCTTTCCAGCAATGGTAATGTAGGATTCTGCAAATGTGAATAACATTAGGCTGCATCAGAGAAGCAGTAGGAAGCGTAGCACTGGATATAGGGGTGAAGAACATGGCAGAGTTAAAGGTCACCATCAAAACGAGGTAAGTGTGTGAAAGGGCGTGTGACTTTTTTCTGGCGGGCGGGCGCGGGGAGGGCTGTCACGCGATGGGGAAGCTGGAAAGGATAAGTAGTAGTGAGAAAATCATGACTTTTTTTTAAGAAAGTTACACAGTGATCGTTACTTTACAGCCTCCAAAGTATAGATTTTAAACTTTTTTTGACCCTTGACCCACAGTAGGAAATAAAATTTACATCATGGTCTGTACAGTTGTCCAGTACATATAACTGAAACAAAAGAATTCTGTTTCATTCATTCATAGTGACCCTCACTAAGGACAGTGAATCCTAATATTGTCGATTCTACCGCTTTCCAATTTTTTAAGGGGGTCGCCATCCACGGAACCAATTTTATGATCCGTTGATGTGTCGCGACCCACACCTTCAGAAACACTGCCTAAGCGTGGACCTGGAGGTCTACACGGGAGGCGACGGCAGGGCATCCTATCAAAGAATCCAGAAGGGAGCCGAAGTGAACCTGGAGAGACTCCGGGCTGGGGAGAGTTTGGAGGACGTTTACTTGAAGCCCGGGTCGGAGCGCGAGGAGCAGGACAGAGGCCTGGGAGCCGCCGTGCAGGCGGCCGGGGCCCCGCGGGACTCCGCGGACGTGAGCGTGGCGTGCAAACCAGATTCCCGCGGGGATTCGGGCACCAGCGGGGCTGCCTGTCTGAGGCGTGCGCGGAATGGCTCCGCACCTCCGACCTCCGGTGGACGGCAAAAGCTCCTCCCCTCGCTGGTCCTCCCGGGAGGCCGGCGAGCGCCCACTCCTCCCTCCATTCATTGCACACCTAGCTCGGGGCGAGGCGGCCGCACCCCCCGCCCGCGGCGCCCCCCGCCCGCCCGTCCTCGGCCGCCCCGCTCGCGCGCGCACGCAAACTTCTGGCTGCTCCCCCTGCGGCCCGGCGGTCTTCGGCCGGTCGGAACCGCCCGGCGCGCACCTTGCCCGCGAGCCTCGCCGCCGCCCCGAGCCCCGCCCGCGCCCCCAGCCCCGCCCCGCCCCGCGCCCGCGCCCGCCCCGGCCCGCCGCTCCTGCCCTCGGCTCGGCCTTCCCCGCCTCGCATCCGTGCCATCGGCGCTCGATTGCGCGCGGACTCCGCGCTCCGCGGCTCGCTCGCTCGCTCGCGCTCGGCCCGCCGCCCCCGCCCCCCGCCCCCGCCCCTCCTCCCGGCTCCGCCCGCCCCTCCTCCGCCTCCCGTGCAACTTTTGCCGAAGCCCCCACACACAGCCATGCTGAGCTGAGCTCCGGCCGGGCACTGGCCGCGCGCTGCCCGCCCCGGCTCCCGCCCCACCGCGGACCCGCTCGGGGGCCGCGGCCGCCCGGCCCCTCGGCCTCGGCCGCTGCGCCCGCCCGCCCGGCCGCCCGGAGCCCCGCGCAGGGCCCGGCCGCGGCGGCGGCGGCGGCGGCGCCCGGCCCCCTCCCCCGGCGCCGGCCAAGTGAGGCGGTGATGCGGGCGCTGGCGGCCCCGGCTGCGCCGAGAGCGGAGACACAGGCTCAAGATGGCAGATTCCGACTGAGGCTGGGGGGGCCGAGCTCGCGCGCCGCGTTCCCTTCTCCGTTGCCATGAATCGCGGACACCCCGGCCCCGATGGCCCCCGTGTACGAAGGTAAGGGGCGCCCGGCCCGCCGACCCCGCTCGCCCAGCGCCGCCCGGCCGCCGCGGCCCCCGCAGCTTTGTTCTGCCCGCGGCCCCTCGCCGGGCAGCCCCCGGCCCGCAGCCCCCCGGGCGCCCGGCCTCCGGCGCCCCACCCCCGGGGCTTTAACCGGCGCCCGACCCCTCCCCGCCTCCCCTCCCCTGCCCACGGAACGGCCGGGACCCGGAATTTAACAGGATCTTATTTCCAGGGTGGAGAAAGAGGCGGGGGTGGGGGGGTGGGGGGGTGTGCGAGGGTGGGCTACTGCCCGAAGAAAAGAAATTGGGAGGGGGCGCCTGGGAAAAGACAGACCCGTGACTGTGCTTTTCATTTATTGGAATAAATAAAGGTGATGCGGTTTAGCTTTCCTCCTCCCCCCACACCCCCCAAGAAAATTACCTTTAGGGTGATCTTTCCACTCTGTCCCCACGGCTCCCCTTTCCACTGCTCTCCACTCCCTCCCCACACTCCTTTATTCTCCGCGAGCCTCTGATTTGGGGGGGCTGTCGAATCGGAATGTATGGGGCTAGGAGGTGAGAGCGGGGTACAGAGGAAAAGTCCATTTCAGACCCAGGCAGAACAATGAAATTGGCTAAAATCTCCCGGCATTAGCGTGTGTAAGGGAGAATGTAGTTCAGGTTTTCAAGGTGGGTGGGGAGGGGGGGGCGGCCGAGACGTTTTCGTCGCTCGGTCTGGGTAAACCTGCGTGGTGCACCTTCACCTGGCGTGGGGTCATTTTTCCGATTTGACTGTCTTTAGGAAGAAAGAAAAGAACGGAGGGCAAAAGCACTCCACTTCCCCTTGCCCTCCCTCCGTCTTTGGTTTCTCTTCAGTCAGTTCTAGTCAGCTTCCAGCCAGAAATCAAACCAGAATCAACTAAGTTTTTACACTTCGGTGTGTTTTTGTGTGCTTGTAGTAGAAGGAATTTTAAACCGAAGGGTGCCCGGTTTTTTCGTGGAAATGTTTTTCTTATGAAATCATTGAAATAGCAGCCTTTACATACTTTTAGCGTTGGTCCATCTGGCTTTCTTTCGGTTTTGTTCAGATATTCTGTGGATGAAATAGCAAAAGAGAGGGGAAAGGGTTTGTGTGGAGTAGAGAGGAGGGGCGGGAGAGGAGGTTTTAATCCTTCTATAAATCCCGAGAACCGTGCTGGCGAGTGAGACAGGGAACGCATTAATAGTTTTATCTCTGTTACAAGAGGCAGATTAAAAAAAAAAAAACAAAAACTTATCTGAAAAGAAAATCTGTTATTAGTTCCAGGGCTCCAAATGAATTTGGTTTCTGGATGGAATAAAGTTACCAGTCAGGCCCTGGATAATGAGGCTGTAAATAACCTATGGACTGTAAATATTTTTTTTCAGACTCTCTTAGAAACAAAGGGGCTGTTTAGAAGGCAACAGAGAGATGTTATTCCAGGGGCTTTCCTCTTTGATTCTGAAGAACACAAGGTCCATTTAACCGTTCGACAAAACAAAACGAAATTTCTGATCACTCCACCAGGCAGAATAGAACGAGCCGGTGGCTCTGTGAGCAGGGCAGGAGAACCCATGTCGGGCAGTCATTGTTCGTCTGTGTCTATGGGAGGGGGCTACACTCAATGCTCCCACTGTCTATGGAGTGTTAAAATGAAACAATTTTCTCTTTATTAAGTACCTCCTTGAGACTCCCTCTGCTGGACACTCCGGGTGTGCATTAGGGAGGGAACTTGGCATTGAATTCAGAACTATAGTAAACGGCTGCTTTCCCTTTTACAAGGGCCTGGGTACGTGCGATTGGGATGTATTTTGTCAACTTTGTGAGCAGCCCGTCTCAGAAACTGTGCTGGTCCTCTCCCTTTCCTTTCCTTCTAAATCCATGTGGAATGTAGGCCATACCCCCGAGGCTAAGACTTGGCGCTCCCCTTCGGACTCCCCTTCAGTGTTCTTTCGGTGCATTACACCAGATAAAGAATTGTGGGTGCTTAAGGTGTTAAGGTTTAAGCATAATCGTGGATCTCAAAGGTCTCAGGAGCTCACTTGTTTTTATTTGCAGGCTTCATTCCCTGTTCCAGATGACCTACCTGGTCATCTCTTTAAACCCTGGGGTTCGTTCGCTCAGTCTTGTCTGTGTGCTGTCTTCACTGTTCCTACACTTTGTACCCTTCAACTCTGCTGGAGTTTCCCCGCCTCCTTATCCTTACTGCCCTAGGCTTCCTCCTTTCCCTCCTCAACCAGTCCAGCCTCACTGGGCACAAGCTCAGGCCTGGGTCTTTTTGAAGGAGACTGTTGGTCATGCTCTAAAACAGACAGGTGACCTCTATAAAAGATTGTACTGCTGGAACCTACATTCACTTAGTGTGATGAGTGCATCTAAGACTCCGGTGACCTCCTTTTTCCCTCCTTGGCGAGATCTGCTGGATTCAGTGAGCCTGATTTTTACCATATCCCAGTCAGAATGCATGGGCTCCCTGTGTGTATCCTGAAGGAGCAGGGTTTTTCCTTGGGAATTCGCCGAGAAGATTTCTAATCGTTTTCAAGCTGCTACAAAAATTGAGCATGGGGTTCTTCTCGGGAGCGGTGTAATGACAGGTGAGGCATTTCAGCTGAAATTCGGGAGCACGCTCATTGGTTTGAGTGGGGTGCAGTTGCCCCCATTTGGACTACTGGGTGAAGGCCTGAATGCAACAGTGGGGCATTCGGAACTGCCGGCTGTTTCGAGAGAAATGTGGTCTTTGAAACAGGGTATGTTTGATAATACAGATTAATGGGTAGCAAAGTGTTACCCGTCTCCTGCTGCTTGCTTTTAAGGTTAGGTTTATAAATAGCACATTCGTTTTCAGTAACTTGGTACTGATTATGTTAGACTTCTTTAAAAAGGTTTATTTTCTTTAGAAAGTTAAACATTTGCCTTGCTATTGTGTTTACTCCATCAACTTGCTTAACAAGCCTTTTTTTTTTTCAGTAGTTGTGCGAAGGCCAGCCACACAGGTCTGTATTGCCATGGGTTCTGAATTAGAGGATTCTAAATTCCAAGTTAATTATGTTGTACCATCCCCGAGATATGTCCTGTCAGTTAGTATTGGCTTACACAGTCAGACTTCCCCAAACTCTAATATTGAAATCTCTCATCGGATGGGTCTGAAGACACCTACCAAAATGCCTACCAAGAAATGGATTCTGAATCATCTTCCATTAAAAGAATTTGATGACACATGTTCTAAAATATCTTTTCCTGTGTTTGTGTTTTATATTTTTAAAATGAGTAAGTATAAATATTGTTTTCCTTCTCACCGCTTTTGAGTAGTGAATGAAGACTCGTTCTTTCTATCCTCAGTACTGGACAGAATGGTCCAGTACTGAGGTCAGAGACCTGGGTTTGAATCTAGCTGCGTGACTTTGGGCATGTTACTTAATTTCTCAGAGCTCTGTTGTGTTTTAAGCCTCATTGGATTGTGTAAGGACTCCATTAGAAATGAGTACCCGCGAAGTGCCTGACTGTAGTAGGCATTTTGTTAGTTTGTTAGGCATGTGTTAAATTCCTCTGTTTGGGGGGCTGCTTATAGGCATGATGACTCCAGGGAAGAAATAGCGCACAAATAGTTTAGAAAACCAATAATAGCAACATTTCAGTTATTAATCTCCTGCTATTCCTCCTCCAGTTTGGGCACCAGCAACAATAAACCCCCTATGGCCACAGAAGAAAGAGCCTTTTTGACCCCCTCTGTGACCTCTCTAGATTTCTGTTCCCACTGAGTTTCTGCTGGTTTCAGGTAGAGAATTTCTCACATTCTGTGCCACTTTAAAAATGAGGAAACAAACCGTTAGAGCAGAGTTTCAGGAGCTGCAGCTGTGCCTCCATGAAAGTATTCTCAAGTAGGAAAGGTAACCTTCACCCCTGACCCAGACCCATGCCTCCCCCAGGCAGCCCCAGAGAGGGAGCAGCCAGCGGTGGCTCCCCCAGCACCTCCTCAGAGGGACGGCAGCCGCTCAGTCCCAGGCCAGGGTCTGGCTCATCGTGCATTCAACATAGTTTTCCTAGAAGAAAAAATGTGGTGCCTTATGCAAGTTACAGCTGCTTCTAGTCTTCATATTTAATTTTTTTTTAAATGTTTCTTCATTTCTCTTCCTTCCTCCCGTAGAGACTAATCTTAGGGAACCACCTTTGAGGTTTTTACGAAACAAAGTAGTGATGATCAAGAGGGTATGATATGTAACATTTTGTATTGTTCTCTGCACATGTAATTTGCCAGAGCTTTCGGGTAGTCTTATGGCAATTCAGGCACTTCAGGCTGCTATCAAAGACAGGATTCAGGATAATGCCAGCCGACTTTATATAACCACCGATAGAGTATGAACCTGAAAGGCCCAAACTCGTAATAGTTCCATTTCATATGGCAGAACTCTATTGGCCAGGGCAGGGGTTGAGGGAGGGAGGAAGTTGAAAAGCTGGGTTATAGGGAGGTCTTTATTTTTCCTCTAAGAGAAACCAAGATGCTTGAAGTTCACAGCACGAAGCATGACTGAGGCTCCACTTAGTCCGGGTTGCCCCCTTCGCTCCCGTGAACTCACTGTCCTAACAGGCCCCCGAGGTGGGTGCTGTCACCCCCGCCTTACAGGGCACATCTTTAATGAGTTCACCTGCAAGCGTTTATGTAGGGTCCCTGTCTTCGAGGAGTTCAGGGTGTATGGGAAGTGAGAGTCAAAAAGTACACATGGGCTTACCGGACCATGGCCTGACTCAAGCTAGAATGTGTGTGTGCGCGTGCACGCACGTGTGCCAGCTTTTAATTCTTAATATGCTAGTGTTCTTCAGGTGTAAAGGGAAGACCCCATTTTCCTGTTTTCCCCTGAAATATATATATATTTTAATTTGGATCAAACAAATACTTTGGAATGTTGGAAATTCCTATTATAAATTTCCTTAGAAATCACCCTCTTTAATTACCATCTCTTCCTCTTTCATTACTCACATTTTGTACCCTTGTAAATGCAAATATGTTTCTAATTTGCACCTGCCGCTGGGAGACTTCGTTTTGGGTAGTTAGGGTTCTGCGTTCTGTTGTGAATGGACCCCTGCCCCATATGTGGCTGTTGGAGAATTAATTCCTGGCTTTGCTGCCTGGCTGCGATCTTGTATTCCACGTGGTTTTGTGGCGCTTGTTAGTGGGGATCTAGATCTGGGGGGTCACTCAGCAGATCTCTCAGAGTCGTAGAGGAAAACCCAGCTCTGCCTCTTGGGGGTTTGGAACCCAGGGCAGGAGAGGACCTTGGGGAAATTGTAGTTCACCTGCCTGCCTTCAGGAAGGTGAATGTCCATGACTTGACATTGCCAGTTCATCGAAATAGTTGTTTTTTGTTTTTTTTTTTCCAGAAAAGGTCACACTAGGAACCCCCTCAGTAACCAATTCCAGGATTCTGATAACCCGATTACTGAGAAATTCCTGGGCCTGCCTGAACTATCACCTGCTGGCATTCAAACCTGTTTCCTTTTACTCAGTTCCTTTCCTTAAAACTTTTCATATATTTGAAGATAATAATTGGGTCTCTATAGCTCTTTCCACACTGAGCCTGTTCTGCGTCCTCTCCCTTCTCTGAACTGTCTCTAGTTTCTCCACATTAAAAAAAAAAATGGTGGTCGAAACCAAATACAGTTCTTTAATAATGGTCTCATTAGTACAGTGTACACAAGAAAAATGACTTCAGGGTTCTTGCATCATTTTGAACCCCTGGAGGGCGAGAACCAACTCTGATTCATCTTTGTATCCCCCACAGTAGCTGGGCAGTTCGTTAAAGCTAGTAGGCACTTCATAAATATTTGTTGAATTGACTCTTCCTAATATATCTAAGTAATAACTTACATTACACCAGCCCTGGGTTGGTAACTGGTAGTTGGCTTGCTCACACCTCGGTCACCGTGCCTTCTGCGCATGTCTAGCCCTCCTTCGTCCCAACAGTGCCAGCTTCTGCTTGACTCTGAATGTGCTTGGTCACTTTGAAGTCGTCACACACACACACACACACACACACACACACACACCCACTCTTTAGAATCTTATTTATCTCCTACAGAATGCAGAGGACTCAAGTGTATAAAGTTGAATGGCTCGTGAAAGGAGAGAAGAGAACACACACAAGAATCTTGATTCCATGTAATATCAATTCATCCAGGTTTAGGAAGGACAGTTTGTCAAATTCTTTACAGACTCTTGAGTCAGCTAAAGCCATACCTGTTTTTCCAGGTTCTCTGTGACAAGTAAGCTAAGTGTTCGTGAGAGTGGCAACAAGTCAGCCTTGACAGCCAGGATCCCTCCCTCTTTGGTCTAAAGCCAATAGAGAAGGCAGAAGATACTGATGGACAAGGCCATTCAGCCTGTGGCTTTCTGATGATTGACTTTACCATTAGGAAGTAAGCTGGTAAAATAGTTGCCAGTAAAAAAAAAAAAAAAAAAAGGCAAACCTTAAAAACGGCCAAATAATTTTGTGGTTTTTACAGCCACTTTATTTCTGTACATGGCACTGAAGAGATTTGTAGTGTTTTGAAAGTGGTCTGTTTTAGCAATCCTTGCCTAACTTCTTTTGCTCTCCTAGGTTCTGATTAATTAAATGCCACTGTGTTTGAGCAGAATGAAGATTGATTGACTCTTTGCTGTGCTAATGCTGTCGACTTTCTAAAACCTTTACCGCCCCAGAAAGCGCACCCATCTAATATGTAAGCGCACGAGGGCCTTCTCCTTCCGAGTTGTGCTGCTGTCCTCAGGAAAGAGCACCCGTGGAAGCTGCCCTCACTTTGGGTAGAAAAGCACTTTGGGGTCACGCATTTTCCAGATTGCATCCTGATGCCATCAGGTTGCCTCCTGTATTTTTACCATTTTCCTCCATATCAGTGTCACCTCGGTGATTCAACCTATGGAGTTGCGATTCACAGCATAAAAGGATTTTTCCAAGAGCTGGTCATAAGCAAAGGGATCCACCATGCCAGTTCTGTGTGGAACTTCTGGTTGCGCAAGGCGTTAAAGAACAAATTTTAATGGTAAGTGGGCCTGCAGCCCTGTGAAAAGTCCTCTGGTAAGGAGATTCGAAAAACCCTGGTTTATTGCTGGTTGTGGAAGTATATGCTTTTTTTTTTTTTTTTTTTAATCCTCTCTCTCTCTCCCTAATGAAGAATTTATAGAGCTCTGGCAAAAAGCAGCATGTAAATTCTCGAAATTGTGCAGAAAGGCAGCACGTTACACGCTCCTGAGTTCTGTGTGACTGCACTTCCTCACCGGAATCCAGGCTGATAGCAGCTTTGTGCAGGAAAGTAAATTTCAGGGGAGCTCGTTACCAGCCGAGAGAGCGAGCACGCTTGCACACGCGCTCAGCTTCGCCCCCTGAACCACTTAGACCTGCGGCCCCAGCACCGTGTACTGTTTCTCATTAAGTCTGACCTGCACCACCAGGGAAAGATTAATCGATATTCATTATGTTCTGTTAACCGAGACTGGGAGGTTCTCTAACATATTACAGAAATGTTTCCTTTAGAAAATAGTTAAAATAAAGAAACTCTCGTTTCATTATACCACGACTTACTTCAAGAAGGATTTAAGGGCGCCTAGAGGGTTAAATTTCTGGAGGATGGGAAATTAATTGACGTAGATGAGTTTTGTGGATCAGCTTCTTGCCAAGGAATGTCGGATAAGTGAGGTATTCCCATACGAAGAGACAACAGAACCCGTCAGAACTCACGTTGGCTTAACAAGGTGAATAAGCAGAGTGCATAATGGAATTCATTTGCAAAGTAATTTTTGCTTGGCTGGAGTGGTAAGCGAAAAATAGACCAGCAGACGAGAACGGTAAGTGTTTGGGATCAGTTGTTGAAAGGTTTAAAAGGGGTTCTAATTCAAGAGACATTTTATGCTGAGGAGAAGGGGACCAATATAATCCAAATGATACTTGAACAAGGTAATTTTTCCTGGCCTGGCTCTAATAGTGGGATGAGGCAGCCAGAGGCCGAGCCATGCCGGGAGGCCGTGCGCCGCCGTGGGAGGTGAGCACCGGGAGATGGCGCGGGGGCCCTGGTTGGGGTCACACAGGAGAACATGCGGCGAGCCCTTCTCAGCAGACCTGACCCAAGGGTTCAGCACGTATTTGTTCCTTTTCGTTTTCCTCCCCACACCTTATGGCTGTCAGGAAAGTTTGCAGCGGTTGGCAATATCATGATATTTATCCTGTTTTTGTGAAGAATCTCTTCTTTTTATAGGCTCTCTCACATTCAGCATTGAGATTAGAGCATCTCGGGATCTTACTGGGCACAGTGTAAACCCGGTGGGATCTTCACACGCTAGTATCAACCTTTGACATGGGGAAACTGAGGCCCAGAGCCGTGATGTCCTGCCCTGATGGACTGCCCTGATGTCCCCTGGAGAGACGGGAGGAGGCAGAGCTGGGGCTCTCGTCCCCCAGGGCGGTGCATAAAAGGCTCACTGAGCGGCGACTTCCCTGGGCTGTGCTACCAGCTGGAGGTCCGGGGCTGGTGGTTCCAGCAGGCCTGTCAGAGCCGCTCCCCTTTTCCCCCAGACCTTCCTGTGAGGGAGCTGCTGAGGGGGCTTCTCCGGGGTCCCTGTGCAGCTCACGGCACCTCCCCGAGCTCATCCAGAGGGAGCGTTTCCCCTTTCCCGAGGAAAGCAGAGTTACCTGCTGTCAGCTTACCTCCAGTGCTTACAGTCTTAGGAAGTTGTTCCTCCTGTTTCTCTAAGAAAGTTTGCAGCTCGTCATCATGAGCTACTTATTAACAAAAACAGAAAAGTCCAAGAGAAACCAGTAGAACCATGATGAGGTTCAGAGGACCTCAGGGTCCTTTCCAGCCATTAAGCAGCTTTTTTTTTTTTTTTTTTTTTTAATTCTGATCTTCCAAGTACAGTTTAGAGTCATTTTTTTCTCACTGACATGACCAAAACTTGCCAGGGGCCCTGGGGAAGGCCTCGGTCCCAAGGACCTAGAGCATGGTCAGAAGAGCGCAGTGCCTGGCGTGTGAGGGGTGCACCTGTTGACCTGGGGGACATCCCTCCCTTAGGGGCCATGGGGCTGGAGCCCTGCCCCTCCCCCATTCTAAGAGTAGTGCTGATAAGGGGACTTCTTGCCATAAAATCTGGGGCAACGAAGGCAGCTTGAAATGTTTCCTGTTTATACAAGTCATGGCCGGTGATTGCTTCACTGGATGTTTAGCTTTCCTTTCTTTCCCTCCTCGGCCTTGATCTTAGACTCTGGTTGCTCCATAAAGCAGGGTTGATGAAACTGACCCATTTCCTGTCGCTTGCCCAGGTAGCTCCCTAACCAGTAAGTCCCTCCCACAGTGAAACTTGACAGAGAGCCTAGCAAATCCTACAGCTTTTCTGTTTCATCTGTTTGAGCCCCTGAGGTGTGCAGCCTCTCCTCCTCTCCTTCCTTGATGTCATCTCACGTCTCTGCTTTCACCTACCTATTACTTCCCACTCATCTGCCCACGGCCAGGCTCCTTAACCTACCTGCTTGGTCTTTGACTTTGTGTATCTCGGCTGTGTTTTCGCCCCGACGTACTTGTAGGTGTGAGGGTCTAGCGGAGGGACACGTGGAGCCCTGTCTGGGGCCATTTGTGTCCAGCCCTGTTGGGTTCCGCGACTCCAGCATCATCCGTCACCTGGAGGGCTTGTTAAAACTCATCAGGGGGCCCGCCCTCAGAGTTTCTGTTTCAGTAGGTCCGGGGTGGGGCTCGAGGATTTGCATTTCTCAACGAGAACCTCAGTTTTAGAATGAATGCATTCAGAATGAAAAACGAGTACCTGTTTAAAACAAGACCGTAGTTGTTTTGCTTAGAGCTGCTCTTGAAGGAGTGAGAGTCAGAGGCCTGACGTTGGCATTATTTTCAGTTCTCCTGCCATTCTGTGCCCGAAACTTCCTGAAGCCATAGGGCAGCGTACAGATCCAGCCCTGGCCTTCCCGCCTCTGGCTCCAGGGAGACGAGGCCCCATCTTCTCCAGGGCCCAGGGCAGCCAGTCTGTAGTTCATCTAGTTTGGCCCTGGGGTCCCGGAGTGGACCGGGCGGGTCCCATTGTCGCGATGACAATAATGTATCCCCGTTAACTAACGTGAAGAGCTCTGCGAGAGGACAGTGAGGCTTAGAGATGTCATTGTGCCTCGGGTCTCCTGAGCAGCCCCAGCTGATGCCAGAGCGTGCTCTTGTCTTGTCCTCACAGGCGAGTTGGGGCGAGTCGGGGCGGTCCGTGCACCACGCAACAGGGAGATACGCGATCACGATCCCTGGAGAAGGGGGGGAAAGTTCTAGAGTGTTAATGTCGCACCCACCTCCCCGAGGCTCCGCTGTCCCGTTTGCCTCCTCGTCACCGAACAGGATCATGCCGACCTGATGATCGAGCACTTAGTCTGGCGCCTGGTGCACAGGTTGGGTATCGTAATGGGCGATGTAAACCCCCTTTGAGGAGCAAAACAGATAAAACATCTGAGGACAGTCTTACTGAGACCTCTAAGGAAAAACACGTTATAAAGAGATGAAAACGACAGCTAATGCCTGTCGGGCCCTAGGTGCTGCTGGCTCTGCTGTAAGATTTCACCTGCGTTAATCCCCTGAATGCTCGAGGCAGTGCTGCACGGTAGGGGTTCATGCTACCATCGTGTTATATGGAAGCCAGGAAGGCTCTACGGCTTGAGAGCAGAGGCTGACCCCAGGCTGTCTGGATCCGGGGCTGGTGCCCCTGACCTCCAGGCTAGAGCCCCAAGGTCCTCCCAACCCCTTCCTCAGTGAGGGCGTAAAATAGGGAAATGACGCTCTTCGTTTTTTCGCCAAATGTAGATGTTCTTCGGTTCAATCAAAACCTACGTAAATGTCTTAAAATTTGCAAAGCTAACTTCTGAGGGTCTTCTTGAAAGAGGGGGCGGTGGGCACAGATCAGGCAGGCCTGAAAGAGGAGCAGTGCGAAGGGGCTAGCTCTGCCGTGCGTGAAAGAAGCCATAAAGCATCAAATTTGGCACGAAGCTTGACAGACCCATCCGTGGGGCGGAACGCATGAGCCAGATTTAAGGCCCTGTTGTCTGCGAGCCTCTAATCGATGATGAAGGAGGTGCCACGAAGCAGTGGGCGAAAGGAAACCTGATTTAACAAATGGGAGCAGGACCATATGATAGCAATTTGAAAAATCTCAACGGATATTCTCACCTCACATCATTATACCAGCATAAATTCTGCGTGATTAAAATGTTAGATTCAACGGAAGTCTGTGGAGCACAGTCAACACGCCGGGTGCCATTCCAGGTACTGGGTGCGCCAGTGAACAAAACAGACCAAGACTCCGGCCCGAGGCCACGTGCGTTTCAGCAGGTCAGGGGAGAGAGTCTGTTGGTTTTGTTGGTTTTTTTCTTTAAAGCTTGAAAGAAATAGAAGTGGATATTTATTAAACCTCTGGAGGAGTTGAAATTTCTAAGCTTAGACTCTGTAGAAGAAATTACACAGGAAAACATCAATAGTTTTGTCAGCGTAACATTCCCCCAAATGTTAAGGTTATTTCTGGTTTTACTATCACGAGATATTTGTCAGCGTTACTCTGCATAACAAGGTGTGTCCGAAATTTAGGATAGATTCTCTGAAGTAGAATTAGTAAGTCAAGGGGTATGAACATTTTCGTGTTCTAGATAATGTGCCACCAAGATGATGTTCCTCCCCAGAGTATTTTTATATTAAACAGGTCGAGCCACCTAATGCCCTAAGTTCACCCACTCCTTCATTCGGGAAGGAAGTGTTTCTTACTGCCGTAGGGGCTGGGCCCTCTCTCCTCATTCCCGAGGGCTTTCGATACCATCTGTGTGCATCAGGAACTCCTAAATTTCTGTCTCTCCCTAGATTTGTATTTTGAGTTCCCAAACCATAGAGCCAGCAATCTAGTTGTCATTGCTATTTGGATATCATCCCACAGGTGTCACATTTAACGTGTACAAAGAAAACCTTTGGGTCAGCCCTCTGAAACATATGCCTTTTCCAGAATTCTCTACTTCCATAAATGGCATCATCTTCCGTCCAGTAGTTGACATCAGAAACCTGAGAGTCATTCTTGACTTCATTTTACTTCACATTTAATCCATCACCAAATTGTATTGATTTTTGCCTCCCAAATATAGCCATTCTTGTTTCTGGCCAGAGTTATGTTCTATAAAGCTCCCACAAATACTGAATTAGCAAACACTGAACCAATGCTCCAGTTAGCTGCCTGCGGGCCTCTGGTCATATTTTCGTCAGCTGATCAATACATAACCTTGTCTGTGTGTGCTTCTGTTTAAGAACACCTTCTTTAATATGTATTGTTAATTCATTAACATTGAGCTCACAGGCTGTAGGACCATTAGCTCGTGCTCGAATGAAGCTTACCCGCACAAGTATTTTCTCCTTAAGGCATATCGAAGCCTTTTGCATTGAAAGACACTAGACAGTCCTTCAGCACTGTGCTTGGGGGTCATTTTAAATCCCCAACAAAAGCCACCAAAAAAACCCCCAAAAAACCAAAAAACAACATGGTGCTAAAGAAACAGTGGAAAGTATACTTTCCTGTAGTACGAAACAGAACCCAGAAGGCAGAGCATGGCCTCATGCAGCCTCCGCTGGGAACAGGTGTGTCAGACGTGTCTGGAAATGACTGTGCAAGCGCCCTCTGACTACTGATTGTGGGATTACAAATAAATTCTCGTGAGTTGGCGAATTCGCAAATATGGAATCCGTGAATAATGAAGACCCGCTTGTATATGGCGAACCTGTCCACTTCTGTCTACACGGCCATCCCCTGGCCCAGTGGTCAGCAGACTCTTTCTGGAAATGGTCAGACAGTAGGTACAGTTGACCCTTGAGCAACATGGGGTTGGGGGTGTCAAAACACACCGTTGAAAATCCACCTATAACTTTCTTGACTCCCCCAACACTGGAATAATAGCCTATTGCTGACGGGAAGCCTTACTGGTAACATAAACAGCTGATTGACATATATTTTGTATATGCTGTATTCTTACAATAGGTTAAGCTAGAGAAGAGAAAATGTTATTAAGAAAATCATAAGGAAGAGAAAATACATTTTCGGGACTCCATTGTAAAAAAAAAAAACAACAAAAACTCGCATGTTAGTGAACTTGTACGGTTCAAGCCCACATTGGTCCAGGGTCAGTGGTATTTCAGGCTTTGCAGGCCAGCTGGTCTCTGGTAGCCGCCCAGCTCTGTGCTCGTGAAAGAAGCTGTAGACAGTGCGTGACTGGGCGGCGGAGACTGGGTTCCAGGAAACCTTTATCACCAGGAACAGGCTTTGGCTGGACTGTTCCTCAGGCCGTGGCTCGGACGCTGCTAGCCCGGTGTCTCACCTGGACGGACTTCCTGACCTGCTCGCCCCCCTCGTCCATTCTTGAGCCTCCAGCCTCTGTTCGTGGTGATCTTGAGTGCACGTTAGAACCGATCCCTCTCCCACTTCAGATGGCTGACTGCTTCCATCACACTTCAGATGAAACCCCATCTCTTGCGTATCATGGCTCCGGCACGCTCCTTGCTGAGTCGCTCCCCCTTTGCCGCGCTGTCCCGGCCGTCTCCAGGTCTATGACTATTCCCAGCTGTTTCCGGCTCTGGCGCCCTTGCCTCCAGTCTCCTTGCCTGGAATGCCCTTCTGCCTCCTGCCTGACTCCCTGCTGCTCAGTCCTCTGTCCTGACCAAATTGTCATTTCCTCCTGCGTGAATTAGACACCCCTCTTGTGATCTCGAGGCACCTTCACAGCTCTTAGGGTTTGTCTTCCACCTGCCTCCCCCCCTCTAGACTACAGGATCTGTGAGGGTGAGAACACGTCTCTGGTGTGTCCGTTCTCTGCTCCTCGGTTCACACACGTTGCACACATTTCCTGAGACTTGCTAACTCCACGACTGACTGTGCAGCCCAGTCTTGTTTGTACAGATTTCTGTATGAAGTGACAACACAGAGACCTGAAAAAGTCCCCCTTTTAGAGCGTACGGTGTAACCTCTAAAATTGAGAGTGATGGTTGAAAAGTCATCCTGAGAAGGGGGTTTGTAAATGGGTGTGAAGGTGTCTTTATTGTTCTGCCAACAGGTATATCCAGTCCCGTGTTTACTCCCTGGGACTGGAGTGCTGTGTTAAGTCCTGCTAGGCTACCTTTGCTCCTGGAGAATTTTTGAACTCTGCCGGTAATGTCTTCTCACGGGGAAGTGGGGGTCAAGTGTGCTTGAGGAGGCATTTGGCACCTCTTTTAAAGACTGCCTGCAGTATTAGTCTAGGGAGGAGAGCTTTGATTTGTTGGAGAATCATTTTAGCAATGAAATTCCAAATTAAAGGTTGTTCCCAGGTCATTCCCGACGATCCCACATGCTGGAGATGGGCAGACAGCATGTTTTGGAACAGTAATACATCGTTTCTTAGATGGCCTTTTGTAGATTAGCATGGTGAGGTCTAAAGCCTATTTAATTTCTTTTTTCCTAATGTATTAGGAATAAAATGTATTAGGAATGTATTATTATAAAAATACTATTTCTGCATTATAAAAAGTTAGAAAATAAAGGCAAGCAAAAGTACAATACGTGCACACGCGTGTGCCTACCAAGATGACCTCTGTTCTACCTTGTAGGTCTTTTCTGTGTGTATATACGTACAAATACTTTTTTTGGAAAAGCCACGTTTAGATACAGTGCTGTTTTATAATAGTTTTTTTCAATGAATAGTTTCCAGCCTTGTATTTCTGTAGAGTTCATTTCATTTAATTCTTTGTTGTTCCTCCTTTTGACACCAAAAGTGATTTTTGTGGTGCTACTTTGGTATATAGACTAGTTACCAAATGGTTGCACCTAGTGAGTATTGCCTATCATCACACATTCATTAGGTTTCGTGAAATGATATTTTTGTAATTCTTTGATTTCTTGTATAAAGTAGAGCTTGCTCTCATCTTCAGGGGCTGTCTGGTTACTCTGAAATAATAGTTCCAATGGGAAAGGCAGGATCTTTGCTAATCTTCTCTCCCTTGATCATTAATTTTCAAAGAAAGGAGTTGTGTAATAGCCTTTTCAAATAGTGAGAAATGAGTTTTTTTCTGTCTTTTCTTTATCATTGTACAGGCGTGGGTTCTTACTGATTTGGTGTGTTTGTTTTTTTAAAGATTTTATTTACTTATTTGACAGATTGAGAGAGATCGCAAGTAGGCAGAGAGACAGGCCGGGGGTGGGGGGGCAGGGAGCAGGCTCCCCGCTGAGCAGAGAGCCCGATGCGGGGCTCGATCCCAGGACCCTGAGATCATGACCTGAGCCGAAGGCAGAGGCTTTAACCCACTGAGGCACCCAGGCGCCCCTGATTTGGTGTTTTAATTGTTGATCTTTTTGTTACATCTTCAGGTGGTGAGACCCCCTTCACCTAGCTGCTGTGATGCTTTGACAGGCCCTCCATAAACCCGAAAAGCTTACTAAATGGCACAAGGTGCCCCAGGCTCTTCTTGGAGTTTTCAGTGTTCTCAGACAGTGGTATTAGAGATCACAGTCGGTGCATTAGGGGTGGTTATTGCTACAGAGGGGACTTGTTTCTAGGGGATTCCAGATGGAAGTTAAAAATACATATTGTTAAAAAGTTAGAGTTTCGGATACCTGGGTGGCTCAGTCGGTTAAGTATCTGCCTTCAGCTCAGGTCATGATCCCAGGCTGCTGGGATCAAGTCATGAGTCAGGCTCCCTGCTCACCAGAGAGCCTGCTTCTCCCTCTCCCTCTGGCTCCCGCTCTGCTTGTGCTCTCTCTCAAATAAATAAAGAAAAAATTTTTTTAAAGATTTTATTTATTTGACAGAGAGAAACACAGCGAGAGAGGGAACACAAGCAGAGGGAATGGTAGCGGGAGAAGCAGGCTTCCTGCCGAGCAGGGAGCCCGATGCGGGGTTCGATCCCAGGACCCTGGGATCATGACCTGAGCTGAAGGCAGACGCTTAACGACTGAGCCACCCCGGCACCCCAAATAAAGAAAATATTTAAAAAGAGTTTCAATTGACATTTCCCTGTGCCTTCAGTTTCTTCAATTTTATCTTGTAAGTCCTTTAGTTCTGCAGAAAATCTTTATTTCTTGTTTAAGTCATAAGAATACAGTTTTGAAATACTAATACATACTATTATTACATACACCAAAAACTACAAAGGAAGGTTTAACACATCTTTGTAATTTTTGTCATCTTGAGAAAGTGTCCAGCTAAGGATGTGTAATTAAAAACTGTGTTCTGAGGCACCTAAAAATATTCTTCCTCAGGATGATGGTGTCACCAGTTTGACATATGTTAGGTTCATTTCTTTCCGTTTCTTTTCAGTTTAAGAAACTTTTGAGTTTAGCTTTTTTTTGGGATGGGGAATGCATTTACATGACTGAAAGGACAAAACTATGTAGGTATTAAATCGAGATGAAAGGTAGGTTGGGATTTGTTATTTTCTCTCCATTTCTTTATGTTTGAAAGTTAAAATAATTACATTTAAACTAGAGTAGTCTCCCCTTATCTGTGGGTGACATGTTCCCAGACCCCTAGTGGATGCCTGAAACTGTGAATAGTGCCGAACCCTATTGTGTACTATATTTTATGATGCACACCTATCATAAAGTTTCATTTATAAATTAAGCACAGGAAAAGAGTAACAATGGTTACCAATAGTGAAATAGAAAAATTATAACAATGTACTGTAACAAAAGTTATGTGAGTGTGGTCTCTCTTTCCCCAAATCCTTACTATACTGTACTCACCCTTCTTGGGATGATGTGAGATGGTAAAATCCCTACGTGATGTGATGAGGTGAGGTGAGGGACTGTAGACGCTGCTATGTAGCTTTAGGCTGTTACTGACCTTCTGACCATATGTCAGAAGGAAGATTATTGGCTTCTCTCCCGCAGTTGACCTTGGGTAACTAAAACTAGAGTAAGTGAAATCATGGATGGGGGGGTGCTAACTGCATATAGAAAGATATGCACAATGAGCTCTTGCTTTGCTCCCTTAAAGAGCCATTTTTGTTAGTGTCTTGTTAATTAATTACTTGAGTCTTTCATTTTGCAGATTCAGGTTGTGTGTGTGTGTGTGTGTGTGTGTGTGTGTGTGCGTGCACGCGCACACATATCTTATTCTCCTTGGCTTACACAAAAGGTAACATACCTTATTATATATTGTTCTACATCTTAACTTTTTTCTCTTAATGTATTCTAGCACTTTCCCTATTAGTACACAGAGATTATCTTCAGTCTTTTTATGGTCACAAAGTACTCAATTTTGTTGACATACCATGGTTTATGGAACATTAACACAGTCCTGGATTGTATCCACTCTTCTGCTATTTCTGCTATTCTTCTGCTATTTACAAACCATCTGTAAAGGGTAACCTTGTATCCGTGTCATTTAGTACTCATGCAGATGTATCTGTGGCCCAGAGTCGTATAAGCAGGGTTGTATGGTCCAAGAGTGAGTGAGTACGTCTGTAATTTTTTTTAAAGATAGTGACAAATTCCTCCTGTTAGGGTTTGTACTATATTTCACTCACACAAGCAACAGGGAAACACGCCTAATTTCCCTAGAGTTTTACCTACAGAGTCTGTTGTCAAACTTTTGGATTTTTGCGGATAGGTGAAAATGATATTTTGATGTAGTTTTAATTTATATTTCTTTTATCAGTGAAGTAGAACATCTTTTCATTTGTTTAAATGTCATTTTCTGTATTTTTGTGTGAACTGGGTTTTGAACTTTATACATTTAACTACCTTGTTGTCTGTCTTCTTTATTTCTAAGAGCTCTTTATATAATGCCTGTGATATGAATTAAAATACTTTTTCCCGGTTGTCTGTGTGTGTTTTGATTCCTGATGGTGGTGACTTTGCCCTTCGAAAGTCTATTTAATTTTGTGTAATCGAATTTATCTTTTTGTTTACAGCTTTTGTATTTTGAGTCAGAATCGAAAAGACATTTCCTATTTCATGTTTTTAAGTCCTTCTGGCGCTTTTGTCATTTCATCTTTTCTACTTACATCTTGGTTCATGTGGTGTTTATACTTAGGTATGTTCTGAGATTTGAAGCCAACTTTATGTTTTTTCTTTTTTTTTTTTTCTACTTTTTTTTATTATGTTCACTTAGCCACTATATAGTACATCATTAGTTTTTGATGTAGTGTTCAGTGATTCATTAGTTGCATATAACACCCAGTGCTCATCACAAAAGTGCCCTCCTTAGTGCCCATCACCCGGCAACCGCCATCCCCCCAACCCCCTCCCCTCTGAAACCTTCAGTTTGTTTCCCAGAGTCCACAGTCTCTCATGTTCATCTCCATCTCCAATTTCTCCCCCTTCAGGTTTCCATCCCTTCCATCCCCGTTTCTCTGCTTGACTTATTTGACTTAG
>CM053614.1:10124801-10168676 GCA_028646535.1 Procyon lotor
CTTTTCTTTGTTGGGAGTTCCTCCTCCTAGTCATTCTCTTGAGGGATGGCTGAGGGAATGTACAGGGTCCAAAATATCAACCACGACTCAGGCAAGATTAACCTGAGGAAAATCCGGAGCGGTTGGAAGCCACCACTCAGCCACGGTGGAGTTTTTCTTGTGTAGAGATCCAGACAGTCTTACACCTCGCGCTGATTTCGTAGGTGTTCAGGATGGTTTGGCAGATTTCCAGCTCAATTCAGGGGACCAGTGGCAACGACGACCCTTACTCGTTCGCCATCTTGCCTCCTTCCTCCCCCAACTTTATGTTTTTTCAATACTCAGTTGTCCCAGATGTCTGGGTGGCTCAATTGGTTAAGCGACTGCCTTCAGCTCAGGTCATGATCCCGGAGTCCCAGGATCGAGTCCCACATCCGGCTCCCAGCTCCACGGAAAGTTGGCTTCTCCCTCTGACTTTCTCCCCTCTCATGCTCTCTCTCTCTCTAATACATATATACATACATGACTTTAAAAAAAAAATACTCAGTTGTCCCAACACCATTTATTGAAAAGCTTATATTTTCCCTACAGTATCATAATGTCTACTTTATATCATGTATTAAATTCCTATAGCGTGGGGTCTCTTTCTAGACTAAACGTTCTCATTGATCCATCTGTTGTCCATTATTGGGGTGTATACTGTCTTTTATTTAATATCTGAAAGATATGGAAGTTCTTCCCCATTGCTCTTCCTTTTCAGAGTTTTCCTGGCTATCCTCCTTGTTTGTTTTTCCATATGACTTTGAGAATCTACATGTCTTGATTTCAGAAAAACCTGTTGGCATTTCTGTTGGGATCACATTAATTTTCATAACTTACAAGGTCAAGTCTTCTCGTCTAAGATCATGTTTTCTTTCCATGTGTTCTTTTTGTTTTCCCTTTCCTAACGTTTAAAGTTATTTGTGTAGAGCTTATGTAGAGATCTCAAATTTATTCTTATAAACAAAGTCATTGTCTTCTAACTGACATTTGCACCTATGAGGACTATCGATTTCCATGCATATTTTTTAAGCAGCTTTATTGAGACATAATTCACATAAATCACTCATTTACAGTGTAAAGTTTGGTTGTTTTTAGGACATTCACAGAATTGTGCAGTCCTCACCACTGTCCAATTTTATAACATTTTCACACCCCAGAAGGAAATCCTGCACCCATTCGTAGTCATTCCTCTGTCCCACCCGCCCTTCATTCCCTGGGAACCACTAATTTACTTTCTGTTCTGGAATTTCATACAAATGGCGTCATGAAGTACGGGTTGGTTTGTTTGTTTGTTTGTTTTCCAACTGACTGCTTTCATTTGGGTAATGTTTTTAAGGTTCATCCCTGTTGTTTCAGGTGTGTCTGTCTTTTTTTATCATGGCCCTCCTGGTGGGTGTGAAGTGGTGTCCCATTGCAGCTCTGATTTGCTGGTTTCTCTATGTATTTAGTTTCCTTTTGCCACCCCTCAGCCCCCAGGGAGATGTCCTGAGGGCAGGGTTCCAATTCTAAAGATTATAAATCCCAGGTGCCTACCATCCTGCCTGGCAAATATTTGATATTCAGTCAAGTCTTATTTAGTGAATGACTAATTCATTATATTTCTGGGCCACCTCTACTTTTTAAAGTTAAAATGTGATTTAGCACATATAAATTAATTTTTATTTTACCCTGGGCAAAACATAGAGGGTGTTTTTCCCCCTCTCTGGGAAAGTCATATGTTAATCCAACAGCCCAGTAAAGACGGTTTTGTATGATAGATGGTTTGTGATGATCAGCACTAATTTTTCTGGCATTAGAATGGGGAATGAATGAGAGTTGCTGGGACATATGTCTTGGAGACTTACTGTCTTTTCAGGGGGCTAATTTTAAGCTGTAGATTCTGTTATTGGAGACTACTTGGCAACACATAAAAATAAAGATGAGAACTTAGGTAAAGGTGTTCTGGGCCTAGAAACAGGGTGTTTTGAATGAGATCGATCAGCTCACATTGTTTTTTAAATATTTTATTTATTTATTTGACACACAGAGAGAGAGAAAGAGAGAGAGAGAGAGATCACAAGTAGGCAGAGAGGCAGGCAGAGAGAGAGGGGGGGAAGCAGGCTGCCTGCTGAGCAGAGAGCCCGATGCAGGGCCTGATCCCAGGACCCTGAGATCATGACTTGAGCCAAAGGCAGGGAGGGGCTTTAACTCACTGAGCCACCCAGGCGCCCCATCAGCTCACATTTTTTAAGAAGCCCCAAGTTTGCCAAAGGCTGTGTTCCAGAATTTCCTTTGTAAGGCAGCTGCATAGACACAGATTACTTTTAACAATAGAAAAAAGTGGCATCAAATAAGATTAAGGTCTCAAGCTAGCCTTAAAGAATATTTAATATCATAGAGGTGCCTGGGTGGCTCAGTCCATTGAGTGTCCGAACTCCTGGCTTAGTCTCAGGTCATGATCTCAGGGTCTTGGTATCAAGCTCTCCCTTGGGAATCCTCGCTCAGCGGGGAGTCTGCTGGAGATTCTTTCTCTCCCTCTCTGCGAGCTCTCTCTCTCTTTCTAAGTCTTTAAAAAAATTTAACAACAGAGTTGATGCATGTGTGGGGCAAGGGGTATATGGGAAATCTCTGTACCTTCTGCTCATTTTTGCTGTGAACCTAATGTCTGTGCTACAAAAAATTTTTTTAAAAGAGAACACAGCCAAAATACCTATTTTTTATAGGAAATAATTAAATGGCAGAAAAATAATCTTGAATAAGAAATTATTTTTCCTTAATGTCAGTGTATGAAGACGATATTTTAATTATAAAAATAGACGAGAGAGAGAGTGTGTTTGTGTGTATGTGTATGCAGGAGACTTTGGGACACTGTCCAAAGATTTATTTAGCAACCGACAATCCTGGATTTTTATATCACCGCAATTTTGTTCAAAATATGTGACTTTGCAAATAATTGTTACCTGTGTACTATTATTAGGCATGTTTGGATTGGGGGTAAGCGGGAGAGAAAGATTGATTAATTCACTGATTCATTTCTTCATTCATTGACTGAGACAGATTGATTTCCCTGAAGTGTCTGGGCCTGAGATGTGGGGAAGGTAGGACACGGGTCAGAAGCACGCGTGTTTGCTGTGAGGAGGAAGCATGTGTCCAAAAGGAACCGAGAATGGAACTGTCCAGGACAGAAGCGATACCCAAAAGGCAGCTGGATTAGGAACAGGAAAGGCAGTTGTGAATCCAACTTGAGCCAATGATTTGAGAGCCACAGGGAGTAGGTTTAATGAGACTGGCAGGAAGAACATTATAATGCTGAAATTGCCCCACAAAGGGACAGTTCTGGAGGGGAGTGATTCCTTGGGAGGAATCAAGATGAGCATCTTTTGCTGGGCCTGCTAGAGGGCAGGGTTCAGTAGAAGATGGATGATGGGACTAGATGGCCTTTAAAACTTCTCCCGAGAGTGGGGCGCCTGGGTGGCTCAGTCGTTAAGTGTCTGCCTTCGGCTCAGGTCATGATCCCAGGGTCCTGGGATCGAGCCCCGCATCAGGCTCCCTGCTCGGCAGGAAGCCTGCTTCTCCCGCTACCATTCCCTCTGCTTGTGTTCCCTCTCTCGCTGTGTTTCTCTCTGTCAAATAAATAAAATCTTAAAAAAAAACAAAAACAAAAAAACTTCTCCCGAGAGTGAAGAGAGTCATCCTGATAGGCTAGAACGAGTCTGAAGGCTGTGGTTCCAGCTCTGTTCCTCTCGCCATCCACAGAAAGGTCTTGGTACACCCGGTTCTATTTTCTAGCAACACAAAATGAAGCTTCAGTCAGGTGTGTGTGTCTTTGACCCAAAGCCAGATGAGGGCATTTCCTGAGCACCCAGCACGTGGGCTCCTATTGTGGGAGACTTGGATGAAAGAGCAATTGTGGAACTGGTTGTGGAATTAAGAGACAGGGGCCTGATGGGCCCTACCCTCTCTTCCCAGCCCTTCCATTGAGGCCTGTTTAGCTGCACTCCCCCACTTCTGAAGGGTGTCTCCCAGGGAGAAGTGCGCTCAGGCGACAGCCTCGACCCTCACCTGGGGCGGGGCACAGCCCCGGGCCCGGGCATCTGGCTCCCGGCTTTGAAGTCAGGCTGCAGCCCAGCGGGCTCAGTGCTGGTGCCCTCCTGCTCCTTGGTTGCTCAGCGCAACCTTTAGTCTAGGAAGAGTGCCAGTCTTCATTTCCAAGAATCATATCTCCCTAAATGGGGCAATCTGCTTTAAATGCCTTCTCAACTGGCGCCTTCCCCCCTCACAATTGGCATTATTAAAGGAACAGGTTCACCTTTTTAACCACTTGCACTGTGCTCGATCGGGGTGGGTGGCTGGCGCCCGTGGTGGGGGCTGTGAGTGTGTATGCAAGTGCGCATATGTACAAATACCCCATTCTGCGGGCCTCAGAGTGGTCATTTTCAGCAGTGTGAAGAGTCATTGACAGGTGGCGCCTGACTGGCTCAGTCAGTAGAGCATGCGATTCTTGAGCTCGGGGTTGTGAGTTTGAGCCCCACTGTGGGTGTAGAGGTGACTTAAAAATAAAATCTTAAAAAAAAGAAAGTCATAGATATACATAAGCTTTACTTTTGCACTTTCCCTATGTGCTCAGCCTAAAAAAAAAAAAATGTTTCTTAAAGCAGGCTTGCTACTATATGCACACAGATTTTTGTATCTTGCTGGAAAAAATGCATGCTGGGCCGAGAAGGACCCTTCTCTCTACATGGTCCCAAGTCCGAATTTGCTTTATCACTGTCGACATGTGGTATCTTTCTCCGCTCATCTTTCCCCTTCTCCTCTTACCTTCCCGGCCTCAGGGGCGTGCCACCATGGTCCTCATCTGCAGAGCTGGGGCTGGGCTCAGAGGATAGAGTGAGATGCAGGGGGTCTCCTGGGGTCGCTCCTCCTCTCTGATTTCCAGTCCAGTGACAAGCCAGCCCCTTTGGGGTTCCTTTGGAACCTGGGCTTTTATTAGCTGCCACCCGGCCTAAACCAGAGGCTTCTCTCCCAGCATGCCTGTGGCTGCGGCTGTCCTCTGTCCTATGAAGGCAGCCCCGGGTCCCAGCCCCGCCCCCCCAGGTCAGACCTGCAGCGACATTCGAGGCCCAGTGTGTGTGAAGCCCTGCGCCAGGGGGTGCAGCAGAAAGCTGAAGAGAAAACATAACCATGCCTCGGGGGCCCTTGAAGGACCTACAGAAGAGCCTTGGGACAGAGGCCCGCCGGGGCTCTCCTGAGCGTAGGTAGAGACGCCGTCTGGTGGGACGTGCGCTGGCAGCACTCAGTGACTTCCCGGCAGTGAGGACACACGCGTGCGCCTGCCTGCCTCGTTGGTCGCCCCGGCTCTTCGGTGATGAAACGTGATGTGCCCGAGTGTGGGCCCCGGCGGTGGCGGCAGACTCACGGTCTCGGCCTGGCTGGAGAGGCGGCGGAGGAAACCCGGTCCTCCCGCGGAGGCGTTCCTGCTGGGAGAGAACACGGGCATGAGAGCTAGGGTCTGTGTTATCGGAGGTGGCTTTGGAGAATCACGTCATCGAAAGCAAAAGAAGCCTGAAGGTAGGAGGCCTGGGGGGAGATAGTGGGTGAAGTGGTCCTAACCTCAAGAAATTCGCGGTGGGCGCTCTCAGGAAGATTCTGGGTTTCCCTGCAGGTCGGAAGTGAGACGGGTGTGATTTGGCGCAGAAGGGAGAGAGGTGAGTGCAGAAGCGAGAAGTCACACGCAGACACCTTGAGTGACCAGAAGACAGACTTCACGTGCCCGGGGAGGCCATGCAGGGTCCAGCCATTGGGGGGTTCCTAGAATATGAGAGAACATTCTTTTATTTGGCCGTGTGCGAGATAGTTTGGGGAGTGGAGAAGAGCCGTGTGATGCATGACATTTCAGGTGTCTCCGGGACACCTCAGGGGGTGTCCCCGAGACTGTGGAAGGCGCAGGGACTGTGCGGGAAGCCGCTGACATCCGGATGGCATGGCAGCAGGGAGGCGGCAAGGAAGGAGAGACGTTAGAGCGCCTGGACTTCAGTCCCGGCTCCCCCAGAAGAAGATGCGTCTGTGTGTGGGAGGGGGTGGCCCAGTGGGTGGGTCGGAGAACATTTAAAATAGTCCCCAAGCCTGTGGGGGTGCCCACGTGTGTCTGGTGTCTCTCAGAGAGAAAGCAGATTGCTGGTGACCGGAGCACAGTTGGATTTCAGTGTAGGAGCACCATTCCCTGGTCCAGAGAAAACGCAGTGGTACTTGGAAACAGACAGCAAGCATCTCAGGGATCCCTCCCTCCTCGTTTCCCTCCCTCCTCCTTTCTTCTTTTGAGGAAGAGCAAGAGCTGTGCCTAGATGGTGGTGGAACATTTGGTACTTAGGGAGAGTACCTCAAAGCACTGATCCGAGATTAACCTTCTAGGCTTCCTGTGGTTCAGGGGAGCACCTGGAGAGCTGCATTTGGGAGTGTTTTGGGGAGTGGTGCGGTTATGATCTGCCTTGCCCAGCGCCCATCGTTTCTCATCTATCCTTATATCTCCCAAAGTGTGTGCGTTAGTGCCTAGCGACTTCATGATGGTAAAAATTTGTGTGTGGGTTGGACCTGCAGAAATCCATGTTTGTCCATCCATCCATCCTTCTGTTCGTCCATCCAAATAATCCATCAAGCAAGGAAACCTTCCCTAAAAGCCCCCAGCTGTCCCCTCTCCCTCCTTTTGGGTAGAACTGGTAAGAGCCCCGTCTACACCAGTGCCCCCCCTACACCAGTGCCCCCCAGGCACAGGAAGTGCTTAGCTTAGACTAATCGAGCCGGGCTCCTCAGCCACTAGAGGGAAGGTGATTGAAGCTGGTGGTGGTGTTGGTGACATTTGAACCAAATCAGGGTTCCGCCAGAGGAGAAAGCGGGAATGGCTGTCAGGAAGGCAACTTACGGTGTCTGCTTCGACATATTAATTATTTTCCTTTATTAATATGATATGCATCATATTTTTTAACTCGGGGCATTCTCTAAATTTGACTCTATTTACAGTAGTCATTTTCATTGAGTTCTATTCAACTAAGTATTTATACCTCACTGTATTCTACAAATTATGCTTTGTTTTATAATATAAACACATATACTATAATCACCAGTACACTACAAATGAGAATTTAAGAACAGGAACAGGGAAAATGCAAACATAAAAGTTCAAAACCAGGAGGAAAAAGCATCACAGCTCTGCAGACAGTGAGAGCCTCTGCCTTGCTCTAGCTGAGCCTCAGATTGTCTCCGAGCTTCATAGGGTCAAAGAGAAGGGGGACATGTGGTCAGTTCAGTAATTCCTGCTGCCAGACAAGGAAGATATATTGAGTCATTAAGAGAAGCAGAGCGTTTGTTTGTTTGTTAACTTTCCCTGCAACTTGGGGCTTGAACTCATCACCATGTGATTAAGAACCACATGTTCTACCAACTGAGGCAGCCAGGTGCACACCCCCACCCTTTTTTTGAGAGAAAGAATCTTAAGCAGGCTCCATGCCCAGTGCAGAGCCCAGCGTGGGGCTCAGTCCCACAGCCCTGACATCAGGACCTGAGCCGAAATCAAGAGTCTGCATGCTCTGTCCACCGAGCTACCCAGGTGCCCTATAGGCACCCCATTTTTAAACTAAATTTTGCTTGTGGACTTTTATCTAGAAGAACCTGGTGGCATCATGAACAGGGTGTAACATTCCCATAGCCAATGGACAGCTGGGTTCTCGCAGCTCTCTCTCACAGTAGTCCTAAGTGGAAGCTCAAGGCAGAACATCAGAATGCAACTCGGCAAGAGGAATTCTAGTCTTCAACGGGTGTGGTTCGGTGCAGTGCTAGAATCCATAACTCCCAGCAGAACTGCTGGTCTCCATATCCCTCGGACAGCCTTCATAAGCATTACTTCTTTTAATTGATATATGTGTATATCTATATACACTCATATTTTATATATATATGTGTGTGTGTGTGTGTGTGAATGGATGTATATATGGAGAGACAGCTCAAGGATATATTCCGTTGCTGACTACGCTGTATTCTTGCTCACTGATTAGGCTTTAGGAATCGACCTGGTAAGGTTGACATCTTCAGTAGAAATTAAGGACTCTATTTGAAACACTCACAGAGGAGAGTTCTATTTTTGTAAATAGGATAATTGGGTGGAAAACTGTGCTAATATCTATCTTTATTTAACCACTCCCAGGGACAAAGCCTAACTGTTAAAACCATGAGTCCATAACCAAGAAACCACCATTTACCAGGGACAGTGTCCTCTGGATACAGGCTGGCAGTTAAAAAGAATGGGGAAGTCAAAAGCCAGACCATTCCGTTGCATATTATTGTCTCAAACGGATAAACAGAAGATGGGAAGGGGCAGGTAGACTGACACAGGGCAGCAGGGAGGATGAGAGGGTAGTAAGTGACACCACCCGCTGCCAGGAATGTTATGTAGTAAAAAGGTTATGGAAGAGGGTTTGGGGAATTGTCACACGAGATAATAATTCTGTCCTGACACAGGTGACATTTGTTCCAAGTGACTTTTGATGACCTGTCCTTGTGCAGAGTTGGTGAATCATAGCGCACAGCATAGTCCAGCCTGCATTGTTGCGCACTGGCAACGATGCCAGAGGAAGGGGTAAGGGTGTGAAGCAGAGAGAACAAGCCTTTATAGAGCTCCTACTGTATACCAAGCATATCATAAAATGGTTAGGAGTGTGGCTTTACCATCACAGGGACCCAGCTCCAGGCTCTAAGCCCAAGTTCCTTCGTTCAGAAAATCGGGGCAGGTGGTGCTTTACCTCACAGACTTGTTGGGAGGTGTCGTGAACACACCACCAACACTCAGTAAAGGGTAGTTATTAGAATGGGGGCCATCACTAGGTCTTTCTTTACATCATGTGAGGTGGAGCTCATGCTCCCCATTTTACAGATGGGCAAACTGAGGCTTAAGGATGCTAGTTAACTGCCTTGTCCAAGATTTTTCATCTAGGAAATCTCAAACCTAGGATTCAAACCAGGTTTTCTAGCCCTGGAAGCTGTTGGTTTTTCCCTGTTCCTGGCTTCCTGCATTTATGACTGGCTCTCTTATCCCACCCTGAGATGTTTGGGCAGCGAACTCAAGCACACTTCTGGGCACGCCGTGCTGGTGAATGGCTTTCTGTTCTTCATGCTCCCGTCCGACGGGCTCAGGCAGTGGTTTGTGTGACGGCTGTGACGGCTGTGGCGGCTGAGCACCCTGCTAAGGAGTCTGGCCGAGGAGAGGTTTTCCCGGTTGGGCTTGGCCACGCCCCCTGGAGAACAGACCTGCGCAGTCAGGTCACGGCCAGAGGAACATGGCCGAGCTTACCAGCTCTGTGTTTCGCGACCGTGACAGCTGCCATCGTTTCCTTTTGTGCTTCTGCCAAAGTGGTTTTGCTTTTGTTTTTGGTCCTTGTTAAATCCAGTGTAGTGGGCTCGAACTGACTTTACATAAAATGGAAGTAGCCGCATGCAGCACAGGCTCCTGCCTGAGGTCACCGCCGGGGGTCACCACCTGCGCCCGCAAAGCTGAGTAGCTAGTGACTTCTTACCGGTCTTTTCGTATTAATAGAATAATGGGAAACAGAAGGCGAGCCGGGAGGAGTGCTTTTTCTAGGAGGCTTTGAGGGCCTGTTATGGGTTGAACTGTGTCCTCCTCACCTCCCTCCCCCCCACCCAAATTTATATTTGCAGTCCTAACCCCCAGGACCGCAGAAAGTGAGCTTATTTGGATATAGGGTCATTGCAGATGTAATTAAAGATGACTTCATACTGGAATGAACTAATCCTATATGACTGGTGTCCTTATAAAAAGGGGGAAATTTGGACATGGACACACACACACAGGGAGAACGGCATGAAAGCATGAAGGCGGAAATTGGGGCGATGCTCCTATGATCCAGGGAACACTGAAGATTGCCAGAAACCACCAGAAGCTAGGAGAGATTCTCCTCCACAGTCTCAAAAGGAACCAGCCCTGCCGATGCCTTGATCTTGAACTTCTAGCTCCAGAGCTGGGGAAGGCAGCTGAACCAGTGCTGGGTAAGCCAGCCAGTCTCCAGTTCAGAGTCACAGCAGCCCTGGCAAATGCAAACAGGGCCGGCCTGTGGAGACGTGGTGACTTCCCAACCCTGGAAAGAAACGAGAGTCATTCATATGCTTTGGTTATAGTTTCCATCAGAGTGTGGAGTCGGATGGAAGGCAGAGAGTCAGGAAGCAGAAAGAAGACAAGCAGTACAGACAAGCAGACCAAGGTCTGAAGGATGTGAGTGCTTGGCTCTGAGGAGACTTTTGACCTCACTGGGTGTTTTAGGTGAAGCAGTTTGCTCCTTGGGGTTGGAAATACATTTTCCTCAAGACTACAAGGTGACAGTTTATTAAAAAATTGACTGCCTACATGTGTAAATGTCACCATCTAGAACAGTTTTGTCTGATAGAACGTTGTGCACTGATCGTAATGTTCTAGATCCACACTCATGAAAACAGTAGCCACTTGCCCCCTATGGCTTTTTAACACTTGAAACGTGGCTGGTGTGGCTGAGGAACTAAGTTTTAAATTCTATTTAATTTTAAGTTAAATTGCTACTGTGGCTGGTGGCTGCATATTGGACACTGTGGATCTAGAACAGAAGCAGACCATGCCGGAGGACCCCGAGAAGAAAACAGTGGTGCCTGGGTTTTCAGCGAAGCTCCTGGGAAGGATGGGCTCCCTGATCACCCTCATGTGTGGTCTTGTTCTCAGGTAACGGGGCTCTGGTGTGAGTGAAAGTGAGAACACAACAGAATCTTCTAGACACTTTACTGAAAAGATGCTTAATACAGGGCTTTGCTGTTACTTCTCAGAGCCCAGGTGCATTATTGGGGGGGAAGGGGCAGATTAACGATTGTGAGGAGGACATGGGGTGGCCTGGTCCAGGTAGACTGAGCTTATTTTCAGGCTGGGTGTGTGGGCCCTGAGGTGCCTCGAGGGACCGTGTCAGGACTGCAGTCCCAGTGTCAGGACTGCAGCGATTTCCAGATGAGACTACCTTCTCCGGAGGCAGGAGCGCCTCCCTCAGAGTCTTTGGTATTGGACTGGTTGGCTACAGAGGCCCAGTACAAGGTACTGGGGCCCCCTTGTCCCATCCCCTGCACTGGCAGCCCCGGCACGGAATGTGCGACCACAGGGTACTGTTTTGGATGGAGTGCACGGGAGATATTTCAGGATCGAAAACAGGACCCCAACCCATGCCTTATTAGGTAAAAAAGAGTGGACCCCCTGAATGTTTTTGGCTGGCCCTGGACAAATGACTTGTCATTATGTCACCACTGCCTTTGGCTCAGGGCCCAGTATAGTTTAAAAATCGCTTCTTTTGCCAACTCTATGTAGTTACCGTTTTGATTTCACAGAGAAGTAAAGGGTTCATCAGTCTTAGGTTTTTCTAACCCCTGAGGCAAATGACGGGCACATGCAGAGATAGCGCGTAGTGGGACGCTGCCCGCCTCTCCCCACGCCCCCCAATCAGACTCTAGGGGACTGGACTCAGAGCAGGGCAAGGGGTGTGGTAGAAGGAAGGGGTGGTATGCTTGATTGAACAGGGAGCAGGTGGATGTTCAGCTGGAATTTCTGGGTCTTGGAGGGCAGGGGTTTCATTTGAGCAGAAGCTGAGGAAAAACCGCTCACCAGCCTTCACGTTTGGTAGCTGGTGCCACGTGCCCAGGACCTGGGGACACCAGCAAGCAATGAGGGGTAGTAGTCCTCATACCCGTATGGTGCCCCAGTGGACCAGACCACTTGAGCACCAGCTCTCTCTTCTCCAAGAACTCACAAACTCACTGCAGCCAGGATTAAACAGAGCAATGAAAGATACCAAGTGATGCAAGGTAATTTGCAGTGAGCACCATCAAGAGAAAACCCTGAGGGTCCCAATTGACCAGGGATGCCTTAGTGGATCTGAGTTTTGAAGGATGGCCTTGATTTGGATGGGCAGCCGGGGGCCAGGGGCTGCTCCAGGCAGTCACGCCCAAGGCACGGCTGGGGGACCATGGGTGTCAAACTTGGTGCCATCCGAGCAAGTCACCGGGCACAGGTTTTTCCATTTGAACGTACTTACTTGACTGTAGTTGCCGTCGGCAGATGGAGAGTTCAGAGGGACTACCCTGAAATCATGAATAATTTGCAGATGTAGTCAGTAGCCGCGGTGCGTGGGTATGCCGCTCGGTTCCAGCAGAATCCGTGCAAGGAGCGGCTCGCGGCCCCATCTGCTCTGCTCTTCTTGGCTCTGTCTTCCATTTAATAACCTCTCCATGACCTGTTCATGTGAGGTCATTCATCTCTTCTTTCTCTGTGTTCAGATAGTCTTGGCTGCTACTTGCTGTGAAGGACGTGACTGGTTTGTGGACGGGATCGACCTCAGTGCCGTAAACCCACGGAGTCGCGGAGGCTGCCTGCCGCGCATGCGCACAGGAGGTGGGCCGCCGCCCTGGAGAGGACTAGGAGTTGGAGCGGGAGGAGGGGAAGGGTCGGATAGGCGAGCCGGGTACTTCCCCTGGGCCACTGGGGGAATGCGAGGACAGTATAGTTGTGTGAGAAAGGGAAACAAGGGAGCAGTCGGCCTGTGGGGTGAGAATAGGGTAATGACCTTGATTTGGGACATTTTAAGTAGGAGACAGGCCATCCCCGTGGAGACATTTAGGAGGCATTAAAAAACCCCAGTTAGGGAGTACTCAGGGCCCCATAATACAGTGGGAGTTCATTTGGCTCCAGCTCTCCTCTCCTTCCCTTGGCAAGTGGTTCCCCGTAGAGTCACTTCGGATTGACAGAGGGAACGTTGCTCAAGTCTCCCGAGCCTTTATC
This sequence comes from Procyon lotor, assembly GCA_028646535.1. Lineage (NCBI taxonomy): Eukaryota > Metazoa > Chordata > Mammalia > Carnivora > Procyonidae > Procyon > Procyon lotor. The sequence continues at coordinate 10,137,646 of CM053614.1, forward strand.
CTCACACTTGAATGCTAAATCCAGAACTCCCCGTTCCTGCTAAGTAGTTCAAAAGCTCTGAGGGATCCTTGGAACAGTCGCACCCTGGTGGGACTTTTCAGAGCACTCCTGGGGTTGGGAGAGAGATTTCAGGGTAACCGCAGAATAATGTGAGCTATAACCGGCCTGAGTGATCTTCTGGTTGGGATCTGGATGTGAGACGGGCGTGTTTGAAGGTTGTGTTGACCCACATGCCCTAGCTGGGTGAACTCCATCTACCTTTTGATTCCTAACTAATCGCGGTGAACAATACACCAGCTTGTCTCCTATAAAACAAGAGGGGTGCCCGCTCCCACCAGCCTTGCCGCCTTGGTTGGACAGGTCAGCGGACTGCCTTGAAGTTCTGCTTATTCATCTGTAAATTGAAGGGATTTGGCGAGGTGCCCTTTAACACGACTTCCCACACTAGCGCTTTATGTCGGTCAGCGCCTGCTTTGTCCGGGGAGTGCTATTTTTTCCAGAGGAACCGTTCTACAGTTGCTAGTTAGCTGATCACCTTGGCGAGAAGCAGCATGGAGAGGTGGGCAGAACATGGCCTGTGGAGTCAGTGACCTGAGCTTAAACCCCCTCTGTCACACGGCTGGCCGTGCGACCCTCAGCGACTCTCATTCCTCGCCAACCCTCGAGTTGCCTCACTGGCAAAGAGGGGATGATAATACCCCTTTCAAGGCAATCGGGTCATACTGTGTGTCAGGTGTCCGTGTTTGTGCCCTCTTTTAGACAGTTTTGTTGAGATCTGATTCATATACCGTAAGGTTATCCCTTCTGAAAGGCCTTGATTTGTACCCTCAACTCACTGGGTTTTAGTATATTCCCAAAGTTGTGCGCTGAAGACTTCTACTTAATCCCAGAACATTCTCCTCACCCCAGAAAGAAAGTCCACCCCCATTAGCACTCCCTCCCCATCCTTCCCTCCGCTTACCTAGTCCTAAGCAACCAACCACTCACTACCTCCTGTCTCTGTGGATTTTCCCTGTCCTGGACGTTCCATATAAATGGAATCATATAATAGGTGGTCCTTTACGTCTGGCTTCTTTTACTTGGTGTCTGTTTTCCCACTTCTTTCACATTAACAGCACTTCGTTCCTTTTTATGGCCAGGTAATGGATGTACCGCATTTTCTACCGCTGTATGGATATATGGATGTACCGCATTTTGTCTCTCTGTTCGTCACTTGATGGACATTTGGGTAGTTTCCACTTTCCGGCTGTTATGGATAATGCTTCAAATGTTTGTGCACCAGCTTCTGTGTGGACATATGTTTTCAGTTCTCTTGGTATCTCATTGTAGTTTTGATTTGCATTTTTCTGACCGCTGTTAATGATGAGCATTTTTCATGTGCTTGTTGGTATGTGTCTTTTGGAAAAAGGTCTCCTCAAACTCTTTGCCCATTTTTTAAAAAATGGGTTATTTGTCTTTTTATTGTTGAGTTCTAAGAGCTCTGAATATATTCTGGATACCATGCCTGGCATGCTCTTTTAAATAGGCATGCAGTCATTGTCCCTTCTTCTCTGCAGGCTTCTCACAGAAGTCTGTAACCTGCGACGTGACATTTAAAACTCATTGCTCAGATGTTGAATTCCCAGTATCCTGAGTCCTAAACCCCACCATTATGTCTTGACCAGAGCTCTTCTTACCACTGAGCCGTTCTGATGAGCCATTCTGATCCTGGAGCCCAAATCTGGAACCCGGAATAGTGGGAAGAGTGGGAATAGCTGGGTTCTGGAAATGAGCCCTCGATGGATCTACGGGGGCAGTGGCTATTTCTATCTCTAACTCTTGGGCTTTTTTTCTAGATGGAGGCCTTAGGGGGGTAATTGTGCAGTATTTTTTGTTTGTTTGATTTCTTGCTGCTCCCACCCCAGGGGATCCTCCATTCTGTGCCGTGGGCATCTGGGAGTGGGGGCTGAGGACCACGGGGAGGTAGGTCTGGGAACGTTAGCTTCTTCCCACAGTGCCACCGCCGAGATGAGGAGCATATTTTCCAAGGATGATCTGGCAGTTTTAAGTCATATATAAAAATGTCCCAAGGAAAATCATGGGTCTACTTAAAAAAGAAGGGAGTTTTATGGAAAACCTTCGAAGACCTGGAAATTGTTCTCTGTTCTAAGCATTGTACTGGGTGTCTCAAGACATGTTCTCTACTTTGCTGCCCCTTCACCTTTTGTACCCATCCTCCTCCTCCTCCATCCCTCCAGCCTGGCACGTATAACATCCCTCAAGGCCCAGCAGGGTCTGTACAGTTAGGACCCTTTCTTCCTGCACACCAGGGGAAACGGTGCCTGCCTAGAAGTGAAAGCCTGGACCGCCCCCACCCCAGAAAGCCGTCTCCACCAATCTGTGAAGCTGCCAACCCAGAGATTTGCCCTAAAGACTCAGATGTGGCTTTGAAGGGTCACAGATAGACAATATTGATTCCTCCTCTTAAGTCCGTCAAGACAGGTTGAATCTCTTTAATGCCCAGAAAATTTGCTTTGGGGGAACAAAGCCAGCCTATTTGCATTTGGATGTTGCTTACTTATTTTAAAAAGTCAGAAAAGGATGGGAGGTACCTCTTGGTATGCTAGTCCTTTCTAGGAACGACTGTCCACAGGGGGCTGTCTCTGGCTCCTTTTGCTCCTCTGAACATTTATTTGGGCCTGCCTCTCCCTGGCCACCTTCCTGCAGCCTCCTCCCTTCACAGAAAAGCGCAAAGCACACCCGGCTCTCAGAAAGTGTGCCATCAGGCGCCTGGGTGGCTCAGAGGGTTAAAGCCTCTGCCTTCGGCTCAGGTCATGATCTCAGGGTCCTGGGATCGAGTCCTGCATCGGGCTTCTCTGCTCAGCGGGGAGCCTGCTTCCCCCTCTCTCTCTGCCTGCTTCTCTGCGTACTTGTGATCTCTCTCTCTCTCTGTCAAATAAATAAATAAATAAAATCTTTAAAAAAAAAAAAAAAGTGTGCCATCTAGTTAGAAGGATGAGATGAATCAGATAATTATTCACTGGTAGAGCTGGGAGGGTCCTTGGTGATTATCCAATTCAGTATTTTCCAATCTCCTTTCTTGATCAAAAATACTTTGTGTGGAGAAAAAAAATGTTTTCCTTTGGTAAAGACACTTGGGTCACAGAGTATGTTATGTGGCCTCCTCTTGGAGATGCAGTGTTCACTAGTGGATTAAAGGCTCTGAGGAGTCCTGCAGTAAAGCAGTGCTGTTGGATTGGACCCAGCATTTCTTCAACTGTTTGAATCTCATATTTTTCTTCTTTTTCCAAAATAAGTATTAATAGCTCACAGAACACCGTGCATATTTTGGGAAACACTGCATCCTTTACAGACAAGGAAACCTGTGTTCAGAAATACTAGGTGACTCGCTCAGAGTCAACACAGAGCCAGACTTGAAACCAAGTTTTCTAACTCCTGATCCATTGTTCTTTTTACAAATAATCTATCACACTTAAACAAGGGTGTGTGGCATCGGAAATGTCATTTATACTACTAATGATGGAAAGGCAGGCTTCAGAGTAACGCTGCTTTGCGTGGGAAACTGGTTCTGCCATTTGACTAGCGTGTGACTGTGGGTGGCTGAGCCTGTTTGTCTTTCTGAATGTTTTGCTGCTTCTGTGAAGTGTGGATAACAGTAATGACCTCATAGGGCCGTTGTGAGGATTAGTTGAGATAGTACGCATAAAGATCAAGTTCATGTTTCTATGCCTGCTTTCATCAGCCCAGGCGCTGCTGGGCCCCGTTACCTCGGATTTTTGAAAGGCTGAGCATATTAGACACCAAGAAGTGAATACAGAGCATGACTGATGTTGAATGATGGCAGGAAGAATGAATGAGCAGGAGTTAGGAGTAATTATGTGGGGAATGTTCAGAGCTATAGTGAACCACTAAATATTCATGGAACTGAGGAAGAAATGGAGAGATGGGCTAGAATGTGTAGATCGACAGGGGCCCTGGGGACAGGCTGCGGCCAAGGTAGGACATATCCAGCATCTCAGGCCAGCTGCCTTCCCTTTCTCCATCTCCACAACACAAAACTGTGGTCGAGGTCTCTCTATGAAATCGCAGCCATTGGCCTTTGGGATACAATTTATTTTGAAAGGTTTGGCAACAAAGTTGGTCCTGAGGCAGGAAAGGTGATGGACGTGGACCGCGGCAAGGGGACGGGACAGTGCAGAGCATGGGGCTCCCTCTGGCTCCCGGGGGCTCCCCCAGTTCTCATGGGAGCAGAGTCGGGAGCCGGCCATTCCAGGACATCTCTCTTTCCCGTCTCCGTAAAAATCATCCCTGCCTCCCCAGCCCATCTTCCCAGCCTCACAACTTACTTAGGTAGCTTTGGGATTCGGACTTCTGCCGGGGGATTTGGTCCTGCACCCTAACGTGAAGCTCGGGTGTCTGCTCACTGCCAGCTCGGTGGGACCACGTGCCCGATGGGGCATCACTGGTCGCATTGGGGGTGGGCCTGGCTGCCTTTCCGGGCTCACGTCTCGGGGGGCCGGTCTTTACCCTCGTTCTGGGAGGTCCCAGGGCCACCAGGCGACATGCTCCAAAGGGCCGGCCTCTTCAATGTCTGGATTTCTCGTGGCCTGCACCACCCCCCACCTCCGGTTTGCCGGCAGGCAGTTCCAGGAGCACAGTCTGCGGGGCCCTGGTAAATAACTGCCCCCTCCCCCCCGCCCACAGGCTCTGACCAGGAGCACCAACAGCTTTGCCACGGCGAGGGGACATCCAGTGAGCGCCAGCTCGCCTCCTGCCACAGCTGCACCCGCACAGAGAGCCTCTTCATCGGCGGCCGCACACGGCATGCCAGACCTCGTCTGCCACGCCAGGTGCTGGCTCGCGCTCTGCGCCGGGACGAGGCTGAGCACGTGGCTGGCGCCGAGCAAGGCCCAGCTTCCCTCGTTTATGTCCCGCGGGTCAAGCAGAGCCTGCCTCCTGCTTTGGATGCAGACTGAGGTAGCTCCCAGCTGACAGGAGGGCAGCTGTGTCTATAGAGATGTCTTCTGTGGGCTTTCACGGGGACCGCTGTGTGGCACAGCTCCAGGGGACAGCAAGAGCCCACATCAGAGCCCAGGGTGGCGGCTCCTCCAACGGTCAAGCCTGGAGGGGCCACATGACCCAGCAGCTCCACTCCAGCCTAGACCCAGGAGAGCTGCGGACATTTGTCCCCACTGTGAAGTGTCCCCACACACTTCACAGCAGTGTGTACAGCAGCCGGCAGGCAGAAGCAGCCCAGGTGGCCCTCAGCTGAGGGGTGGGTAAACTAACAAGCTCTGTCCAGTCGAGGGAATGTTATTTGGCAATAAAAAGGAAGGCAGTGCTGACTCATGCTATGACACAGGTGAACCTTGAAAAAATTACGTTAAGTGAGAGAAAGCAGACACAAAAGGCCACTTGTACATACTACTGTCTGTATAAAATGAACCGAATAGGCCAGTCTGGAGACGGAGAGCAGAGAAGAGGTTGCCAGGGGCTCAGGGAGGGGTGGGGGAGGGAGAGCGGGGAGCAGCTGCTGACGGGTGGGGGTCTGGGATGAGAGTGTCTGGCGTTAGCTAGTGATGGTGGACACACAACTGAAGGTACTTAAGACCACTGAGCTGTGCGTCTTCCCAGGGTGACTTTATGGGATGTGAATTATGTCGATAAAACTATTAAGTAAAAAGCACCTTGAACTGGCCGTTGCGGTCAAGTCCTTTGTGGACCCGTACAGGCTGAGGGTCAAGCGGAGAGAGGTGGGAAGCCCACGGCAGGAGAGGAGCAGCGCTGATCCTGCTGCTGGAAAGCAGCAGCAGGTGATGGGTTTGGAGGAGCAAGCCTTCGGGGACACGCTGAGTTTTCTGTGGGATCTACTGTGTTTGCTCAAAATTTCAGGATGCCTCGGACTTCCTCACTCCAAACCCCTACCTGCAAATAAGTTCCGGCTGGATCCTGTTAGATTTCATTGATTAATGAATGTTTGCCCTCATACATTTACAAATACATATTTTGTTGGGAAATAATTGTAAACTTCCTGAAAATTTGCAAAAGCAAAAACGAAGAACAGCCCCATACCCACACCTTTCACCCAGATTCACCAGTTACCATTTTCCCCTGTTTGCGTGCTAGCCGTGATGCACGCTCGTTTTCTCTGCTGTCACGTGCGTGTGTGTGGGTGTACACACACGTCCGTATTTGCATATAGATGTACTTGCAGGGAATGACTTGAGGGTAACTTACAGGTGTCGTGGCCCTTTATTTCCGCACCATCGAATACACGAGCCACAGGCCACACGTGGCGTTTAGATGAGGATGAAATACAATGTAAAAGTCGGTTCCCAGTCACGCCGGCCACGTTTTCAGCTGCTCGGCAGCTCCCGGCGGCTAGTGGCCCCCATGCTGGGCAGCACAGGCCAGAGCGCCTTGCCGGTCTCCCAGCGCTCCAGCGGGTGGTGCTGCTTCACCCCACGCGGCCTGCGTGTTTCCTGAGAGTGGGGCGCTCCCTCCACAGCGCGGCGCAGTCACCAACGGTAGAGAATGTGACACTGACGCGACGGTTTTCTCGAACAGTTTGTATCCCAGTGCTGTCAGCTGACCCAGGAACGCGCTCATTCCTTTTGGAATGAGGTGTTCAGTCTTGTCTGTGGCCCCAGTCTGTGCGGTTTGTGCCCAGGGGAAGCGTCTGAGCTAAAGACTGTCAAGCTTTGAGGCGGGTGGTCCTTTGCTGTGGCTCTTCTTTCTGCAGACTTGACTCGTGTGCCGGGGCCAGCTTGCATCTCCCCTGCTCAGAATTCTTTCAGTGTCTTTGTCACTGGGTAACTCACGGTGCCTTTTCCCTCTCCTGCACCGACAGTCTCCAAGCAGTGGGGCTGTCTCTTAGGTTGGCAGGAACGGTCTCCTGTGAGTAAAAGGAGACCGGCCGGCCAGCAGGCACGCTGTTTGTCTTTGTTCTGATAACTTTTTCCCAGATTTTAGCCTGCTTCTAAAAAGAGGCTCATCTTGTTCCCCGCTTGTTTTCTGTTTTATGGCTGAGTCGTGATCCCACAGCTCTGAGTCATTGGCGGGGCCCAGGACCAAGGGGGCGTGGAGGAGCTTCCTGCCCCCAAGTCCTTGTGCGTGGAGGCCAGGTCTCTAGGCCCGGCACTGGCCCTCACACATTCTAAGTGCTGCCCACCCTGACCCTGGCTGTCGGCACCACGCTTTCCTCCAGGCCTGGGGAGATGCTGACTCTTGATGATTCTCATCCATGCTCTGAGTGAAGAGTGGGGAGGAAGAGCAAATTTCAGAGTTGTTTCTGCTTTGGAACTAACTGGTATTAGAGCTTATTCTCCTCGAGAGTCCTGGTGACTTAATGGGATTTTATGGCATGAGTAGGCATGGGAAGCAGGTTCCTGGGCTGCTGACTTCACTTCCATAGAGGTCCCCACCTACCCCCCGCAGTAATTTCTAGCATTTTGTGGGAGTCAGAGCTGGGGAATGAGAAATCAACAGGTTTATTCTTCTTGTATTTGTCCCTCAGAACGTATTCTCATACTCTCTCCCACCTTTTATTTGGATTCAGCATTTCTTAGAAGAAAAGAATACTTAGCAAGGTAAGAGTCACTGAAGAACGCGGTGGGAATCCTATATGAGCCATATAGTTTGAGCCAAGAAAGAAAAGGGAAAAGGATTCATGCAGAGAGAGTGGAAATGGAGCTGATGGTTCATTTTCTGCTTAACTGAAAAGGAATGAAAAGGGCTTGGCTGGCGGGGTCAAGACCACAAGGCGAGCAGTTGAGAGCCGTGTGGTGTGGGATGGCCCGGAAGTTTCATCCTTCACCACCTTTTGAGAACTGACACACTGAGGACTTTGAGCGCTGGGTCCGCTTGGCGCACTTGGGGGGGGGGGGCAGTAGATGGAGTGTATGTATTTGATGCTAGTGAAAGACCGAGAGCTCTCACTGCACCTGCCATCAGAAGGAACACAGAAATTTGGACATTCTCCCTTAATATCCCATGTGTAACAAGAGCTACCCTTGTTGGCCAGATGGTTTTGATTGATCTGTGTGCTTCTAGAAACATTGCTGAGTGTTGTCATTCAAGGGCTTTAGGACCCTGTCACTCCTGGACCCCCAGCCTAGCGATTAAGGTTTTATTAGTTACCTGCTCATGTCCTCCCAGCTGGGACGGGAGAGCATCTTCTCAGGACAGTAACTGATGGACATGTCTAAGAGCAGATTTCATTTTAGATCAGCTCTGGCCTTGGAGATGCACTCACAGGGAATCTGGGAGGCTGGAGGAGTCATTGCCACAGCCGTACCCCTGGGAGCATCCTGGGGATTCAGAGAGCCCCCAGGCCTGGCCATGGACCCCGGGTCGTGCCGTCTTCACCACTCCCAGCCCACAAGGGCCCCGGGGTCTGTCACCTGTCACCCAGCTCTGCAGCATGCCCGATGCCTCCCCTGTCCTCTCCCTTCTGCACCAGTCATCAGGCTTTAGATTGCTGCTCCAGTCTCTTGTCTGGAGGTCTTGGCTTACCTGCCCACCAAGTCCTCCTTTTGTTCAGGATTTTACCCGCTCACGGGTGCTATTTCAGGTCGGATTGGGAGCCTCTCGGCCCTTGCCACGCAAGGCCATGTTCCATTCCGTGGCCTGACTGGTCCTCTCCTCCCTTGTGGACGCCTCTCACGACTCCTCGACTCTTCACTGTCTGCAGGGTAAAACTGAAGCCACATCTGACTGCAGCTCGTCTTTCCAAATGCACGTGCCTCTCCCTACGGGAGCCCTCTGCTGTGTTCAGGCATCCTTATTTTTCCTTGTGTTCCCTTCACATAGGGCTATTCCTGTTGGATCCGAAGTTATCTTATTTTTATATTGTATCTGCAAAGCATTGCAGGTCCCAGGGGGAGTAGATGGTTTAGAAATCTTAAATAAAAATGGGTTTAATCTTATTCCCTAGCAGTGATGTGTGTCTTCTGACATGCTGGTCTCTCTGCTTCAGCTCACCCCTGCTTCCTCTTGGGGTGCTCCGTCCTGGGCTCCGTCCTCCCTCCGAACTCCGTGGCATATCATCGGTAACGGTTATGATGGCCCTGTGTGGTCAGTTATTTGTTCTCAGTGTTCCCCATCTCTTCGTGGTGTTCTCACGGCCCTCGGGGTGGGGCTTGAACATCGTAGGCTCTCAGGAGACATTTCTGGATGCTCACTGTGGCCTCTCAAATCCTCAGCCTGGCGGACCTGGAAGTGTGACTTCATAAATTCATCAAGGATTATGAGGTTCTGAAGGACTGACTTGTAGTAACTAATCCTCTAGAAGACTGATTGATTAATCTGGATCATTACAGAGAGAGGCTAGACACGCTTAGGTATTTCCTTCTTGGTCAGAGAGTCCTTTCTCCTGGAATCCCAGTAAGACATCAGATTGCTTATTGAACATAGAATTTGATCAAAAGGTATTATGTGTTTTTACAGATAACTATAAATTATGAAAACGCTCTCTAGGGATATTTCTCTCCAAAGAGCCTGAATCAGGCACCTGAAATCAAATATCCTTTCTCTCCCTTAACAATGAAAAATCTCAGACTTCTTTATAGACTTCACTAAGACGACTGCCACTTACCACTGTAACATCATCCCTCTTTGTTTTGGTATGTTCAGCATGTTACAGTTCCCAAGTTTATAGATATTCTCCTTAATGACATTTTAGGATGATCATGTTTGAGTCACCAACATGACAGCACCTTAAATCTTGGTTTTGTAATTCCTGAGCGTTCCTTCTTTGGGAATCTGCAGACCTCTGTTCCTAAGTCAGTGTAGGATAGCCCACCGTCCCCCCCCCCCCCCATTAGGGTGGGCCTGGTGTCGTGTGTGGGCTCTAGGAGCCTCAGTCTAAAACCCACTGGAAGCAAGGAGTCCCGAACAGTGTTTGTCCATTCATTAATGAACCAGTGGTACCCTGGGTGTGGGAGCAAATGCTATTTTTGAGCCCATTGCTGACTTCAGTGATAAAGAGGGTACAGAATGTGCCTTGCCAGGCTTGTGAGCTTATCATGAGTAATACCCATGATTACTATGACGTCAGAACTTGTGTATTCTTTACCAAGAACATAAGCATTGCATCATGCAGTGGGGGGCAGGGCGTGAAAAGTCTGTTTTTCCCAGGAAAACGGCAGCAGAGGGCATAAGCTGATGCTCCCAGTAGGCCCCGTGAGCCTGAGTGTGGCCACGCCGAACTCCCGTGGTCAGTGTGAAGAGCAGATGACCATTTCAGGCACAAGGGTGTCATTCATCTCCAAGTTGCCAAACCAAATAAGGCCTGTGTGACAGAGGATCCTATAGCTTCCCCTTGTTTGGGAGCGTTATTGGGTGGGGGTTGGTGCGTGCGCACCCGAAATCACTGATGGCTTTGAGGATCGTAGCTGTTACACGAAGCTTTTCCACAGGGCGCAGAAGTGATGCCTGAATGTGGAAGGTAGGGATTGAACCACTAGGATTTTTAAAGCCGTCTCGAAAAACATGTGCTCTGCTTTTGATGGGTGAGCGTGATAGGCATCAAAATATAATCGCACTGAACCTCATCACTTCAGACTCATGTGGGACAGCAGCCTGGAGGAGGATTGCCGTGCTAGCTGGGATGGGCTGCGTGACACTGTGGCCACGAACAGCCCCCTGTTCTCAGGGACTCCAGGACCAAAGGTGTGTTTCACTACCGCACTGCCAGTGTGCCTCATGGGGGCTTGGCTGGGTCCCTGCTCCTCATCCTCACTCATTTCTCCGTCCTCAGGCTGCGGAGCCTCTGCCCGGGTCATCGCGGGCAGGTCACACGTGGGCTCTGCCGAGCTTCTGCGCAGAAACAACACTTCACACGCCCTTTCTTTCCACTGGCCAAAGTTAACCATGAGACCAGGGCTAGCTCTTAAGTTCCGTGGCTCAGGGTGTCAGAGTCATGGCAGGGGTTTTCAAAGTGAAGGGCTCAGGATAGTTTATGGGCATACAGAAGAAAACGTTGGAAATAACATGTATTTTTACCTCATCCTTTTAAATTTTCTATTTTTGTGCTTTTAGTAAGCATATTATGGTAGTAAAATATCACGTATATAATTTATTAAAAGTAAATATCCCATGTTTTAGAAGTGTTCAGTTTTTTAACCAAGTGCTCAATCAAAAAAGATCATAGTTTTTGTAATAGATACAAATCTACATTGAATATGTTGTGCCTAGAAACTGGGTCTCGTCACCTCGCACCTGTCCGAATGGCTGGCATCAAAAAGACAACAAGTACTGACAGAGGATGTGGAGAGACAGGAACCCTCATGGACTCTTGGGGAGAAAGTGAATTTAGGTGCAGCCACTATGGAAGCAGTAAGAAGAGTCCTCAAAAAATTAAAAGTATGGCCACCATATGATCCGACAGTTCCACTACTGGGTAGTCTATCCAAAGAAAATAAAAACACTGATTTGAAAGAATATATGCACGCCTGTGTTCATTGCAGCATTATTTACAAGAGCCAAGATATGGAAACAACCCAAGTGTCCATCATCAGATGATGAATGAATAAAGAAGATGTCACACGCGCGCACCTGTACACACACACACACACACACACACACGCACGCACACACACACACTCTGGACTACTACTCAGCCATAAAAAAGAATGAATCTTGTCATTTGTTGCAACATGAATGGACCTTGAAGGTATTATACTGAGTGAAATAAGTCAAACAGAAAAAGATAAATACCCCATGACTTCACTTATATTTGGAACCTAAAAAACAAAACCAACCAACCAGAACAAAACCCAGACTCACAGATACAGAGAACAGACTGGCATTTGCCAGAGGGGAGGGAGGTGGGGGGATTGGTGAGGGGGATTGAGAACTACAAGCTTCTAGTTCTAAAACAAATAAGCCATGGGCGTATAATGTATGGCATGGAGAAGATGGTCAGTAATACTGTATTGACTCTGTAAGGTGGCAGACGGTAACTAGACTCCCTGCGAATCATTTCACAATGTATACAAATGTTGAGTCGCGTGTTCTGCACCAGACACGAATATTGCCTGTCAATATTACCTCAATAAATTAAAAAAAAGTAAAGAAAAGGAACTACATCCTGGTTATGACCAGGGGTAGAATTTTTTTTTTTTTTTTTTTTTTTTTTAAGATTTTGGTTATTTGAGAGAGAGAGACAGACAGAGAACAAGCATGAGCAGGAGGAAGGGTAGGGAGAGAGGGAAAAGCAGGCTCGTCGCTGAGTGGGGAGACTGACTTGGGGCTTGATCCCAGGACCCTGGCATTATGGCCTGAGCCAAAGGCAGACGCCTAACCAGCTGAGCCACTCAGGCGCACCAGGGTAGAACTTTTGTAAAAAAAAAAAAAAAAAAAAAAAATCCAAAGAAAAGAATACCTATGTTTTTTAGGTGAAGCAGGTAAAATACAGGCTCTTTGAATGTTCTCAAGCTCTTGAAGTTTCTTGGGCATCCTCTATCAGAGTCGTTGGAAGTTGCTTTCTTCTTGATCAAACCTGCCTCTCCTCCTGGAATAGCGTTTGAGATAACTAACAGATGAGTCCCATCTCACTGTTTTTCTATTTCCTTTATCCGTTGGAGAAGAGCATATTGGACCCGTTGGATGTGGCGGGCACTGTGCTGAGTACTGGGAGCACCAGTGTTCCCCACAGAGAGCCAGTGTGTCAGGCGCGGTGTATGTTAGGCCTTGGAAAACCTGCCGACCTCACTGTCCTCCCCTTCCAGCGAGCACTTCGTCAGGGCTTATTTCCCGCCAGGCACTGTTCTGAGCTCTTTGTGTACACTCACTCCCCTAATCCTCCCCAGGGCCCCTGAGAAATTGTTACTGTCTCCGTTTTACAGATGAAGAAACTGAGGCATAGAGAGGCCGTGTAGCGTGCTGAGGCTGCACAGCCAGCAAAGGGCAGAGCCCTGGCCGCGAGGAACCCAGAGCCCATCTGGAGGAGCTCCTGGGACACAGACCCCTAGTAAGGCAGGACACAGGCGGGCGCTGCTGACCGTTGGCCCCGCGCCGGGAGGAGGGCTCCCTGGGCCGAGAGCCCACCTGGTCCGAGTGGGCTCCCCCCGCAGTGCCGCGTGCGGGTGGCCCAGTGCCACGGACCAGTCCGATGACCGTGACTCGAGCGTAGAGACGTCCTGCAGCAGACCAATGAGCCCACTTTAATCGGCACAGTGTGGAACCGGCCGGGGAGCCCCCCCGGGGACCCGTGGGAGTGGCGGAGGAGGAGCGCGGTGCGTCTTCATGGTGTTTCTCGAGCACAGAGCCGTCGCCGCTACTTCGTCACTCCCAGCGAGCTCGCAGCACGCTTGCACTCGCCCAGCATCTTCCCCCTTCGCCCTCATCTTTCCTTTCTCCTTTTCCTCTTCCCCTGCCTTCCTCCCAGCGTCCCTTGCCTGCCTTCCACCCATTTCTCGGACTTTCCTTCCCTGGTGTCTTCCCGCCTTCCCTCTTCTCTTTCCACCGTAGGAGCGTCACTTCCTCTCCCTTTCTCAAACTGCTCTCCAATTGAGTTTTGTCAGATGTCAGCGACGGGAGGAATGAAGAGGCTCCCCAGGGAACGAGGGAGCTGGGATGTCGTCGAGTTACTGCTGCGAGCCACAGTTGCCATTTCCATCGAGGCAGAGGGGTGTGTTCCCGTGTCCTCAGAAGGGGGCGGGCGGGATCCCGGGTTTGCAGAGGACCCGAGGGAGAGGCGGGGGTGTCACTGTCAGTGGGACTTCTCCCACAAAGTTTTCTTTGCGGGGAGATAACAGCCTATGAGAGAAAGGTGCAAATACATAAACATGAGGCCAAGAGGCAGCAAACAGGTGTTGCAGCGGGAGCAGCTTGCAGATGGCAGGCCTTTGTCCTGGTTTCTGTGTAGAGCAGCAAGGAGCTGAGGCTGAACAGGGCAGGGCTGAGAAAACCCAGGGCAGCCCCCTCCACTCTCTGTTCCACACTGTGCCGATTAAAGTGGGTCACGGTCATCGGACTGGTCTGTGGCACCGGGCCACCCGCACACGGCACTGCGGGAGGAGCCCACTCGGACCAGGTGGGCTCTCGGCCCAGGGAGCCCTCCTCCCGGCGCGGGGCCAACGGTCAGCAGCGCCCGCCTGTGTCCTGCCTTACTAGGGGTCTGTGTCCCAGGAGCTCCTCCAGATGGGCTCTGGGTTCCTCGCGGCCAGGGCTCTGCCCTTTGTGCACCGCCACTGAGCATTCACTGAACTTTCGAACTTTCACAGGCTTTCAGTCCCAAGTTCTGTTGTTTTGAAGTCAAAACGTAGGTCGCGATGAGCAAATGCATTTGCGTACGAAGAGGAGATGTTTTGTACCCTGGTGGGAATGGTAACTAAGACAAGGGGGCAGTGGTGGGAATGGTAACTCAGACGAGGGGGCAATGGTGGGAATGGTAACTCAGACGAGGGGGCAGTGGTGGGAATGGTAACTCAGACAAGAAGCTCAGGATGCTTCTAGTGCTTTCCAAGCAGGAAGAGGAGGCAAAGATGGACTCTGAGGGCAGTCCTCCAGCATGACCCTGCCATTGTTAACGATACTCTATCACAAATTGCAGACATACACATTTTTTTCATTGAAATACATCCTGAATTGTGTTACAGAGTGTATTAGGTTCCTAGCGCCACCGTCACGTACTCCAAACTGGCTTAAAACAATACCAGTTTACTCTCTCACAGTCCTGGAGGTCAGAGGTCTGGAATCAAGGTGTCAGCAGAGCCTGGCTCCCACGGAGACCCTGGACAGAGCCTTCCTTGCTCATCCTAGCCTCCAATGGCTCCCGGAGGCTCTTGGCAGGCCGTGGCTCGCAGCTGCCTCCCACTGACCTCGGCCTCTGTCACCATGTGGAATTCTCTCTGTGTCTGTGTCTTTCTTCCTTTTCTTGTAAGGACATCGGTCATGTTGGATTAGAAGCCACCTTAATGGCCTCATCTTACCTCAATCACATCCACAAAGACCCTGTTTCTAAAGAAGGACACATTTGCAGGTATCGGGGGTTAGGACTCCAGCGTATCTTTTGAGGCGACACATGGTAATAGAATTACATAGAGGAATGGAACTTATATTCCTTTTTCGTATAAAAGAGAATTGGCAGTGGCACAGTATTAGAATACCAAATGGGAAACAGTAAAGTAGGTTTCCAGTTCTGATTTCTGAGTGTGCCAAGCATTTCTGAAGGTGAACCTAAGTAAGCTCAAAAAGACAAATCTGTCGTGGGCTGGGCATGGAGTGAGTAAGGGCTAAGTAAGTAACACACTTGATTTTACTTTGCAATCTGATACCAAACACTTAAGAATAACTAATTCTATTTTGAATACAAGTAAAAATCCTGCCGGATTTTTAGTCTTGAATTAGATTTTATAAAACATTTCTAAAAGATAGAGAAGTTGATGGGACCCCTGGGTGACTGATTCAGTTAAGCGTCTGACTTCGGCTCTGGTCATGATCACAAGGTTTTGGGATCGAGCCCCACATTGGGCTCCACACTTACAGGGGAGTCTGCTTGTCTCTCTCCCTCCCCCTCTGCTCCCACTCCCCCGCTCATGCTCTGTCTACCCCTCTCTCTCTCTCTCTCTCTAATAAATCTTTTTTAAAAAAGAAAAATTGAATGTGAGGCTCACATAACAGTGCCAGACACATACCTGGCCGCCCCAACACCTGTTTAGCTCCGGCTTCCTCGTTTCTTGAGGTGGTCAGTCATGATTTTGGAGCAGTAGTGAAGGGAGCAGGATGCCAATGAGAGGGAGTGGTTGAAAGATTGAGGGACAAGGCTTTTGCAAAGATTTGTGACATAAACACCCAGAAGTTAATACCATTGCAAGTTTAACTGCCTTATTTAGGACGTTTCAGGAACAAAAGGAGCATCCTTCTAGATCTTTGGAAAGTGTGTATTTGAATGGCTTTCATCTGTGTGGAAACCAGAAGTCGAGCTGGTTGTGTTTTTATACTTAGTGGATATTTACCCTTGTCATCCCACCAAGTTTGTTTAGAAGGGTTATTTTCTTGAGATCCTCAGTTGGAAGGAAAATGCAAAGTTGGGAAATGTAAGAGCCTCTATGGGGTCTGCACTATAAAAGGGCAGCGTAGGGGTGCCTGGGGGGCTCAGTTGGTTAAGTGTCCAGCTCTTGATTTCGGCTCAGGTCATGATGTCAGGGTTGTGGGATAAAGCCCCATGTTGGGGCTGCGCTCTGGGGGGGGTCTGCTTGTCCTTCTCCCTCTGTTCCTCCTCTGCATGCTCTCTGTCTCTCAAATAAAGAAATAAAGTCTTTAAAGAAAAATAAAAAATAAAAGGACGTTATGGATAGCAGATGAGGATTGGTGCATGAGAGACAAGACTGACCCAAGGAGTAAGTGGAGAAGGAAACTTCCATCCCATGCCCAGCCACAAATGATTTCTCTTTTGGGCTTACTCATGTCCTACTTCAGAAATGTTTGATCCACCCAGAGTTAGCCCTATAAACTTAGCTGACTCTTGCCCACTTGGGTGTTATTGATGGGTCACTGCCAGCTCTGCCTTATACCAAAGTTGACTACAGCTATTCCTCAATATACATTACAGGTACTTCCCTGTGCGGCCTTTTCCAGAAGCACTGCAACTTACACTGAGGCAGAATTTAATTTAAAATAACCACTTTGCTTTTGCTTGTTTCCATATGTAATGTTTGACTGAAATACCCTTGTAGGTCCTTTGAGGCAAAATATAGGGAAATCACAAAATGAAATGTCTTCTCTCTAAGGAGGGAAGAACAAAGAGAGTTCTTTTGGAATATCCTGACTTTATATCCTGAAAAAATTATACTCTAGTAAAATGTTTTTGGTTGACCCTACCCTCTTCCTGCCCCAAATTCACTTTATTCCTAACCCCCATTACTGCAGAATAGGACCTCATTGGGAGACAGAATCTTTACAGAGGTAATCAAGTTAGAGGAAGGTTGTTGGGGTGGGTTCTAATCCAACATGATTGGTGTCCTTATAAAAAGGGAGAAATTTGGACACAGAGACATGCATAGAGAGAAGAGAGAGTGAAGACACAAGGGAGAGGACAGCCTCCTACAGACCATGAAGAGCCTTGGAACAGATCCTGGGAACAAGTCCTCAGGAGGAACCAAACCTGCCAACACTTTGATCTTGACTTTCAGCCTTGATCTGGAATTTCTGTTGCTTAATCCACCCAGTCCAAGGTCCTGTGTTCTAGCAGCCCTAGGAATTTAATACTCTTAGGTATAGAAGTTTAGATTTAAAAAAAAAAAAATTCGGAGTCTTAATTAATGCAATGATGGTTTTTAAAAAGGAGTTTTTTGAGTTATTTTGTTTTTCCTTTCATTGATTCTGCCAGTTTCCTAGAGAAAGAAACTGAAAAGCACGTGTGTCTTCCCTTCAGTTGCACTACTAGGTTATTTATCCAGATACAAAAATAGTGATTCGAAGGCGCATCCGTTTATAGCAGCAATTTCCACAATACCCAGACTATCAAAAGAGTCCAGATGTCCATCAACAAATGAATGGATGAAGACGTATTCCATACAATGGAATATTACTTGGCCATCAAAAAGAATGAAATCTTGCCATCTTCAATGATGTGGATGGAACTAGAGGGTATTGTGCCAAACGAAATAAGTAGTCAGAGAAGAAAGACAAATAACATGATTTCACTCGTGTGGAATTTAAGAAAAAAAAAACAGATGAACTTCGACAGGGAAGGAAAAATAAAATAAGATAAAAATGGAGGGAAGCCAACCATAAGAAACCCTTAACTACAGCAGAGAAACTGAGGGTTGTTGGAGAGGAGGTGGGTGGGGGGATGGGGTAACTGGGTGACAGGCAGTAAGGAGGGCACACAATGTGACGAGCACTGGGTGTTCGATGCAACTGATGAATCACTGAACCCTACCTCTGAAACTAATGATATGGTACGTGTTAACTAAGTTGAATTTAAATTTAAAAAAATTTTAAAGCACGTATGTCTTAATACCAGAATGATACTGGGTTGGTGACCTTCAGATTGCCAGATAACAACTGGTAACACGGTCTCCACAGAATCCATCTGTGGGCCCCATGTACTTAACCAATGCAGTGAAAGACTGGCTTATTTGTAGTGGTTTATGGCTTAGTCCAGGCAATATGGCAGAGTCATGGAAAGGTGAATTTGAGAGAGGCTCAGAGCTGTTATAGGTTAGCAACTTTCAGAAAGAGAAGTCAGTCTGAACTCAAGAGGAGCTGATTTCGACACGTAATGAGCCAGTGGGTAGGTAGATTTTGAAAGTCCTGAAGAGAATCACATTTCTTGGAAAAGCCAGGAGATAACATGGTACGTTTGGTTCTCTTCCCAGGAGAGCACCCCTTCTTTGTCTTCTCTTGACCCTGTGGAAAAAGAGGCCTATTGGCTTATTTCCATCTGGGCCCAACAGCTCTTTCTCTGTTTTCATTCTCCAGGATCAATCCCTTAATTGTGTTTATCATCTTTTTATCCTTGACTTTTCCCTGTGACTCATACTTTCCTCCTCATGCTATTTGACCACGTCTGTGCCCCCAAGGATTTCTTTATTTGCCATCTGCTCTACTTTCCACACCATTTCTCCTGGGAAACAGCTATCCCCACATGGATTCCATTTCCATCCAGGTGTTGTCGATGGCAGCCCTTCAGTCAAAATCTCCAGGCACGACCTCTCGTCCATTGTCCCGTACTGGGTTTTTTGTGTTTCCTGTTTTGTTTTTCGGTACATAGAGAACATTTCCTCTATGTTCTTATAAATGCCTACAATGAAGTCTATCCAAAAGAGCTCTTCCAGCTGGACTCTCCTCTCAAAATTGGTGGCGCCATTCCTTTCTTAGTCTCTTTGGGATGTGAACTTTTGATTTCAGTCTTTTCTCCTTTTGGTATATTTGTCACTTCATCCTGCCGATCTTTGTTTAGCAATATTTTTGGCTACGTCCCTTTGTCTTTGGCGTATGCATGAGCTGATTCAGGGTTACCCCTCCCTCTCCCCGCTCTGATTAATCCTGTGCAAGGTTAATGCACCCTATTGAAACCCATTCTCTTTTCAAAAATGGTTTATCCTCAGTCGAGATTCAGCCTGGCAAATGGGAACTAGATGCTGACTATTCATGACCAGCGGCCCCTGACATCTTAACTTTGGTAAATTAAGCAATTCCTTGCCTCAGAGTTTCAGTATGAATAGTCCCAACACTGAATATTTCAACTTGGATACCTTGTCAGTGCTCGTAATTCAACTTGCGGGCAGCCAACTCCGTTATCCCATTCCCCCCCGAGACAGACAGCTTTGCTTCCACGTCCTGTCTTTCCTTTCACCATCGTGGAACCCCACTCCGGAGTCTCCCAGACATACCTGATTCTTCTCTCCTTTGCCCTTACAGCTCACCTGTTAGTTCTGTCTTGCCTTTTCTTCTCTGCAAAGTCGTATGTTTCTGCTCCTTCCTATTTTCTTTTTCTTTTTTTTTTTTAATTTTATTTATTTGACAGAGAGAAACACAGCGAGAGAGGGAACACAAGCAGAGGGAATGGTAGCGGGAGAAGCAGGCTTCCTGCCGAGCAGGGAGCCTGATGTAGGGCTTGATCCCAGGACCCTGGGATCATGACCTGGGCCGAAGGCAGACGCTTCACGACTGAGCCACCCAGGCGCCCCCTCCTTTCTATTTTCTTAGGCAGTTCCTCAGTCCCAGTCCCCACTGCGTTCCCCCAACCCCCCGGACTGCTCTGAAAGCCCAGATCATCTGCCTCCAGACCAGTGCTGTGTCCACTGTGCCTCTGTGCACCACATAAGTGAAGTTTACCTCTTCAATGAGGTAAATTTAACTTTATTTGAGGCATTTTGAATGGTTGTATTTCTCAGACGCCATCAGAAGCAGATGATACAGAAACGGTAGATGACTCGGGGTCACTGTTGCGAGTGCCCATCGTCTCAGCAGGTGGTGTGCCGTTGGGTGTGCTCCGTACCTTACATCTGTCGCTTCTCACATGCCGGCTTCTGTTTCTCCTTGTTTGGTGATTTAGTCCGAGAACCGACAACGTGAAGACGAGCAGTTAATAGCATGGATCTGAGAGTCAGTCAGACCTCAGTTCAAGTCCCAGCCCTGCTCCTAGTAGCAAAGTGACCCTGGACCAACAAGGTCATCTCCCAAAACTGCATTTACTCAGCTGTAAAAACAGAAAATGCACTTCACTCTACACTTGCGGGGTATAAGCCCCGGGAGTCTGACCTGGAGAGCAGAGTCAATGGCAGTCTCTCTACAGTGTACTTGGGTGTTAGAGGACAATCAGTGAGACCAGGTGAAGGCAGAAGGTTTGAAGCAAGTGGCAGTGGTGGTAGGGCCTCATGCCAGCTTTATTGAGTATGCCCAACTTAATTCTAGAAGATCGAAGTTATCAGAAGATGACAATTCTGGATAAGTAGGCTGTTGGTGCACAGGGTTGTTGTTTATTGGTTTAGCATTTGCTATTGTGTTGCTAGTGTTTAGTAAATACTCCTATGTGGTCTCTAAGCAAAGCCTAAACTTCCTGAGGGCATAGGCCATAGGGCTAGCTGCTCCCCACAATTTGCCTACACTGGTTAGCAGGATCTGGAACAGTGTCCTTCTGCCTTTCACAAGATACTCCATTTTTCTTTTTTCTTTCTTTCTTTTTTTTTTTTTTTTGATACTCCATTTTTTCTAACCTCAGCTCAAGTCTTAGCTCCTCTAAGCTCCTATCATATTTACTTTGGCAAGTTGCTTATGTTGCTTAGAATTGCTGGTTGTTCTTTTTAATTTGCAATGAATTTGGCAACCCCCAGTTGGGATTTAATCTCCTTTAAGGCAGTGCCAATTTGTTAGATGTCTTTGTGTTTCCTTTTTTGCCCAACCCCAGTCTTTTTTATATAGAGGACCCTTAATGGAGTCAGTAGTGTTGTTATTGTTATTATTGACAAAAGAATTCTGTAGAGCTTTGGTTGATCCTAAACTATGCTCTGATGGATACACTATATATTTAACATTACACAACTAGTGCATAAAAAGACTTTGATTGAAAACAATAAAAAAGCCCCAGAGACATTTAGTATGTGCTATTTTGGGGATGTATCATTTAAAATTGGCTAATCTGAAATTATCTTTGTGCTACTTGTGAAATATAAACTTGATAAGCAGGATGACTATCATTAAAATTTTATGAATATAGTTTTGCATGTCCACGAAGACATTTTTTTCCTAGTACTTTTCAACCCCCGAGGCATCAAATTATCATGTTATACAGGGTAATCAAGAGCTTTTCAGATTAGCCCTTTCTAGATGCTTAAAAATGTCCATTCAGGTGCATATTTCTAACATTCACATATATTTGACATTCCTTTTGACGTATTCTACAACTTTATAGTATCGTATTAAGTAATGTGATCTCTAAGACAAATACGGCATCCCATTGGGTAGAGGACTTAATCCTTCAAGTTCCTGATTGTTTCTATCAAATACTCATTATTTAGCAAAAGTGTGTGTCAGAGGATTTGGGGAAGTGGGGAAATTTGTGCCTCTTAAACTAGGGTGCTCACAATTGTGTTCTCTTTAATAATATAACTGGCTTCTGCATGGTAATCTATTTTACATCTGCCAAGCCACAATTAAACTTTATCCACTGCTGGAAATGATGCCATTATTTTACTTATAATTCCTTCTCTCACGCTTTGGTAGAATTCAGTGAAGTTGAGTTCAGTGTAATTTCTTTTTAAATCATAGTTGAACCCTCACTCATCTCCGTGGTTTCACCAGAGTCTGATCTTCCAGTAGATAATTTTGGGGTGGTGAAATGGAAAGGAAATGTACTCAGATGTGAAGCAACTTTTCAGTTCATCTAGTTGTGAAATACTAAATTATGAAGAAACTAAGCAAATAAGTGGGGAGGGGGGAAAGGACTAAATGAGCCAGTCCTTTAATAAATGACATTTTTAAAAAGTTTTATGAATTAAGACTTCAGGAAAATCTGAAGATTTTTGGCTATTCCAATTTTTATGTGGAAAAAATTACTCTTAACCCCAGAAAACTGGATTTCTCATTAAACCATTAAGACAGAGACAAAGAGTCACATAGAATTACCTTGACTTGAACTTCTAGAATCGGGGTCTGATTTATCTACTTATCGTAGGAGCCTAAACCCAACACTCGATTTCCTAGCTTTCAAAGTAGGACCCTTGCGAGAATTAATTGGAAAGGCTGACTCTGGACTGTCCCAGACAGGGTCTGGTGTGTGCCCACCCTATCCGTAAAACATCCAGCCCGGATCCCAGTACGTACTAGGTGCTCGAGATTTTAAGATCTGGAGAACAGTGATAACCCTGAAGAGCAGTGTTTGGGTACGAGGCAGCAGGCGTGGTGAAGGGCGTTTCTAGCCATGCATATCTCCTCTCTGATCCCGGGCATCCATCACCAGAGGTAGCCAGTGATGATTTCCACGATTTTATGACCCTTGGCTGTCATCCCAATAACAAATAAGTCATAAGCCATTCTCTTTCCATCTGTAAAATTCCACTTCTGCACCCTGGCCTTTCTACCAAAATGTTTTTGAAACAGGAAAAATAGAAAAAAGAGCCACTTCTCCTTTATGTAACATCAGCATATTTCCTCTACTGCCCCCCAACCCTTCCCTCCCCAAGTACTTGAGGACTGAGGAATGAGGGGCAAACCAGGTAGCGAAGGACAAAGGAAATGCTTGGTCTCTAGTGGTTAATTTACTAAAAGTCAAGGGATTGGTTATTTCTGTATTGTATACAACATCTAAAACAGTGTGAATATTTAATACTGATAACTAGAGGAAAAAACATTTCCAGTGTTGTTGCAGATTTAGGGGGAGGTTGACTTGAACAAAAAGCAATAGGAGAAAACAGGTAATGTAGATTCTGAATAAGCAAGCTGGAATAGTCTCGTCAGGCAGAAGGATGTATGTGGAGGTATCATTTTGCATAGGTAGATATTGGAATTCAGGATCCAGACAAGAAGGGAAGCCTCTGTCAGATCTACAAGATCAGAGTGAAGGTGGGGTTCAGAGTGTGTGTCGAGTGTCGGGCTGAGGCTGCTTGTGGGAAGTCAGAGCACATCCAGGCTGAAATACAGACAGAATGTGAGCACTGACACCAGGACAGGAGCTGCCTGGCCCCTGCGTTGGCTTTTTTTTGAAAAGTCTTGGTTTGGGTGGGAAAATAGTGGCAGATTTTTCTTTACTCTCCAGAAGGAGGCCAGATTCCATAGGTGCCTGTGACTGGTCATTGCTCTATAACCAGAAAACTAAGCCCTCTGGGAGGCCTGGCCAGTTAGAGTGCTTTATTCCATCAACTGAGTGCCTATCATGGATAATAAACCTGGTTTAATACTGGAGAAAACCCGAATATGAGGTATAAACTGTAGCTCTTAGACCCAGAATATAGCCTGGTTATGGAAACATGACCTAAATATGTAAAAAGTGAAATAGCACAAAAGAAAAGTAATTCAGTTCAGCAAGACAAAAGAGATTTTGCAAGTCACAGGTGCAGTTTGTGGCCAAATGGATAGTACATATGGTAAGTGCCGTAGGGGAAGAGATATGATCACTGTGGGTTGGAGAGGTCTGGGAAGGAGGGATCTGAATTGTCTTGTCTGAATAAATTGAGAGAAATGGTGAAGGCCTGCCAGGGGAAGGAATGGTGTAAGAGTGTGGAGGTGGGGCGCATAAGAGACATTCTCCAAACAGTGAGTAGGACAGCTGAACTCAAGTTGGAGGCTGAGGACCGTTGCTAGTTGGGAGATGAAGCCAGCAAGATCATTGAAATCGAATGTGATGGTGTTAAATGAAAGAGTCCTCCACTTTATCATGTAGACACTAAGGAGTCATTGAAAGTTTTTGGACAGGGCGCCAGTTCATTGAGCATTCAACTCTTGGTTTTGGCTCAGGTCATGATCTCAAGCTTGTGAGACTGAGCCCCATGTCTGGCTCCACACTCCTGAGTCTGCTTAAGACTCTCTCTACTCCTTACCACATGCACTAACTCTCTGTCTCTGTTTCTCTAATAGTAAATAAATCTTTAAAAAAAAAAAAGGGGGGAAGAAAGAAAGTATTTTTGGACAGAGGAGTAACATGCTTAGAAATATTCTGGGAAGATTAATCTGGCAGCTGAATGTGGACAAATTAGAGGAAAAGAGACTGCTCAGGTAGACCAGATGTCTGTGTTTGGTCTAGTCCTACTAAAAAGCAATAAATGTTTTAACCTTGAAAGTGGCAGCAAGAACAGAAATAAAGAGATGGATACAAAAGACATTTTGAAAGAAGGAGAAATTAATAAGACTTAGCACCTTCTTGTCCATGGATAAAAGAAGAATCATCAAAGGTAAATCCACATATTTGGAACCAAGTGACTAGAAGAATATTCTATGAACAGAAAGGGGAATGTTAGAAAGGGGTGTGAGGTGGGTAAATTTTTAAGAGAAGGTAAGAGAGTTCAGCTTTGGAAGATAGTCTTTGATGTAGCAGGGGGCAGAAATATATTCATGGAAGGTAAGAGGCAGAGCCTGGCCTATCGTGAAGGCAGAAGTCGCCTGCATAGACATGACAGCTCAAACTGTGTGAATGAATGTCTTCCAGAGAGAACAGAGTCAAAGTGTTGGAACGCCAACATTTTAAAGGAGAAGGAGGAAAAGGAACCACCGAGGCACACAGTATGCAATCAGACACTGGAGGAGGAGATTACAGATTCTCATAAGCACAGATAAGAGCATCAAGAAGGAAGTTGTGGTCAGCATATCAGATGTTGCAGGGAGGTCAAGGGAGAATAGGGGCTGAAAAGGCCCTTGGATTAGGCAATTAGGAAGTCGTTTACCTTTAAGAACACAGAGCTATAGTGTGTGGATGAGTGGGGGGGAGCGTGGATTAAGGAAGGGGCCTTGAAGAAAAGGGAGCATAAACCACTGATTACAGGTGAGAAGGAAAAAAATTAAAGGGGAAGAGTATCATGGCTCTTATTCCTCTTGGCTTTTAAGTTGGGAGTGTGTTCGCGCACACGAAGGCAGAAGAAAAAGATTAAGTCATTGATTTGCTCGGCAAAACTTTATTAAGTACCTAGTAAGGACTTGGATCTAATTAACGGGCAGGAATTGAAAGCTGTAAGAGAAGGAGAGGACAGTGGAGGGAACCAGAGAGGAATCATGAGAATTGGAGGAAATTTTTGTGTTGGAAAGGAGAGACACAGCTTCCTCTGAGACCAGAGAGAGGGAAGAGAGGATGGGGGGGGGGGGATGGATGGATGTAGATTCAGTAATGTTCTGAAGTGAAGAGAATAAAGGTGGAAAGCAAGGCTGCTGACGTTGGGCTCCTGGACAAAGTGGCAGGTGTCTACTGGGAGGGAAAGGGTGGCCGGGGTCACGGGAGACCAGGGAGAAGGAAAACGTTAAATGACCCCTCTGGGTCACGAGAAGGGATCAGGGACGTGAACATGAGAATGACTAGACACCAGTGGTGCTCGAGGGGACCCCGCTGTCCCTGTGCTTCTACGAGAAGCGGTCGTCAGCTGCAGTTAGATGATGAACAGTGTCTGTCTTTACTGTCACCTTTAAGTTGTCTTATTTTTTCTTGAGAGTTTTCTATGAATTTCTGTTTGTGTCTAGAATCACCATAATTGTATGACCATTCCAGAGTTATGGTCTTCAAAGATTTCTGCAGTTAATCTCAATTGTGGCTGAGATGTAGGAATGAAATAATAGTGCTTTCTAGATAAACACATTGATAGATGAACTGAGCAGGAAAAGTTAGTGAGTGGAGCCCAGGAATGGTGCCACCGCCTCCTCCCCTCAAATACATGGGTGTTTTAATGATATAAAACATACAAAATAAATGATAAAATGTTTTGTTTAGGCCATCTAAATGAAGATATCAGACTAACTCCTGATCTCCTCAGCCCTACAGAATTCATTTAAGATGACTGAGATCCCAGAGGGTAATTAGGGTTCATCTAGAAGCTCGCGGTTCATGAGTGGCTCCACGATTGGACCTATGTGGGAAGATGTCTCCTCAAACAAGCTACCCTGGGGTCTGTGACAAGGAGCAGTAGACCGTGTAGGACAACTTGGTCTGTAACAGTTAACTGGGCCAGCTGAGACAGTCCTCGGTTTTAGTAGGATCGCAACCTACTGAGAATTGTTTCTATCACAGACAATAATTCTTTCTTTCTTTCTTTCTTTCTTTCTTTCTTTCTTTCTTTCTTTCTTTCTCTCTCTCTCTCTCTCTCTCTCTCTCTCTCTCTTTCTTTCTTTCTTTCTTTCTTTTTTTCTTTCCTTTTATTTTTTAGAGATTTTATTTATTTGTTTGACAGAGAGAGAGCACAAGTCGGCAGAGCTACAGGCAGAGGGAGAGGGAGAGAAGCAGGCTCCCCGCTGAGCAGGGAGCCCGATTTGGGGACTCGATCCCAAGACCCTGGGATCATCACCTGAGCCGAAGGCAGCAGCTTACCCGACTGAGCCCCCCAGGCACCCCATCACAGACAATATGTATAAAAAACTAAGTGATGAACAGAGTTCTGACATTCTCGTTTTGTATCTGAATCTTGATTGTCTTCCCGACTGACTGCAGCCCTCCCCCCGAAGCGGTGGCATTTGGAACTCTCACACTCCTCGGCCCCACAAACTGAGTGTCCAGAATGTGCTTCTGGGAGGAAGAGACTCACTTTTCCCCTCCTCGCTTTGAGGTTGGAGGAAAGTATTCTCTAGGACCCAGGCCACTGCGCAGGCCTGAGAGGGGACTGTGAGTTCATTCATTTAAGGGTGACTGAAATCCTTTCTTTCCCCTTCCTCTGTCTCGTAGGTATGGCCTCACATGTGCAAGTCTTCTCCCCTCACACCCTGCAATCAAGTGCCTTCTGTAGTGTGAAGAAACTGAAAGTGGAGCCGAGTTCCACCTGGGACATGACTGGGTACGGCTCCCACAGCAAAGTGTATAGCCAGAGCAAGAACATACCGCCTTCTCAGCCAGCCTCCACAACCGTCAGCACCTCCTTGCCGATCCCAAACCCAAGCCTACCTTACGAGCAGACCATCATCTTCCCAGGAAGCACCGGGCACATCGTCGTAACATCAGCGAGTAGCACTTCTGTCACTGGGCAAGTCCTCGGCGGACCACACAACCTAATGCGTCGAAGCACTGTGAGCCTCCTTGATACCTACCAAAAATGTGGACTCAAGCGTAAGAGCGAGGAGATTGAGAACACAAGCAGCGTGCAGATCATCGAAGAGCATCCACCCATGATTCAGAACAATGCGAGTGGGGCCACTGTAGCCACTGCCACCACATCGACTGCCACCTCCAAAAACAGTGGCTCCAACAGCGAAGGGGACTACCAGCTGGTCCAGCATGAGGTGCTGTGCTCCATGACCAACACTTACGAGGTTCTGGAGTTCCTGGGCCGAGGGACGTTCGGGCAGGTGGTCAAGTGCTGGAAGCGGGGCACCAATGAAATCGTGGCCATCAAGATCCTGAAGAACCACCCGTCGTATGCGCGGCAGGGTCAGATCGAGGTGAGCATCCTGGCCCGCCTGAGCACGGAGAGCGCCGACGACTACAACTTTGTCCGCGCCTACGAGTGCTTCCAGCACAAGAGCCACACGTGCCTGGTGTTTGAGATGCTGGAGCAGAACCTCTATGACTTTCTGAAGCAGAACAAGTTTAGCCCCTTGCCCCTCAAATACATCCGCCCCGTCCTCCAGCAGGTAGCCACGGCCCTGATGAAACTGAAGAGCCTCGGTCTCATCCACGCAGACCTCAAACCAGAGAACATCATGCTGGTGGACCCTTCTAGACAACCGTACAGAGTAAAGGTCATCGACTTCGGCTCGGCCAGTCACGTGTCCAAGGCTGTGTGTTCCACCTACTTGCAGTCCCGGTACTACAGGTAAGACCGCGTGTCGGGACACGGGAGATGCCGAGCGCCCCCGGCATCCCTCGAGAGTGTGCACGGGGGGTCTCCGGGGCGGGGCGGGGGTCAAATTACACGCCTCCGGCTCTTGCCCTCACGTGACCATCGTTGGGTCAGAAAATGAGGACACGCGCACGTGGAAATGCTAGTTGGGAGCCACATGAGGATGGAGCCGAGTAAGCCGCTGGACGGAGGTGTTCAGACTCGGAATGGCTTCCGGGAGACGGGGGGTGGTGGGGGGGGAGGGGAAGGCCGCGGCAGGGCAGCTCGGTCCTGGCGGATGGGGAGCAGGACGTGCGCCCAGGGCAGGGTGGGCCTGTGTCATTGAAGTCACTGCTGCGCTTGCAGGGGGACAAGGATAGCTGCCCAAGGCCACAGCCGGGGTCTGTCCGTGACTGCAGATCTGGGTGAAAGGATGGGTTGGAGGGTTGGGTCTTAAATACCCGACTAAGGGGTTGCAGCTCTATCTTTAAACACAGAGCAAGCACTGAAGCCTTGGAACAGGTAGCGGGAGTGAACAGAGGGTAGCAGGACGAAAGTGATGCCGGGAAGATGACTTTTATGTCCCTGGGGAGGAGGGCAGACAGGAGGGAGAGGTGTGCCGCGCTCCCTGTGGCGGAGAGCTCTGGGTCTGGGCGGGATGGAGGGCGGGCAGGCTGTGGCAGCCGGGGTAGGGGGTGCAAGACTTGTATTCCTTCCCTCAGTCAACCAGGGTTGGTGGCACTTCTGGCACGTGCCGGGCACAGTGCCGGGCACCGGGATCAGCACTGGCTTTGAGAAACCCAGGGTTGACCCAGAAGCCCCCACTCGCTAAGCTGTGTGGTGTGGCCTTATTGCCTTGTTTTTCTGTGCCTTCACTTCCTCACCCGTGAGCTGGGGAAGTCTGGTCACCAGCCTCGGGGCAGCTGGGACAGGGGACTGTTGTGACGCAGCCCAAGTGCTTCCCTCACTGTGCAGCTCGTGGTCGGTGCGTGAGGAGTGGAGAGGAATGGGAAATAGGAGAGTCTGTTCAGGGCAGACAGCGGATGGGCTGTGTTTGAGGGGACACCGAGCAGTCCAGTGAACGGGGAAATTGGCAAGAAACATCCTAAAGCTGCAGTGAGAAGACAGGACTGACACACGTTTAAGAGGCTGTCCTGTAGGCCGTGAAATAAGAGTTCCAGGACTCATGTGCCTGAGCCCTTGTGCCCTGACCTTCCGATTGGGGGTGTGCTTTCTCCACCCTCGTGCACCTGCTTCGGCATCTCCCCGACCAAGGAGGAGCCTCCGCCAGCCTCTGCCTCCCCGCCTCCCCGCCTCCCCGCCTCCCCGCCTCCCCTGCCTCCCCACCAGCTCCAGGAGGGAAGGCTCTGCTGCTCACTCAGCTCACTCACTTGCTGTCTGCTGTCTCTGCTGTCGGCCCCTCTGCTCTGTGGCCACACAAGAGGGAAGCCAGGAGCCCTGTGCTGTGGCGGAGGAGGAGGGGGCCCTGGGCTGGGAGCCTGCAGGAGAGAGCCCTGCGGGACCCCGAGGGAAGGGTTGAAGGAGGACGATGTGCAGGGCTGAGACAGCGATCCCGTGTTCTCTTTAGGAAGAGTTCTTCTTTGGAAGGTAGCTCTGGGTGGTGTCATCGGGGGTCACCTTCACAGGTCACAGAAGGACTGCCTGGTGCTCGGGCTTTTAATACTCAGTTACCCTAAATTGCTGCTTAGAGAACAGATACTGGTTTTATTCATCTTTACTAAAAATGGCTTTTAAGAAAACTGTCAGAGACTTTTAAAAACTGTCAGAAAGGCAATGCCTATTGAGAGTAAAACTTGATGGATCAAGGAAATTGATTTTAGGAATACTTTATGTACTCACGTCTTCTTGCCGCCTTGTGCCCATGTGCCACTGCCCCCCTCCCAGCTGGTCTCTGCCTCTGGTGCCCAGGACCAGGGAGTCAGGTGGGTGTGGAAGGCTTGTTTGCAGATAGTCTCGGGGCTCTCCCTACCTCTCCTCTCCCTGTTTTCCACCTCTGGTCCCTGCACCCCCTCCCTCTAGGTATGTTAGCCCCTTTCTTTAATCCTTAGATGACTTTTGCCTAACATCCTGGGCAGGCAAACCTCTTCCTCCTCGCGGTCACCTTGGCCAAAAAGACGAGTATCCTTTGGGTCCTTATGGCCTCCGTGCCCAGCTCTGGTGTCGAGGGCACGGTCCCCGTGAAAGCCCAGCTGTCCTGCCTCAGGTGATGCTTCATCTTGACGTTAGTCACCACGTTCTGTGCCCTCCCCAGGCCTCTCCTGAATCCTGGAGTGGTTTGCTACCACACAGAGCAATGCAGGTGCTTGGGGACAATCTTCCAGCTCTGTGTTAGTCCTAGCTCTATGAGGGATGGCCAGCTCCAGGCCAAGTTGATTTCCCAATTGCTTTGCCTCTCATGGGGGCAAGAAAAATCTCTATAGTTGTCCATTGTTGATCTGAGAAGGAAGACATTTTCAGCCACATCTTAAGAGAGCATGCCTGTGTTTGAGCTGCCTGGGGTAGGGAAGTCAGCACACTGTGGATCTATCCTTCCATAGGGCCTGGTTCCCCCAGGGTCCCTGTGTCTGTGCTGGGTGCTTTATCCCTTGGGATCTCTCATTTTCAGAGGGGAGGGCTCTCCCGTGTCCCTCCTTATTTTAAATGGGACAGTATTAAATATCTTCCCTTGCTCTCTTCCCCAACAAGTGACATGAAAACAGTATGACACAGAGAGGTGTTCCTGTCCTCGGCCTGAGGTATGTGGAAATATCAGAGGTGTCACAGGGAGGGAACTCGAGGATTTGGTTGGCCGAGGCTGGGGGCATTACTGGAGAGGCAAGCTCGACGGTGTGTTTTTCAGGAAACAAAGGCTCCTTTCTTAGGGTTTTACTTCGGATGCATGAGTATCCCCTTCCCACTTGACCTTCCAACTTGAAGGTCTGTTACATAGGAAACTGCCAAAACGCACTGTTTCTCAAACTGTATTCTGCGTAAGAATCACCAGGAGAGCTTGTTAAGAACACATTTCCACCAAGGTCCTGCCCCAGACCCACCAAATGAGAAATTTCCAGAGAAGTGCCCCCTGAGAAGCTCTCCAGCCTGTGCACGCGTGCATGCGTGTGTGTGTGTGCGCGC
>CM053614.1:10169176-10207099 GCA_028646535.1 Procyon lotor
AGAGAAACAGAGCCAGAGACGGAACACAAGCAGAGGGAATGGAATGGTAGCGGGAGAAGCAGGCTCCCTGCTGAGCAGAGAGCCTGATGCGGGGCTTGATCCCAGGACCCTGGGATCTGACCTGGGCCGAAGGCAGACAATTAACGACTGAGCCACCCAGGCGCCCCAGGCGTTAGCTTTTTAAATTGACTTTTATTACGAGCAGACAGATGCAACAGGAAAAGGCTCTAGTTTGCACCTTGAGGATATTAAGTGAAATAGTCATCCCACTGACAAGCTCATCCACCCAGGGTGATGATTATAAATACGTGAAAGCTTTCAGGGCTGAGGCGTTTCCAAGCAGAAGTAACCAGTAAGTTACCTGGCTGTTAGGTTATCTGCAGTTTCCCTTTACTTGGCTCTAGGACCTTGAACTGTATGGAGAAAAATGTGAAATTAAAATTTTCTTTAGTGGGAAGCTTTGCGTGTACTTCAGTCTGTTGGCCCGAGGGCCCCCTTCCCTCCTACACACACACACACACACACACACACGCTCGTGCACACACGTGCCCCAGCTTGAGCCCCCCTGCGTGGCACCTGCAGACCTGGGTGTGTGCCGGCCAGCGCGAGGTGACAGGAGCCAGCCCTCAGCCCTGGCAGGGACGCGCACGGAGGGAGACGCGCAGACATGTGCCGCAGACACGCGTGTACACGCAAGGACACGCACACACCTTCACAGACCACGTGAGCAAACTCGAGCAGCCCCAGGGGCTGAGGCCCCGGGTGCAGAAGCCTGCTAATGCCCCAGAAACTGGGCCCCATTTTCTGCCTTGCAGCCGGGATACTGACGGCATGTCCCCAGACCTGAGGACAGTGGGACTGGAACCACGTTGGGGTTCAAAGGGTAAACCCGTTGTTTCCAAAGCATAATCTGGGAGCCTCCTGCCGAGGAACCACGTAGGTCCCTCTCGAAAGCAGAGGTCCCTGGGTTGCAGAACAGATGTAATGAGTGAGCCCGCCCTCTGGCCACGGGCAAGGTGACATACATTCCAACAAGCCCTACGGCTAATTGTGCTGTTAAAACTACTTCACTGAGGTACGACTGGCTTATAGAAGCTGTCGTATGTACCGTGCACAAGCTGGTGGGTTTGAGGACAAGTACACACCATGAAGCCGTCCCCCCAGTCTGTGCCGTGAACATGCGTCACCTCCAGAAGCTTTCTCCCACCCTCTTTGTTCATCACATACCATGATTTTATCCTTTGAAAACTGTTGCTGTAGATGGCAGGGCTTCCAGAATGTCACCTCTCCCCTCCCCACCGTGGGCGGGCCACATGCCCCATCGAGGTGGAAGAAGTGGGACTGCTGGTGACAGCCTGGCTTTGAGCTGTGGATCGGTTGCCTGGAGGGCCACAGCCCCTCTGTGGGGTCCAGTCGTTGCCTGGCTTGTGGTCAGACCCCTTATGCCCCAGTGGTGGTGACAGTCAAGATCCAGAAACAGCTGGTAAGATAGGAGAGGGCATGTGTGTTGGTGACCCAGGAAGCGGGAGGTTAGGAGGAGGTGGGCTGGTTGGGGGAGGTGAGGGGCAGGAAAGCAGACGAGCAGCCGAGATGACAACATGTGTCACTCTCTGTGTGACTTCCAGTAGACATAGCACTTACTGCCGGGTGCGACCGGGCTCTCCCTGCAGCCGCAACTGGGTTTAGAGCTATCATCCCGATTTATGCATCAAACGAGTAATTTTTTGAATTCCAAAGATGTGCCAGACACTGTGCTTTGTGCTGAGGTTTCCAGAATTGAGGAGGAGTGCCTTCAGCTATGCAGTTCTGCCCCTAAGTCTGTAACAGAATGAGCTGTCCTTGGGGAGCCATTGGTTGGGTGTGCCAGGCTTTACTGTCCTCGTCTGCCCAGTGTAGACACCTTCTCATTGAACCGATGAGGGAGAGTGTGCAAGACAAGCCTGGAGTCTCCTTTCTCCCTCAGCCTTGTTGGCTTGAACACAGAGTGGGTCAGAGCTCTTGAGCTTGGGTATTGGGCTGTGGCCCTCATTCCCAGGCAGAGGTGGACATGGTGGTGTTGTGGAAATGAAGGTCTTGGGTTGGGTGTCCCAAAAGCCGAGGCAGAGACAGGGATTGAGTGCTGAGAGCCCTTTTGGGACATCTCAGGAGACAGGAGCAAGGTAATGGGGAAGTCAGAATTAGGGGCTGCTCCATTCTACCTCCAGGGGACCAATAAAGGTCTTTGGAATTGGGCCCCAGAAGGGTAGAAGGCTGGGGCTCTGGTCCCTCCAAGGTTGAGGGTCCTGAGCCTTTGTTGGGCCACACTGGTGTGAGGACTGGTTGAGCTGGGGCAGACCGAGAGGAGGCTGAAGCAAGGTCACATGGTGCACAGAGAGGTCGTCTGTGACGGTGGCCCAAGTCAGAGGGAACACCCCCGAGTGTGTGCTGCGGCACTCTGCCCAGAGACACCCAGGGCCTCCGCGCCATTAACATGCGCTGTGTTTTTAAATGGAAAGAGAATAAAAGGGAAATGCCGTTTTAGATAAAATTAAGGACTATTTAGGCTCAGAATTCAGAGTTGAACTTTAAACTTTTGGGTTGTTTGGAAGTTGAAGATCTGACTTAAAAGCTAAAATTAATTACAGAAAAACCAAACTAAAATTCATGAATCTTGCCTCCACGTTTTGTAGCTGGCTGGGTGCCAGGTGGAGGTGGGAGCCGGGCTGGGCCTTGGGAGAGAATACCCAGGCAGGGGCGGGGGCCTGAGGGCGGAAGTAGGAGCTCGCTGGAGGAACCTCGGAGGGCGGTGGCGGGAACTCCCGGCTTCCTGTGTTCTCTGCGCGCGCTCAGCGGGGCCGGCGCCTTTCCCTGCGGCTCCCCTATTGAACCAGGGAATGGCCACCTGGCCGAGGGAATGAGTGAATGGTCTCAGTGGCCCGGCTCGTGCTGCCACAGGGCAGATGCCCTCACGTGCCCAGTTTCTTGCGGCCTTTCTTTCACTGGCCGCCTAAACCCTGGGCCCTGGGCGTCCCGCATCTCCGAGCCCCGGATCGTTCGGGAACCCAGTAGCTGCCCTTTGGGAACGCCCACATCTCACCAGGAACACTCACTCCCATCTCCCCTTTCCACCTGTGAGATTTCAATTTAAAATGTGAAGACAGCTGACTCGGCTTTTAACAGATTAGTTCCCTGAAATCAGCCAACATCTGTCATGTCCCATTATACCCTTGCAGAAAATTAGAAGTGACTCCCCCGCGTGGATCAGGGGCCGAGGGCAGCACGTGCTCACTGGGGAGCCCGGAGGGCGTGAGACGACGCGGTCCCTCTGGGCCTCCGACCTCTTCCCTGCAGCTCCATCTGGGGCCTTTCCACACCTGTGCCGCAGGACTCCCTTAACTTGGTCTTCAGACCTATGAGCTGAGTGAACGAACATTTCCTGCGGGGCGAGGGGGGCTGGTCCGTCGTCACGTGCGAAGCTGTCAGCGAGTGTGAGCTGCTCGTATTTTTACCGCGACGACTGCTGTCCTTGTCATTATTTTTCTCATCATTACTGCTTGTGGCAGCAGGCCTGGCTCTGAGTTCCAGCTCTGCTCCCTTAGGGCTGTGTGACTTTAGGCAAGTTCCCACACCTCTCTGAGGTCTCTGCTCTGACAAAGGAGAAATTGCAACGGTTGTGGAAGCTGTCGGAAGGACTCGAGGAGGGAGCGGCAGGAACCCTCGGGAACCTTGCCTGGCCCAGGACGTCTGCCTGTCTCCTGACCATTGTGCTTTTTCCCTTGGGCTCCTTCACAATTACATGCCTCTGGTTTAGCATTTATTTAATTTGGTCTGCGTGTCATTAGCTGTCAACATCCCTAGTATGCCCCAGCTTCTGGGGATCATGCACGGTTTCTTTCTCATCTCTGCGGCCGTGGAGGCCCAGCATGGCGAGGCCTTTGGTCCGTGCGAGGGCCTACGTGCTAGGAGTGTGTTTGCTGGGTTTCCTCTGGAGAAAGAAGGGATGGTGTCCAGCTCCACAGCTAAGCGGGTCAGCATTTGAGGAGAGGAGTGACGTCTCTCCCTCTGTGTCGGGAGGGAGGTGACAGAACTGTG
This sequence comes from Procyon lotor, assembly GCA_028646535.1. Classification (NCBI taxonomy): domain Eukaryota; kingdom Metazoa; phylum Chordata; class Mammalia; order Carnivora; family Procyonidae; genus Procyon; species Procyon lotor. The sequence goes on from CM053614.1 coordinate 10,173,248, forward strand.
TGGCAAGAAAGGCAGGAGGTGCCGTGCCTGACTTGAGGGCCCAGGCTGGTGCCCTCCTGCGGCTCTGGTGAACCTGAGGACGGCTGTGAGGTCTGGCACTGGCCGGGCTGGACGCAGAAGGCCCGCAGAGTGGGCAATGGCACACTGGGAGCCCCACGTGATTACATTCGACCCCTGCCGTGACTTCCTGCACCCACTCCCCATCTCTGCCCACATCAGGAAGTTTGGGGAGCCAGGACTGGATCACGTGAAAAACTGTTCAGAGGTCCCCCCTCCAAAGGCGTGAGTGTGCCTATTGTGTGAGCGTGTGTTTGTATATGCGTGCTTGTTTTGGACTTGTGAGTGTATTTTGGTGTGGGTGTTGAATATATGAGTGTGTGTTGATGTGTGTTGAATGTGTGGTGTGTGAGTATGGGTGTTGGTGTGTTGGTATGTGTAAGTGTATTGTATGTGAGTCAGACGTGTTAGTATGCATGTGCTTGTGTTGGAAGCATGAGTGTTTTGCTGTGGGTGTTAGATATATGAGTGTGTGTTGATGTGTGTTGAATGTGTGGTGTGTGAGTATGGGTGTTGGTGTATTGGTATGTGTAAGTGTATTGTACGTGAGTCAAACGTGTGAGTGTGTTAGCATGTGTGTGCTTGTGTTGGACATGTGAGTGTTTTGCTGTGGGTGTTGGATATGTGAGTGTGTGTTGATGTGTGTTGAATGTGTGGTGTGTAAGTACGGGTGTTGTGTGTAATTATATATTGTACGTGTGTTAGACGTGTGTGTGTTGGTGTATGTGAGTACAGGTGGTGGTGTGTGGTGTGTGTAAGTGTGTATTGTGTGTGTGTGTTAGACGTGTGTGTTGGCGTGTGTGAGTACAGGTAGTGTATTGGTATGTGTAATTGTGTATTGTACGTGAGCCAGACATGTGAGTGTGTTAGTATGTGTGTGCTTGCATTGGATGCATGAGTATTTTGCTGTGGGTGTTGGGTATGTGGGTGGGTGTTGATGTGTGTTGAATGTGTGGTGTGTGAGTATGGGTGTTGGTGTGCTGGTATGTGTAAGTGTGTACTGTACGTATGTTAGATGTGTGTGTGTTGGTGTATGTGAGTACAGGTGTTGGTGTGTGGTGTATGTGTGTGTATTGTACATGTGTTAGACATGTGAATGTGTTGGTATGGGTGTGTGTGTGTTAGATGTATGAGTGTTTTGCTGTGGGTGTTGGGTATGTGAGTGAGTGTTGATGTGTGTTGAATGTGTGGTGTGTGAGTACAGGTGTTAGTGTGTTGGTATGTGTAAGTGTGTATTGTACATGTGTTAGACATGTGAATGTGTTGGTATGGGTGTGTGTGTGTGTTAGATGTATGAGTGTTTTGCTGTGGGTGTTGGGTATGTGAGTGAGTGTTGATGTGTGTTGAATGTGTGGTGTGTGAGTACAGGTGTTGGTGTGTATTGTACGTGTGTTAGACATGTGAATGTGTTGGTATGGGTGTGTGTGTGTTGGATGTGTGAGTGTTTTGCTGTGGGTGTTGGGTATGTGAGTGGGTGTTGATGTGTGTTGAATGTGTGGTGTGTGAGTACGGGTGTTGGTGTGTTGGTATGTGTAAGTGTATTGTATGTGTGTTAGACATGTGTGTGTTGGTGTATGTGAGTACAGGTGTTGGTGTGTGCTGTGTGTAAGTGTGTACTGTATGTGTGTTAGACATGTGAGTGTGTGGGTGTGGGTGTGTTGGATATGTGAGTGTTGGTGTGGGTTTGTGTGTGTTGAATGTGTTTGGTGTGTGTGTTGGTATGAGTGGGGTTGTGTGTGTGTTAGATGTGTGAGTGTGCGTGGACGTGGGTGTGTGTGTGTATTTGGTATGTGCTGACCTGTGTGGGATGTGTGAGTGCGGGTGCGTTGGTTGTGCATGCTCAGTGGCAGCAGGTAGACTGGTCCCTGGGATCCCCCGTGATTGGAGGCCCTTCCGGTGCTGCTTCACCTGACGGCGTGTTCTCTCTTGTCTCACAGCCTTGCTTAAATGAACGTGGACTGTAAAATCAAAGTTTTTTTGGCTAGAATGCAAGGGACGAGCTGCTGGTGTCCCTTCTTCGTCATCCGCTGACCTCCAGTGAAGGAGTTCTAGCTCTTCTTTTTGTCACTTGGAACTTCTTTTAACAAATAAAAATGCAGTAAGCGTGACCCCCCAGGATAGAAATAGAGCTGGCCCTGAGCTCCGACGTCCTCACTTGTGAATGTGGAATATTCGCCCTGAATGGCAGGACTGCCTCCGGCAGACAGGATAGCTCCGCGTCCTGGTTGTGGACGTCGGGTCACAAACCCACACGTGGACTAAAACTCAGAGGACTCACATCAAAAAATTAGATAAAAGTTTTTGAAATAAAAATTTTAAATCTTTTACCCTTAAAGACCTCTAAGGAAATTGTTGGTAACATTAAACCCTTAAGCCTTATCTTGCCCGGTTTTTCTTCCTGTTTTTGTTGTGTTGTGGTGCGTTGGGGCAAAAGAGATAAATTTGTTCATCCTGTGACAGGATGGCGAGCAGGGTAGCAGTCATTTCTGGAAATGGCCGGATGGGGGAACCCATGGAAACGACTCTGGGGAGTAAACAGCTCCCGGGGACGGAAGCCCCTCTCACGCTGTCTCTTTATTCTATGTGCTGCTTCGTGTGGAGGTCATGGACGTGTCCTCTAAAACTTAAGGACAGCAACCGCCAGGAACAGAGAAGTGACGCACTGTTCCCTCTGAAGTGTCAAAGTCCAAAAAGAAGATAACTCTTTGTGGAGTTTGGTCCCCCAGCTTTATTATGCCTGCAGGGTCCTGCCCTTGGCTGCCTCGTCATCGTGGCCACGGCCAGCACACCAGTGTTTGGAACAAGCCATTTTCCCCGAACCAGTTTTTCCCCGACATCAGGCCTCCCATCTGAGGAGATTTTCATGCGTATTATAGAGAAGTGCAGCTGGTTCTGCAGGAAAATTCTATTGTCCCCCACAGAGAGCAGGTGCCCGCATGCCATCTTGGGTGCAGTGGGTTATCTCTTGTGCGTCTGAGTGACGGACCTTGGAGAGGGGCCCCTGTCCCCGGCAGTACTCCCAGGCATGACGAGGCCAGTTCTGACAGCAGGACCTGGGTCATGCCCCCAGTAACTGGGCCATGGCCCAAGGCCACATGCTGGGCACAGAGCCACATTCCATTTTCGCCCTTCCCACTGACAGGAGCTTTTCACTTCCTCCTTTGGAAGAAGTGAACGTCATGTCACTGGGCCTTCTGCTCTGGCTGTCCTGGCAGTGAGAGGCCCTTCGGTTGGCAGACGGGAGCTCACAGCCACACCACGCCTGTTTGCCTCGTAGCTCTCTCTGCCTTAGTTCCGGGGAGCATTGGGGGATCCTCCCTTACTCTTAAGCATTCCCTTTTCTTTCTCAGAAGATGCTCCCCAAATCTCCTTCCTTAATTCTGTGCTCTTCCTTAATTCCCTGCTCTTCCTCTGTTCCCTGCTCTAGCTCTCATATCCTGGGTCTTAGCCAGGAATTCAAAGACCTATCTTAAGGGCCCCAGCCCTCCCCTCACCCCGTGTGGCCTCAGTGCCCACCAGGAGCCCACACTGCCATCTTCACTTAGGATAACTCCCCTGCCCTCCGTCCCACCCAGACCCTGGACCCCCAAAACCCTCCCCACCCCATTCCCTTGTGAAACTCAGGAGCCAGATCTGCCACGACCACAAGTGATCTCCCCCTCCTCAAGACATTTGGATTTAGTGTAATGCATCTGGTTAGTCATCCATCCACTTGATCTTCAGGGAAACTGTGCGCTTCCCAGGGCCAGGGCCTGGTTCTTCAACCCTCTGGAAGAAGCAGAGCTGGCAGGACCAGCTGGCTTCATGGTGAACTAAAGCCATTAGGCGACACTGGCTCAGCCTAGGGAGGTGATGGGGCCCAGGCACCCGGGTCCCAGCACCCCACTCACCACGTGACGCAGGACGAGGCTCTTAGCCGTTCCCTTAGCTTCTGGATCACGTAATGTTCCATAAAAGCCTTGGGGACCGTGAAAGTCCCTGCAAGTGTGCAGCGCTGTGTCCGGGCCTGTGCAGCTAGGTTGTCAATTCTCACTTTCCTCTTTCCCCTCCCCCCCTCCCTGTGCTCCCAGGGCTCTCCCGGGCTAAGCCAGGTAGACATGCCCGCAGCCATGGGAAGCCTCTAGACGTCACATATCGGAAGGAGGGGGGACCCGGGTTCAGCTTTCTGAATGTCGCCAGTTGATTGCCTTCCTGTCCTGTGTCAGGGTCATACTTGTGTGCGACTCTCGGTTGGGCGCCCTGCAGATCCAAACACAGTTTCTGCTGGTGCCGACCAAAACCGTGAGCTTGAGGACAGATTTTCTCTGAGAAATGTGTTGTTTAAAGTTTTCTCCCAACTTCTCATGCTTGTATTCTATGTCATGGTTTGTATGGAAAGGCACATATTTTCATCTCATTGCTTTACTTTATAAGCTCCATTCGGCAAGGAAGACACGGCAGACGCCAAGGGGACACTGCCCTTGACTCCGAGGAGGGTGCCATGACCTCCTCGGAGAGAACATCTCTTACACACATTTGGATGAAAGCCTCAGGAAGGGGAGGCACCAAAGAAGTTAGCCCAAGTGCCGAGTGGGCTGGACTGTCTCTGTGAGGGGCACGTGACAGTTTGCGTTTGCCCAGGCCTCTGGTTAGGATGGTCATTTGTGTTTTCTGAGCGTCCCAGGAGCGTGGCTTTGTATGACCATCATCGTAAGTGTGAAGGCAGCTCAGACAGCACGAGCACCCCTGTCCCAGGCGTGCTTCGTGCCTCGCCTGGGGCCACCCACGTGTTGGTGACCAGCCCACGAGGGCAGCCTGTGAGTCCTCCTCTGTCCAGCTGCAGAAAGCCGGGGGCGCTGAGGACCTCCAGGCTTGCGACCTGCAGCCCCGAGGCAGGCCGAGGGGGCTGGGCTAGGCTCAAGGATACATTTGAGGGGAGCTATCTCCGGTGTGTCCTCCTGCCCTCCCCACCCTTGTCCGGACGGGCGTCCTGTCCTCTGGAGAGTGCCAGGGAGCCCCGAATCCTTTCCCTGTCACGTTGGGGGTCCCGAGCAGAGCGCTTGGTTCTGTACAGACACTGTGGACTCACGTGCCGTCTGGGTTTTGTTCGTTGCTCCCTCGCTGTCCTGGTGGTGGTGGTGAAACACGGCGTCCTTGACACGCCGGACAGGCCCATGTCCGCACCCACCGTGAGGGGAACACGTCTGGGTCAGAGGCCAGACAGCCGGGGCGCATCATGCTCCCGCCCGCCCCCCACAGTGCACCCCGGCCCCGGAATGGGGACAGGAGGGCTGCGGCCCACTGTGGTGTCGGAGGTCAGGCGCTCCCCGCCGGCCCCGGCCGCACCTGCTCTGCGGCAGAGCTTCGCCGGCGCTGACTCCCTTCTTGCCGCGGAAGGAGGGCCCGTGCAGCTGAGGCGTGCTCGCGCTCTCCCAGGCACCACAGAGGAAGCAGGAGGGGCTTCGCACGTATTCGTGTGATCCCTCTGCCCGTCTAGCAGGCAAGACTCACCACACTTAAATACTTTCAATTTTGCCTGCACAGCACGCAAATTGCCGGGTTGCTTTTGCCACAGAAATTGAACATTTCTAAGGAAACATGACAACACTGCCTTTCCTAGCAGGTAGGAGGGGAGCTCTGCTGCAGGAGATCCGCTCCCCGCCGCCGTGGGGAAGTGAGATTGTGCCCGGAGCTGGCGAGGGAGGCGGAGGAGTCCCGGCTCGTTGCCGGCTCCCGAACAGGGTGCTCGCCGCCCGGCCACGCCACGTTCCCCGAGCTGGGTGCCCCGCCGGTGGCTCCGGCCATGGGAGCCCATGGGGGCGGGCTGTGGGGCTACGTGCTCCACGCGGTTATCGCCTCTCTTATTTATCATAGCCCTTCTTCGAGGACCTCCTCACATGTCTCATTTCCCTGTTCAGCTTCTGCAGCCATTCTGCTCCCCACGCATCTGTCCCTTGTCCGTGGCCAGTACTCGTCGCATTTAAAATCCGTACTTCATGCCTTGCTTCTTGCATCTGAGGGAACTTTTGGACTTATATTTGTTTTGTAATTTGTCCTGGGTGTTAGTCTTGCGAACGTCCTGGGAGTCCATTCTAGCGATTAACATATTCTGCACACTTTACCGGGGAGTTGAGGATTAGCGATCTCACAAGGCCTGTTAAAGGAAAGCTGGTCTATGAACCCCCCGAGCCTTCCATGAGCTGCAAAGGTCAGCACTAATGAAAATCATTTGAGGATTTTTTTTTTTTTTTAAATAACTTAGGTGTGTTCAAAAGAGCTTTTTCTGGAACCTTCATACGTTGCTGGTGGGAATGCAGAATAGCGCAGCTACTATGGAAAACACCTCAAAAGTAGAATTTCTGTGCGATCCTCACAATTCCACTTCTAGGTAGGCCCCTGAGACAATTGCAGGCAGGGACTCAAACAGATAACTGGTGCATTATGTTCATAGCTGCATTATTCAATAGCCAAAAGGTGGCAACAGCCCAGATGTGCAGCAGTGGGACAGTGTGTGAGCAATTTGGGGTCCCTCTCTATAACGGAGTATCTTTCAGCTGTAAAAAGGGGTCGAGTGCAGTTGAACAGGACCCTTTGAACAGGATGAGGTTAGGGGCACTGACCACCCCCTGTAGTCAAAAATCCCCATCTAACTTTCAGCTCCCCTAAAACTTAGCTACTGAAGGCCTACTATTGGGGCACCTGGGTGGCTCAGCCGATTGAACATCCTAGTCTTGATTTCGGCTCAGGTCATGAACTCGGGGTCATGAGATCAACCCCTGGGTCAGGCCCCATGCTGGACGTGGAGTCTGCTTGGGATTCTCTCTCTTCCTCTTCCTCTAAACAACAACAACAACAACAACAAAAGCCTGCTGTTGACCGAAGCGTGACCAATAACAGCTGATGCATGATTTGTGTGTTATATGTATTGTGTACTGTGTCCTTTGTGATAAAGTAAACTGGAGCAAAGAACAAGTTGTTAAGCAAATCATAAGGAAGAGAAAATACATTTATAGTGCTATACTTGATCGAAAAATCCCACGCAAGCAGAGCCACGTAGTCCGAACCGGTGTACCTCCAGGCTCAGCCGTCCTGACACGTCCTGCTGGTGGAGAACCATCTGGAACAGGCCAGAGAGATTGGACATGACATGTAGTGTTTGAGTGCTTGTCTGTGACGTGTCCAGAATAGAGGAATTTATCCAAACAGAATGCAGACTGCCGGTTGCCAGGGGCTGGGGGAGGAAAGGGGAGGGAGGCATGGCTGGTGGGGAAGGGATTTTACTTCTGAGCCATGGGAATGTTCCAGAACCAGATAGAGGTGATGGTGCCATAATGTTGTGAGGTTACTAGATGCCACCAAATGGTGGGCTTTGAAATGGTTCATTTTATATCCTATGGCTTTCACTTCAATAAGTCAAATATTTAAAAAGAAGAAAGAACTTTTGTCAGCTGAGAATCTGGGATGGGATGAGCTTTTACTGTGAACGGAGGTTTAGGCCCTTTTGGGTGTGTTTGTACATGGGACCTAGACTTGTTAAAAATGCCAGCTAGGAGAGGAGTAGTTTTGAGAGCTGTATGTGTATAGCAGCTCTAGGAAGGGATTTAAAAACCCTTACAAAAGCAGAATTTGGAGGATGATTTATACTTTTCTGGTTCTAGGTTGAAACACTAAAGTAAATTGGGGGTTTTCTTTTTTTTTCATTGACTTAGGAAGAAATGGCTTTATCATAGCTGTCTTTGGGGGCCCCCCGGGCACCCTGGCATGTGAAAGTGAAGGTTGGTGTTGCCCTAATGAACGGGACATTACTGAAGGCCCAGAGCCGTCTGCACAGTAAGCCAGGAGTTCCCATAGTCTCTGGGAGGTGGACTGTCTCTCCTCCCTCTCCCTCTGTCCCTCTCTCTGTCTCTCCTCCCTCCCTCCCTCCCTTTCTCCCTCTCTCTCTTCTCTCTCTCCCTCTTTCTCTCCCTCTTTCTTTCTCTTTCCCTCTCACTCGCTCGCTCGCTCCCACTCTCACTCTCTCCCTCCATCTTATAAAGGGAACAGTCCTGGTCTGGGAGAAAAAGACCTTTGTTGATGATATTTTAGTATTCCTAAAGTATACAGTAGAGCTGATTTTCGAGTTGGCAGCCCTGAAATGAAGCCTCGGCTCTGCCGCTTCCTGACTCCATGTCCGTGGGCAGCTTGCTAAGCCGTCCCGTGCCTCAGCTTTGCGGTCCCTGCCTGGGGACTCTCTCGCAAGAGGCAAAGGCTGGGGCTGTGTGTTTCGGTGGAGCTCGGGGGCTCCCTTCAGACTCCCTTCAGTCTCTGTGCGGGAACCCCTCCTGGGGGCCCCTGGTGTCGCACACTTTCTTTGCACTGCTAGTGGGGAAGTGCGGAGTACCTGGGTTTTGTTTGTTCTTAGATTCCCGCATTTCCCCCTTCCCCACCCCTAGAGGCCACATGGATATGGTATTTCATTCTCACGGGCCTTTAGAGGAGAAAGAAATGGGCCTATCACTGCATGTGGGTTTACACATTATCTTTCCCCACCACAATCAAGAAAACCGAAGTTCAACAAACGTGAAATTATCAATGGCCTTCCGGGGACCCTCTCCTTATCTTGGCATCTGCTACTCTAGGTATGCTAACCCCCCTGCCGGGTCTCCCAAGTCGTAACCAGTCACATGTACACCCTTCCCCAAACCTCGATCTGTGCTTCTCTCCTCCCTTCTCTCCCCCCTTCATCCGGAAGGCATTTCTCGGACGCCCACCAGACACAGGGCAGTGCACCGCAGTGAACACAGGAGGCCCTTTCCCTCAAGGGGAATGAGAAGTCACTGCGATCACAGCAAAGCTGTATTAGGGGGACTAAGAGTTCATAAAACTGTATTTCTGCAGCCATTGTATTCCCCAGTCGTGCTCCCCGTAATTTGGGGTAATTTGTCCAAAACATCTGTTGCAGGGTGTGTTTTGTGACTCTCGGTAAGTCTCCCTTCCCTGAGTTTTTTTCTTGAGTGTGCGTTGTTTCTCTTCCTGGACGTTTGTGCCGATTGTGTCGCACAGCTCCAATGTCTTCTGGTTCTTTCCTTTGGCCTCTTGGAAAACTTTTTAATGTCCTCTGGCTCAAATATATCCATTTCTGTTTCATGGACACAGACATTTGTCCTCCCCTGTCGCACCAATGTCCGGTAATTGGGTTGGCATGATCAGCCCCCTTGCATGCTTAGGCGGCCCCAGGAGGTGGTATGGAGAGTCCCCCACGGCCCCCCAGCTAGTGGGGGATGAAAGGTAGCCCCGGACCTCTCGGAGGCCGTGCAGTTATATTTAGGCTCTCCCGTCCGTGTCAGGGCTGCCCACTGTGATGGTCACTTTGATGACAAGGGCTGCCGTTCTCTGGAAACCAGGCTGCAGGCCTCCTCCTCCTTAATGATGGAACACATGCGGCTGCTGGCAATGGTAGACAGTATGAATATTAATAAACTATATTTCACTTTTATTGCTTTTTTATTAGGTTTTCATGGAGATGGTGTTTGTGAGTGAAGTCCAGGCGCTGAGCTAGAGACAGGCGTTTTGTTTTCTTGACAAAATGGCGAACCTCGCAGCCAGAGGCGGGGGTGTATTTAGGAGCAGCCAGGAGGAGGAATGCCGGTCAGCATGGCAGGCTGTATAAAATGGGATGAACCTGTGAATTTTTATATTGTAACTATCATCGGAGGCAGATAAATACCATCGTTCAGTAGTTCTGTGGGGAATTTCTCACGAGGCTGCAGCAACGCCCCTCCCTGTAAGTGATCCCGTCACCTTCCCCCAGGGTTGTCATAGGAGGCTTGCCCTCCTCTCCGCCCGCCCGGGCCCCACAGCCCACATCCTCCCCCTTCCACGGCTCCTCTGACCTCTTTCCACCAAACCAAAGCGGACACGACCTCCCCCATCTCTCAGGCCTTACAGTCTGTCTCTGTACTTGGGTGACCACAGACGCCCCTGGGCCAGCAGGTCACCGTAGACTCGTCCAGACCACTGGCCCCGGGCAGGTGGCCCTTTGAGACCCAGACAGACACGTGTGGCTTCAGAGACAGGAGGTGGTCCTGTGCTGGGGCACGAGCCATCCCTCAGTGATCCCTTTGGTCCTGCCGTGCGGAAGGACACTCCTTGGAGCTCTGAGCTGAGTGTGGCTGGGGTGTGTGGCTGTCAGGCCCCATCATCTTTGCAGTGGAGATGGAGATGTTCCTCACCGGGCCGGGTGCCGAGCCTCGGCCACATAACCTTGTGTCTTGTACGGCGTGGGAGTGCACGTGTCTCGGGCGGCCTGGTGCGTGACTATGAGAGAGCTGTAGGGGACAGGTCTAACCGAACACGCCAGTCCCGTGAGTCAGGAAGATCAGAGGCATTGCCGCTAACTTGAAATTAAGTGGTGTATTTCAGCCAGGTCAAAAGACCTAAGAAACCCCAAGTGCTGAGTGATGGAGAATATTTAGGTTTAACCGTTCTTGATTACTTATTGAATAGGAGGGGGAAAAGTGTGTTCCTGCTTTTTCAATTCCAGACTTTGTCTCAGTTTAGAATTAATTACTCCATGGAAAGACTGTACCCTTGGTGCCGTAGAATTTGCTCATTTTTAGAATTGGATTATCACCCCTTTCATGTTTTCAATTTGCAGCACTCTTTATTGAGTGTCTACTGCATGCTGAGTACTGTATTTTAATACTCTATTGAGTGCAGGTATTTTTAGAAATAGTTCACATGGGTCACAATATTGGAGAATAAAGAACATCCTATGTATATACATTTTCCGAGTGACTGAAACTTACTCATTTCAACCCAAACTTATCCATTTCAGCACCCTTTTTCTAGACAGAAATCTGACCAGAAGACACCATAGCACCCACTGCCTTGTGATAGTAGAGGACGAAAGGGAAACGACCCTGGCCTTTAGCGATCCACCTGCTAATGGCCACAGGCCTACATTTAATCCTCGTGACAACCATTAGCATCCCCACCTAGTAGTCTACTCTTGAGAGTAGACTCTCAAGAAACCAGTTGCCAAGTGGCACAAGGCTAGTAGGAAGTAGCCGCTGGGATTTGAACCAGACATGTCTGATTCCCAAACACACGCTCCTACCAAGGGTGTTCTCTCTCCCACTGAGTCTTTTCTTAATCCCTCAGGGTTATCATCACGAGTGTGCTAAGATGTGCTCATCTATAGAGATGCATTTATGCATTCTATTTAGATGTTTAATTCTCTTTGCTCCAAAGTTAAAAGGCTCTTGTTATCTCTGTTCATTGAATTCTTAATAACTAGAGCTGCCATTTATTAAGTGCCTGTTATGTGCCAGGAACTATACACACACACACACACACACACACACACACACACACACACAGACACACACACACACACACACACACACACTATCTCTATTCTGCCCAACTCTTGCAGCTAAATATTTTGCCTGTTTTGTCAATGGGGAGACAGCCTCAGAGAGGTTAAGGAAATTGCCCACGATCCCATAGCCCCAAAAGGATAGAGCTGGGTCTTTCTGCCTCCAGACCTGTCATGTTTCCGGATAGCAGTTGGTCTCTGGTGGTCTCGGGGTTCACCCGTCTGTGCTCACTGCTGTCAGGGTGCTACCCCCTTTCCCCCTCGCAACATGATGTCCCAGCCTGCTCGGGAATGCGGAGTCAAGTCACCAAACTTGTTAGAGGTCCTGAAGAAATGGTGCACACGAGCCAGAGGACCTGGAGTCTAACCTCAGGCTGGACATGTGACCTTGAGCAGGTCATTAACTCCTGGAATTTTAGAAGCATAGACCCCTCGTTCTGCCTCCCTGCCTAAGCATTTGTCACACACGTAGGAGACTTTCTGTATGCTCTGTCCACATAATGTGTGTAGGCTGAGTTGTGTTTAGTACATATGCACACAGCTTTCTTTTCTGATGCATGTAGATGCTATTTTGATTAATATATTGAAAAACATTATGTGGATGCCATAGCTTTTTTGGCATTTTACATTTTCTGTTGGAAGATAATAAAAGTACAGTTACTCCCATGTGGCTTTGACTGCTCTCCCCAGCCCCCAGTTTGAGAGATGAGGCTGGAGTTCCACTGAATGTCCGAGACTGCAGTCCCCACCGCAGGGGGAGCAGCTGCTCCGCACACCTCAGTGGGATCGCTGTGTGTGTGTGTGTGTGTGTGTGTGTCTAGGACGTGGAGACACTGTGCGGGGGTCACAGAGCCGGCTCTGTGGCTCGGCCTTTGCAGAGCCGGGTCGGGGTGAAGCGGGCTCTTCCTGGAGGAGGCATCTCCATGGCCAGGGCGCACGGGCCTCATGCGTGGACTTTAGGACACCTGTTTGTGGTGCTCAGAGGCCTTTGTGGAGTTTACTTTCGGATTCTGGATTATGTTCTTGTAGTTGTTGATGCCAAATAAATGAGCTCCAACCATTACTAAATTTGTGTATCTCTACTAAAAACAGAATACTGTTTCAGGTACTAATCAGAAATTGGTCAATCAGATTGGTTGTTTCTCTGAGCACTGGCTTATTGAAACTTAAAAACAGCAACCATAACAGGGACGCTTGGGTAGCTCAGTCGGTTAAGCGTCTGACTCCTGCTGGTTTCGGCTCAGGTCATGATCTCAGGGTCGTGAGATCGAGCCCTATGTCAGGCTTTGCACCCAGCAGGGAGTCAGCTTGGGATTCTCTCTCCCTTTTCCCCTCCCTCTGCACATACTCGTGCATGGAAGCACTCTCTCTCTCTCTCTCTCTCTAATAAACTCTTTAAAAATAAATAAATAGGGGCACCTGGGTGGCTCAGTCGTTAAGCCTCTGCCTTCAGCTCAGGTCATGATCCCAGGGTTCTGGGATCCAGTCCCACATCAGGGGACTAAGTAGGGAGCCTGCTTCTCCCTCTCCCTCTCCTCATGCTTGGATTCCCTCTCTCACTGTCTCTGTCAAATAAACAAAATATTTTAAAAATTAATTAATTGATTGATTAATTAGAAAATAGTAACTGTATGTAGATATGCCTGTTGTGCATTAAGATCCTTTCACTTTTCGGGGGGTAGGGATAGGGTGGCTGGGCTGTGGACATTGGAGAGGGTATGTGCTATGGTAAGTGCTGTGAGATGTGTAAGCCTGACCATTCACAGACATGTACCCTGGGACAAATAATACATTATATGTTAATTTTAAAAAAAATTTTAATAAATAAATAAATATTTGAAAACCCAATCAATCAATCAATCAATAAATAAATAAATAAATAAATAAATATGAAACAATAGGGACAAAAGATCCTTTCACTTTTCACAAATTTTATTCTCTAATATGGGAATTTTTTTTAATTGCCCTTTTTATGCAGTCTGGTCCTGATAGATTCAATACCTTCCCTGAAAGGAGAAATAAGTGTACCTCACAGTCTATTTCTAAAGAATCTCCAGATTCGCTTCATAAGACACAGTTCTTAATTCATTATTTATTTTAATATGTAATTTGATCGTTGACGGAGTCCAGTCACGTATACTATTTCGTTTGATCACGAAAACAGCTCCGTTTCATCCCCACTTACACGTGTGGAAACCAAGAAGCTGACACAGAGCCGGGAAGGAGTCAGGCCAGCCGCCCCCGGTCCCCGCCAACTCGCCCAGCACCAGGCTTCTGTGTTTGTCCGATTTCTCCCACAGAAATTGTGTTCCGTACAGTCGTGCCAGGTCAGAGAGTAAATGATTCCAACAGCGTAATGCTGGTGGGGAGAAAAAAGCCCTCCAAACCTCAGAAGAGCAGGCCTCCGTGCCATCGCCGATCTCCTCATGACATGCACCACGCGCTGTTCTCTGACCAGCGGGCTGTGGGCTGGTGTGGACCCTGCTCCTCGGTGCCGGCCGGCAGGTGTCCCGCACCGCTGTGGGGGTGCTCTGGGCACAGCTCCTTCCCGAGCACTTGCCTGCGTCCCTGTAAAATCTGTCGTGTCTGCTCTTCCCTGGTCCTTGGGTGCCTGGCATTGGGCGCCCGTGCCTCTCTGCCACCCCAGTCCCTGTCCCTGTCAGGGACACTTTGTCTCCAAGGGCTATGACTGACTCATTTCTCTGGACTCTGTCCTCTTCCTCCTCCTTTTTTTCTAATTTCAGAGTTAGAAGTCTCTAGACCCCAATTAGTCTTGACTCTTGTCTGGCAATATCCAAGCCGTAATTTTTAAGTTCTGAGCCACATGATTGAATGTGAGGTCAACCGTTACCCTCGGGCCAACGGGAAGCTGGTCACAGGCTGAGGTGGGCAGGTCTGTGCAGGGGAGGAATGCCATCTGGACTCGCTCGGTGAGAAACCCTTCGGAGCAGCTCTCCTGTAGCGGGCAGAGGACTGGGCGCCTTCACCGGTTTAGCTGCTATGTATAAATGATGTGGTGTGAAGACTGTTCTGGGCTATTTCACAGGAAATAATTATTTTCATTCCAAGTCGGATAGCAAGCCTATTCTCTCTCACAGGAGACCATATAACATAAGTAACTTCAATAGGATGCGCTTAAACTAGCTAAATCTTAACGCTGAGAACTTCAAGGTTCTCTTTTGCCCGTGAACTTCCTTGTGGTCGTTGAATTTAGTGCCATTAACACCAACGAAATGCGAACCACTTCTGTGTGATCACATGTGTCTGATTTGGTCACAGTCCACCCCAGAGCAGAGCAGGCCTCCCTCCCAGCTCCCGGAGAGGCGAGCACAGCATCCTGGTGCTCAGCAGGCCGCTCCAAGCTGTAACGAGATCAATCTTTAGCTCTCGCTCTGGGTCGCCAACTGGCAATTAGGAACACTTTCATTTGGAGGATTTCTCTTCATTTACCTGGGAATATTGGGGTTTGACTTGGCAGTGCTACTATAAGCCACGAGCTTTTAATTAAACTGGGAGTGAAATTGTGATGTATTTTGGTGTACATAAGCTCCTGAAAGTACCCCCAAAGTCTTAGGGGTTAATGAGCCTCTTCACTAACTTTTTTTTTTCCAGGTTCTGTACTGGTAGCGTTAAATATATACACACAGGCAGAATTCTCCTTGTAATGAACATTAGTATTTTTAAGTTTGCCGTCTGGGTGTTGGTTGAGTGGGAGGTGGTAAGAGGGAAAGTAATTTTACATGGGAATTCATCTCTGATGTTAAAAATAGTAGTCACCAGAGACATACGATGGATACACAAATATTCTCCCATAGCACAGTATGCAGGGAAGCATTTGATGCTAAAAGTGTAGGCCGCCGTTGAAGGTAAATAGGAGCCCAGCCCTCTTGAGATACTTACCTGTAACTGGGATCAGAAACACACCCCCCGCCCCCTCCCCCAGGTAAGGCACTTGAGAGAGAACCAGACAGGATCCATCAGCTTCCACCTCCCGGCCCTTAAAATCTGAGCCAGACCCGAGAGGTGAGAGTCTGAAGCCAGTTCTCGCAGACCTTTCTGTGTCTTCCAGTGTCTGCTCGCCCCTCGGCTGCTGCCGACATTCAGAGGTCAGATGATCGTGTACCTGACCGTCATTTCCGTTAGTGGAAGCCATCAGGAGAGGAGCTGGGAAGGACAGGTGTAGAGGAACATGAGGAGCCTGAGGAGCCAAGAGGCCAAGAGAATGGGGGCGGGGGGGGCGGGAGCATCTCATCTTGAGCATGAACATGAGTCATCAGCCAGACTCTCATGGCTCATGGTCATGAAGGAGCAGGACCTCACCGGGCTGGATCTGGCCAGACCTCGGGAGGCAGTAAGTGTGTGTGTGTGTGTGTGTGTGTGTGTGTGTACTCGTGCACGCACACTGGCACTCGCGGCGGCCCACAGCACTTCTTCCCGGCCTCCTGGGCCATCTGTGTTTGCCGACCTTGTCAGCAACTTCCATAAGGTTGGAGGTACTCAGGAACAAGGGCAGACTTACCCCTGGATGTGCTCAAACTCGGCTTTCCAGAGCTTGGCTGGAAGACTCGAGGCCTTCGTCTCCCCAAAGGTCTTCGCCCTTTCTATGCGAGACTCTGTTTTATCCCATATCTGCATTATTCTCCCACCCTCTCACCTGTGCGCCAGCCCCAAAACTGTCTCGGGACGTTATCGAGCACAAAGGTGAGCGGTTTTAGCCAGAATTTTGTTTAGTTTAGGGCAGGAGGGGCTAATTATTAGATTCCCCCTCCCCCCACTTACTGCTTGAGGTTTGCGAGCTTAAGGGTTCAGGAGACCAGTATTTCCCCAGGTGCTGGCGAGAGATGCCTGGAGATAGACTTGAGGCATGGATGGGGGAGGGAGACAGAGAGTGGGGGTAACTTACTGCTCATGCCCTTTGTTAAAATTAAAACTGAAATTCTTCAGTAACATTAAAGTGTTCTGTGTTCAGCACATTTGCTATTGACTCCGATTCCAAGATTTACCATTAGCTGCATTCAAATCAATAATTAACCGCACACAGAGCCCTCGCTGTGGACGAGCCACTGTGCCACTTGCAACGCAGAGCACGGCCGGGAGCAACAAGTGTTCCTGGTCTCAGGGGCTCTTCACTCGCGGGGCAGCCCCCACCGAGCACAGTCACTACTGTCCTGCGCCCCAGGAGGACCCAGAGGAGAGAGCAGGGCAGGTACACAGCCCAGGGGACCTGGGGAAAGGCTTCCCGTGGGCCCTGCGGGAAGTGGAAGTCTCCCTCTTTGGTGCCCCAGGCCCTCATCTGACACGTTATTGCACCCACGTGCTTATAGGTCTGGCCACCCCAACCCCCACTTAGAGTCTCTGGTGCCAAGTACAGTGCTTCACTCACTGTCGATCCCTCCGGGGATGCTCGTGAATGAGTGAATGAGCGAATGAATGAACATATGTTCGTTCCAAGGACAGATGAGCCTGGGGAGGCAAATTAGAAGGGCCTAGAATGCCATGGATGTTATAGGTCCTTGGCAGTGAGGGCGTTCCCTTCTAGGGAGAAAGCAGTGTGGCCAGCAGTCCACACCACACACAGGGCGGAAGCTGGGGCACAGCGGGCCCGGTTCCTGCCTCGGAGCCAAGCCCCAGCACGGCCCAGGATCTGTCCCAGAAGTGTGCTGCTAGCGGAGGCAGCACCAGATCTGGAGAACGCCGCTGTGATCCTTAGGCTAGGAAGAGCAGAGCCCACTCAGGCCAAGCCACCGTGGCCTGGGACAACTCCAGGTCCATGGAGAGGCTGTCCCAGAAGCGGGCCCTGGGTCACTGGACAAAGAGATACAGGGAGGTTCCCGAGCGGAGAACTTCGGGCCTCCATGTGTGAAATGGCAGGTAATCCAGAAATCTTTCGGCTGTGGAAGTGGATATGTGCTTTTGTTTATTTATAGAGGTGCCGCGTGTTCTGAAAATTCACCATGACGTTTTGAGTTCAACTCTTAATAAAGACAACTGAAAAGCAGGATTGCTCCCTCCCTCCTCCCCCATTCACCTCCAGCCTGTCCCCAGTCCTCATTTGGGATGGCAGCGTGCTTCTAGCACCAAAACAAGCTGAGGAAGAGAAGGCTTAAAAGCTAAAGCCAGAGAGAACTTTGCAAATTTCCTTTTTCAAACTGGTTATGTGATGTGGTAGCCAAGACATTGACCCAATTGAAACTTCTAGGCTCCATCAGAGAGCTGCATTTAATGGCCTAGTCTGCACGTTTATATTAGGAAAGGTGTGTTACCAGCTCCCCCAAAGTGCAAAGTCTACCCAAAATAGAGATGGAAGAGTGGCTTTATCATCTAGTGAGTCAGTGCGGCTTTATCATCTAGTGAGTCAACATCAGCCAAGAGGAAGGATGAATATAGCATCATGGTATTCTGCACGGGAAATTCATGGGCAGGCACACTGGGGTGTGGGTGCCTTGTAAGGCAGCGGCCCTAGGGGGCCCCGGGCCCCATGACGGACTGGAGACAAAGCCTGTGGAAGCAAGCTTCAGAGGGTCCCCAGAGCCACCGTCCGGCTGCCCTCCGAGCTTTGTCAGGTGGCTGTCCTCCAAAACAGAAGGGCTGTGCCCTCTTGTCCTGGTTGGGACGTTCGGGAAGCACATTGAAGCCTACACATGCCCACAGATGCGAAAAGGATTCTGTCTTCCAAAGACTCTTGGCTGATCTTAACGTGAAGTTAAAAATGATTCTCCACATTCGAGGCATTTCTTCAAGCCCCTTTAGAATAGAGTCCCAGATGATTCTGTTCCTGGGGACATTCAAGATAACCCATGTCTGTCATGGTCTGCACTTTAAAAAACATCTCTCACCCCATAAACACCCTCGTAAAACAGCTTCCCCTCAACACCCAAGGCACCTTGTGGGGCAGCATTTTAAGTCAGCGACATAAATTCAACATTAGGTACCTAGTGTCAGAGTTTGGGGCTACCTCTCCTTCAAAGTGCCGCCTCCCGGGGCGGGGTGCCCTTTTTTTCCAAGGCCCCATTCCTGCTGCCTGCCAAGCCGTTTGGGCACCAGCAAAGCCAGGGTATAAATCAGGACTTGCTCCGGGGAGGGAGCCTTCTGGAGGCCGTCCTCAGAAGCGGGAATGGGGAGCCAGCCGGATGGAAGTCCTGGGGCAGAGTAGACTCTCTTCTGCCCAGAGTGGTTTGAAGATGTTAGACCTCTGCCGGATTCTGCTGCCGGAGTCTTTGGGGAGGTGGAGCGGCGTTCTTCGGAGATGGTTCACCTGTAGAAAATTCCAGACTCACCCTTGCTTTCCCACCTCCTCATACCCCATCCACACTCCTCTTTGTCGGGATCTGCAGGAAGCTTTGCTCCGCACGGTTTCTGCCTTCGGGGATGAGAAAGCCCAGTATCTGAGTCAAAATGATTCTTGATAAAGGCGTCCTAGGTGTTAAATATTTATTTTAAGGTAAATGTTCTACTTCTGAGAGGTTAAAAAAACAAATGTATTTTCACACAGAGCCTTTTCCTAGTCAGTGCGGGAGTGTCTTTGGGCTTTTTCATTTGGCTCTGCGGCAGCCACCTGACAAACTGGATTCCTGAGCCGAGCTCACAAGGATGCAGAAATGAAGAAATAAACAAAAAGCCATGTTAATTTCAAGCTTCAGTAGGAACACAAAAAGAAATATTAACATTCGCGGAATGACAAATAATGAGAGGGCTAGGATTTGCTAATGCTTCTAGCGAAGGTTTTGTAAGCTCTCCTGGAATTTTCTCCCCATCAGGTAGAGCACATTGATAACTAGCAGTGCCCCGTGAAGGTGGTTCGATAGGTGGTTTAATTTAAAGATCGGTACCTGCAAGCAAATGGTGTTCCTAAGACGATTCCAGGGCCCCATTTACTCCTTTCTAATGGACTCAGAGAAGCCCCGTCTCTTTGGTGTCATCTTCGTAATTGCTGGTCTGCTGAATACAAAGTCACTTCACCTGGCAAGATGGATGGTCACAGCTGTTGTTGTTTAAAATACTTGTAAAAAAGAAAAGTGGATCAGCCTCCAGCTCCTGTTTGTTCCCTGCCTCTTTTCCACCCCTGTCCTTTAGCCGTCGTCCTCTCACCTTGACATCCTTGACATGATTATTTTACACACTGAGGAACATTAAGGTTCCACAACGTGTACTCCTGTGTCAGGTGGGACAGAAGGCACTGTCGATTTCGGTTTACTTTCATTCAGGTTAGGAAGTGTTTTTTGAGTACCCACTGTGTGAGGTGGGGTGTGAACACAGGCGCGTGGTGTCTCGTGGCAAGTCGGGGGGGGGGGGGGCTTCATCTGACTTCTTTCTTCTCTCGACGTCATCGCCTCCCTGTCCTTGCCTCTACTAGATTGTGACGATCACACACATTCACTTTGTATACTCAGCACCTAGCAAGTGCTTGGCACACAGTGGGCAGCCCATAGATGTCTGATGAAGGAGCCGATGCACACGGCAAGAAAGGAGGTGAATGGAAGACAGTGTAGGATGTTGACCTTGACAGTCAGGGAGAGTGAGGGCGCTCCAGGTAAGGAGACCAGTCTTTAGTCTGGAGAGCCTGCAGTGGGAACAGCCGAGAGGTCAGCATGGTTGAACGTCGGGATTCCTCCGGAGGGGTCAGCGGACTCTGGCAGGCCAGCCTCGTCCACTGTTCAGTGGGCGCTATGTTGGCCGAAATGAGCACAATTGAGCTTTGAATAATGCAGGCATTAGGGGCCCCAACCCTGTGCATGGTTGGAAATCTGTATATAACTTAGGACTCCCCAAAAACTTAACGACTAATTGCCCACTGTTGACCAGAAGCCTTACCAATAAATAGTCAATTAACATATAGTGTGTATATTTAATATGTAGTATATACTGTATTCTTACATTAAAGTCAGCTAGAGAGAATAGAATGTTGTTAAGAAAATCATAAGGAAGAGAAAATACATTTGCAGTACTGTACTGTAAAAAAAATCCATGTGGGGGCACCTGGGTGGCTCAGTTGGTTAAGCGGCCGATTCTTGGTTTCATTCAGCTCAGGTCATGATCTCAAGGTCCTGCGATCGAACCCTGAGTCGGGCTCCCTACTCAGCGGGGAGTCTGCTTTTCCCTTTCCCTCTGCTCCACCCCTCCTCCTCTCTCTCTCTCATAAATAAAATCTTTAAATAAATAAACAAAAATTAAAACTCCGCGTGTAAGTGGACCAACACAGTTCTAAGCCGTGCTGTTCAAGGGTGAACTCTAGTTGTTGTATGTAGTCCACCAAGCTGAAAATGCTCGTTATCTGTGCCTTTACGGAAGGAGTTTGCCGACCTTTGCTCCAGAGGAATACACAGGGATGGGTGCAGTTAGCTGAGGACCGCGTTGGAACGTATCAGTGTGTACTGGCCGTCTTGAGCAGGGGACTGACCTGGGCGGAGGTGTGGTTTAGGAGAGGTAACACTCGAGTGATTCAGTGGGGCAGAGCTTCGGGGAAGGATCTGGGTGCAGAAAAACCAGTGAGGGGACGTTACAGTAGCCATCTGTTCGGGCATCTCTGAAGAGAACTCACGGTTTGGAGTCTTCTCTGAAAGTTGACTCGCAGGGCGCCCAGGTGGCTCAGTGGGTTAAAGCCTCTGCCTTCGGCTCAGGTCCTGATCTCAGGATCCTGCTTCCCCCTCTGTCTCTGCCTGCCTCTCTGCCTGCTTGTGATCACTCTCTCTTTGTCAAATAAATAAAATCTTTAAAAAAGGAAAAAAGAAAAGAAAAGAAAGTTGACTTACCACACTTTGTCCCCTGGACTAGAAACCTTTGCCCTTCTCCCAGTTTGTGTTACTTGTTTGGGGTCCCACCCCAAGGCTCCTTCCAGAAAACTCAGGTCACCCCACATGACTGGTCAGGCTCTCGCATTGTGTTTGTCTGTAGATATGTGTTTTGTCTCATAACCTGTCCATGTCCCGAGGCCAGAGGCACTTCTCTTAGTGGTGAGCTGATACTTTGGACATCACTAGACCTTTCTAAATGTTTGTTGATGATACAGCCATTGAACGGGATGTGTTTGTTGTTAGAGGAAATAAACCCTGTCTCATTCCATACGTTAGTCAGAACCTGTCAGGCCCGTAATTGTAAGAGCAAGCATCTGTCTGTCTGATGCACCAACATCCATCAGATAAAAGCAGTTCAACCCCCATCAGTCGTTTTGGTACAATAAAACTAAAATCAGACACAGCATAAATACAGTCAAGACGACGGCACTTATCCCAGTGTTCGTTTTAAGACTGATAGAGGCAGAATGCTAAAGTATTTGGACTTTAGGGACAGTTCAGTGGGATGGCTCCTAGGGAGAGCTGGTGGATGGGGGGAAGGTGACGGCGGGTCTGGGGCCTCAAGTTCACATCTAGCATCTCTTTCCCATCACGACCCGAAGGCCTGTCAAGGGTATGAAATGCAAAAGTTTTGGAAATACAAATCAGGTTTTACTTAGTAATATTCATTAATGACCTAAATCAGGGGACAATCTCCTACTTAACGAAGTAACTAATTCGCTCTGGGAATCGCTGTTGGAAACAGGAGACTAATTGATTAATATGATCACGGTGTTCATTTCTCTTCCTTCTGTGGAAAGGAGCCAGGATTCAGCCTGTGCCAAGTTTGGTACTTGGGGCTAGACTAGATCATTCTGCCCGGAGTCAGTTTTGCTCCTCTCCACACAGCTGGCCTGACCCCCACCTCTGTGCTTTCGTTCCTGCTCCCTCCACAAAGGGAGGCCGTGTCTTCTAGCACTTCCTCTCTAAAACTTCGCAAGTTCAGGCTCAGCCCACAGCGCACCCTTTGGATGGATTTGGACTGTCTTGCCCTTATGGATCCGTCCCTTCTTTAAGTCATCATTTTGCCTCATCAATGCCATACCGTCTAGCATTTAATTTTTCTTGTTACTTTATGTATGGGATCATGGAATGGGATTAGCAGATTAAAGACAAAAATTCTCCCCCCATTTTAGATGGTGTGAAATCTGACCTCACTGAGCCAATGAGCAGACCCCATCTCAGCTCTGAGGGTTGGACGAGACCATGGAGGGGAACCCACGTTCTGGCCATTGGTGTCATTACCATTGTTGGCTATGTATCTCTCAGCTTCTCTACTACCTTTGATACTTAAGATCTGCAAACCAGCCATCAACCAGCTTTTAAGCATCCTTTATGAATGGGCTCTACCCTGGGCCAGACAGTTTGCTGGCAATAAACAATTTTTAAACAGACATCCTCAGGTTATTGTAGTAGGAGGACAGGGAAGACCCACTTGAGACAAAGACAAGAATTCAAATGGCAACCCCCCTCCCTGGCTGCGCCCAGCCCGGGGCTCCCTCAGAGCACGGCAGGGAGGGCCTCTCAGCCCCCAGAGCCCTCCTGCAGATGGCCCAACAGACCTCGGTCCCCAGGGGCCCCCCCAGCCCTCATCTTCCTGGTGTAGTCTTACATCAAGGAGCAGAAGATGTCAGGGCTGCTGTGCAGAGGAGGGTGTCTGGCCGCGAGCTCGGGAGCCCTGCCAGCCGAGTCGCTGACTTCTCCGTGAGGGAGAGAGTATGAACAAGAACAAGGGTACATCGCTGTCAAGGTCAGATGCCCGCACTGCTGTCTTCATCTGTTTCTAGCCAGTGCGCTCCTGTGTGTTTCCCCTGGGGGTCCCTCAGTTCACTCTCCCCTGCTCTTCACCCCTCTGGGGGGCCCACAGCAGGGGTTGGCTCTGTGGGCTCCCAGTAAAGTTTAGTGGCTGTCCTCTCCCCACCCCCCCCTTTTATTTTCTTCTTCATAAAAAATGTTCTAACCGTGGCTTTTGTAATCACCTCTGTCCTAACCACTGGGACTTTCTGTTCTAGACCGGATTTATTGCTATTAAAATATTTGTCTTAATTGTTGCAGGTGATAAATTCTGCCTTATGGGCTTTGTTCCAACGTGCATTATTTTTTGTGAGGAGGATACTGAGTAGGTTGTAAAAATTAAATCATGCCGTGACAGAGAAGAATAAAAGTGTAAATTCTTTACAAATAGTAATAGGAGTTAAAGATGAGGTAGGCATATAAAAGGCAGCCTACAGTGATCAAATAAATTGTGATTCTGGTCTCGTGATCTTAATTATCCCAAGATTAATAAAAATGTTACTTTTAATTGTTGTTTTTGAAGTCCCCATGTTGTAAAATTGTGGCCGAACTGACCTTTTTACAGCAGTTAACAGTTAGTTGATATTGACATCTTTAGAGCTTTCTCGGTTGTTCTTATAAACTTGACTGGGCTTCCATGTCGAAGACGTTTTATCGTTTTTTGCCAATTTAAATAAATGTAGCATTTATTTAAATAAATGTAACATTTTTCAAATCACTAAGTCAGAGGCTAATCAATTCTGTTAACATTTCCCCAGTTCTGAGGAAGAATGTCAGTTCCATGAGGGCAGGGATGTCTGTAGGGATGAGTCTGTGTTATTACTCATCTCTCACTGTGTTCTGTCCAGCTTCTGAAACATGCCAGCACCCGCTGTGGTCACTGCATAAATACCAAATGAATGAATGTAGACCTAACACTGAAATAAATCAATAAGAATCTCTTTATAAAAATCCAGAACAGTATATTATAATGTTAAAATTTGAACATGCATGTTGGGATGAGCACAGTGTTTTACGTAACTAATGAATTGTTGAACGCTACAACAAAAACTTGTGACAGACTATATGCTGGCTAAGGGAACATTAATACTAAAAAAAAAAAAATTAAAATAATTTTGAATATGTAATGTTAAACAAGAACCATAAATACCGAACAAGTGGGAATAATTAAAAATTCTTTGCCCCTTGGGCGCCTGGCTGGCCCAGTCCATTAAGCGGCTGCCTTGTGCTCAGGTCATGATTCCAAAGTCCTGGGATGGAGTCCTGCATTCATTCTGCTCCCTGCTCAGTGGGAAGCCTGCTTTTCCTTCTCTCTCCACCCCTCCCCCCACTCATGCTCACGCTCTCTCCTGCACTCTCTTTCACTCTCAAATAAATGACTAAAATCTTTAAAAAAAAAAAATCTCTGCCCCTCTGAACTATAGCGTTCCATGCCTGGAGTCTGGCAATGCCCGTTTCTAATAAATGCATTGAAGTCGCTTCATTAAAACTTTACTCCCAACTGAAAGTACTATCAGAGAATCTAATCCACTTTGGCACAGAGATCATATAAATAGTTCTTAATCGGCTTTAATTTTCTGATCTCCATTCAGCAGTGTTTATAGAGACTGGCGTCAGGATAGGTGCAGAGCAATCACAATATTAGAGAAAATGTCACGTTAGCAGTTCTTTTCAAGTAAGTCTATAAATACAAAGTTCACCAGTGTTGTTTTCTATAAACCTGTCTTTGGTATAATTACTATTTCTTTTAATTATTCTGCCTTTTACTTGTATAATCTTTTATTATTGTTTGATGTGCCAGTTTCACTCTGCTGAATTCCAGATGTAATACTTTGTTTTTAAAGTATTATAAAAATATCTTAATGTTCTTTCTGTGGCAAATTATTCTGTGGGTTCATTGTTTCAAATTGTGGGTTTTGAGAGTGTTATTTTTCAAGTTGTAATCAAAACTAGGGGAGATTTAAACTTGCCTGCAAGAAATCCATGTGGGGTGGCTGGGGGAGAAAAATCCGTGTGACCCTCCAGAAGGCAGGGGTGCCGCCCGACCCTCGCCCTTTGCTGCCGTCCACAGGCGTGTTCGGTAATTACAGACTGTTGCTCTTGCCACATAAAGAGCTGGGCGGGACCGTCCAGAATCTTAATTCCGGTGCAGCCCTGTGGAGACCCTCTGACTCTGAGCCCCTCCTCCCAGCCATGCGTTTGCTTGCGGAAGAACTGCCTCCCTGTGTGATTTCTGAACCTTCTCTGGCCAGCCTCTCAAAGCCAATAACGAGTTGAAAATGTTTCGTTTTCATCGTATCCGTTCTCGCTGGCCGAATGTCCGAAAGCAAATTGGCAGTAATTTAAACCAAATTTCTTATTTTAGTAAATCCACTGAAAGTAAGTGTAACCTATTAATTGTGCTGTGTTTTTGCTGTGTCTCGGCATTTCCATAAATAGAAGGTTAAAATAATGGGCATTACATGAAGTAAATAAAGCTTAATTATCCCAGTTTAAAATTCAGCCGGGGGCAGGCCTGTGCCTGGCTGCAGGGTTGACCTCATTGCCATGTGACTATCATCAATAGCTCTTTCTCCTTAATCCATTCCCTCTAAAAGCTGTACTAACACATTTACAATGTTTGTAGTCCTTTCCTCCATCATAATCAGTGTAGTTTAGCACTATTGAAGTTTTCATGAGATATGACCCGTTTGGTTATTCTGGGCCTTTGTACCTTCTTTGTGTGCGGGACTGTGATAGTATTGTTGCAGATGCAACGTTCGGTGAGACCCGAGGAATTTCCCATCGAACGCATGGGGCCTCATGGTCATCTCTCCCTTTGCCAAACCTTATCCGTAAAAAAACCATACTCATCAGATAATTTTTGGAGAGCCTGTCACAGTCTTATTCTCTCATTCAGGGCTGATTCTAAGGAGAAAATGTCACGTTAGCAGTAACAATTTTAAGATCTTTCCCTCTCTCTCTAAGTCTACAAAAGAAAAAAAAAATGGGCTTATTAATGTTCCCTCCATCTGGAATTATGTGAGTATAGCTGTCTCCATTCTTGGGTTTTATCTCCACTGCCACACTACCAACTCCTCCAAGTGGGAGATCGTGGCTGTTGTTTAAGGCTCATCCTCTTAAAGGACTCACAATCCGGTGGAGTGCACAGTGACCTAGGGGACAGGTGGAGCCCCCTGGGTGGGAGGAAGGGCACTTCGATTCTTCTGAAAAGGTCACTCCCTACCCAGGGTGAGAAGGCCTCAATTTTTTTTAATATGGTTGTTAGCTAAAGGGATTAACCCAAAGGAAGGGATTTTAAGGCCATGTCCTTGGTTTTGTTGTTTTTGATAGGAAAATTGAATTGGGCTTTCTGTAAATTCACTGTCTTATATAAGAAAGCACAGGTTAAATTGATCCTGCCACTTGAATCCTTCTGTGGTTACTTGATTATTTTCAAAATATCTTGACATTTGAAAGGCATATAGACAAAGGCAATCAATGTAAATAGTTACATTTCAAGGGGAAAGAAAAGACAGATAGCAGCCCCTTTTTACTTCACCATTTTTTACCATTTGGGTTCAGAGCTGGATTTTGTCTTTACTAAATCGAACTGCTACTAGTCAAATCTAATGTGCAGTTTTAACATTAACCAGACCACCCCAGAAAATCTAAATAATGTTTGTATGTTTTAATCACAAACTCAGCGGCATTATACACTAACAGAATTGATTTCATTTGTTAATTTCTTCTAGTCGGTCTAGAAAAATACAAATGTGATAAAATACACTCAGCAGTGCTTTCAAGGAGAGCGGTCTTACCAGACACCCGGCTACAAACAAGTAACTCATGTCTGTTTCCCACAACATCTAACATTAATCAAACTTACTGGTTAATATTGAGGTTCTCTGACTGTTCTTTAAGGTACTATTGATTAATTGATGTGTATCTATGCAAATACATGCAGCCTTCCCTCCTACCCAAAGTAAAATGGAATATATTCAATATATTCACTACTTACTACATATGAAACCAGATTGTTCTAATGTGCAAAGGAAATTATGTCTTATATATTATACAAATGTACGGATGTTTTCCTGGTGATCTGGCAGTTTCTTTAAAGAGCTCATTCTTTGCTGTTGTTTCCTTATTATAAAAGCCAACAAGTCAGTGCCATCTCTGAAATGACAGTCACTATATCAGGACTCTTCAAGAGTGACTCAGCACAGAGGTAGATCAAAAATTATAAAATTGAGTTTAAAACTGTGTATTTATGTAGTCCCATTAAAGGCCAATTTAGCAAATCATACCAGCAGCCATAAATATTTTTATATCCTTTCACCTGATAACCTCATCCCTTAAAATTACAAGTAGTTAGTTTTTTAAAAAGCTGTATGTGTATATATGATTATCCAACTGTCGTTTCTACAAATTGAATATTAGAGACAACCAAAACCAGCAGATGAGCAATGAAGAATCAAGGTTTGAAAAAAAAAAAATAGAATATTAATAGTCGGTGGACTCTGGATTAAAGAGATAAAGACCAAAAGTATACAAGAGTAATTATAAACCGTCAAGTGACAAAAGAACACAAAATTGTATGTGCACTGTGATTACAACTGTATATAAAATTTTAAACGAAACACTATAGTGTTAAAGCAGGAATACAAATTTTTCTTTTTTTATTTGGTGTTTTGTTTTTAAGGTAGGCTCCGTGTCTAGTGCTAAGCCCAGTGTGGGGCTCGAACTCATGGCTCTGAGATCATGACTGGAGCTGAGATCGGAAGTCGGCCACTTAACTGACCGAGCCACCTGGGCGCCCCTGACTTAGCTTTTTTAATGTTGTTTCAAAGTTGCTTAATACATATCTTAGGGTGTTTCCGACAGAGCACTCACTGCAAGGTGGAACGAAGCCATCAACCAACACGTGTGTGTCACGTCAGCGACAATAAGGTGCCTCGTGACGTGACGATGCCGCTTAACAAGTGACCGCATCTGCTCCCAGCGTCCTGCAAGGACAACGGCGTTTTCTAGCAGTCATTCCCAACTCCCAGAAAGTCATTTACGCACTGGGACACGCGTGCTGTAGTGTCCTGTCTGTCCAGTTTAAACCCTCCAGGAGAAGACGGTATCTGCCAGGGCAGAAACTGACATTTGGCCTCCCGACCTCTGACTTTTAAGAAGGTGCCAGAGGGCACCCTGTGGTTCCGTGGGCCCCCAGTTCTCCATGTGGCCGTGGGGACAGCCTCCTCCTCCTCCAGTCTCAGAATGCCTGCACCCGCGGTCATCGGGCACAGGTTAAAGAACAGCTTGGCATTCGCACCCCGTTTTAACACCAATTTAACGGGTGCTCTTCTTGACCTCAATTAAAGGAAGGAAAGCCCAAACAGGCAAAATACTTGCTCTTCGTGTGTACCAATAAATTATTTTGAATATTGCGGTCTCCAGAGACATGCTTCCCATGTCAGCTCTGTCCCGTTCTTGATGTGTTTCGGGCGGCGTGTTACTGCCCATCGTCTCAGAGCCTGGCTTCTGGCTAGCCAGCCACCGCCCGTCGGTGCAGACTAGTGAGTAATTGCTAGATCGAAGGCACCATCTGGGTATCTCAGCGTTTGAAAAAGTAAATCTGCTTACAGATTCTAAAGAGCTTACAGTCTAGTTAAAAACAGACCAACTGGAGAACGTTCTCAAAGCCCAAGAAGAACAGGTCACCCGGCAAACGTTTGCCGACCCGAGAGCTGGGTGAGCTTGAACAAACGAGCGGCAGACTCAGACCCACCGAGCCGACGGCACCGGGTGCCCCAGGCAGAGCGCGCACGCGTGTCAGGGAGAGTTAAGGACCAGGAGCTACTCTAAAGTAGATGAGTTTGGTGATGTGATGAGAATAAAGAGTAGTTGTAGATTTTTGTTAAGTGGGTAATGGAATAAAAATTGTGACCAAGCGACAGGCCGTTTAATAACGTGGCCAGGGGCCTAAAAATAGGAGCCTGCCCAGCAAACAGGGTCGGGGCCGGCCCAGCCAGGGCCCCTGCTGGAGAATGGGAAGGCACAGCGAAGTCACATCTTATTGCAGAAAAGGAATCTGCTCTGTTTTGTGAAGCACTCACTACGGGATAAGCAGGAGGAAGGGTAACTGAGGGGCAGAGCCAAAAGGAAGTTTAAATCTCCAGAAACTGTCACTAGGGTGGTGGTGAGTGACACACCAGGGACGGGGTGCCCGTAATGACTGCGGAGGAGGGACTCTGAGCAGCCCGTCTCCAGGGTGGGGTGGGGCGTAAATATCCAGCATCAGTAGGATTCCTGCGAGGACTCCGGTTTAGAACTTGGGAGCAGGTGGGGCCAGAGATTAGATTAGTCAGTCTTCTGTGCTTTGGGTGAGTTAATATGCAGAAGGGAGAAGTTGAAAGTCAAGGGAAGGATCGAGTTAATGGTGGCGAGGGGGAAGGGACAGCAGGAGAAGGAACGGCGGGGAGCGGAGACCACCCCCGGCTCCTCCCTCGGGGGTGTTGTGACCCAGTGGGGAGGACAGAGCCCACCGTGGAGGAAGAGAGAGAGTTCTGGGGGAGAGGCTTTCTGGAGCAGTTGAGAAAAGAGCACAGGCAAAGCTGATGATGGGAAAAAGAAGAAAGATGTTTAAGGTGAGAACTTTTCTCAGGCCAGGGCCGGTCTGAGCGGTTGGCCGTGAAGGAGGGGCAGCTCCAGCCCCGAAGCGAGTGACCAGACGCGAGGAGGTGGGCCTCGGAGAGCAAGGCTGCCCACTGCGCCCTCTGCTAGAGCGATGACCGTAGGAAGCAACCCTGAGCACTCGTGCAGCACGGGACGTTGGGCTTGAGCGGGCTCGCGAGGACCCCGGGGGAGAACTGGGGGGGTTTCTGGAATCGTTGCTTCTTATCAATTACTTTGACTCTAGGCTTCAAAGGTCGGACATGTGGAAAACACTAATCTCTCAGAGTTAAATTTTACCCCAGAGTCTACTTGAATTTAACTTCTGCACAGGGTTTTTACATGGGGTTGTATCCGATGTCTCCTGAACCCAGTTTTACCAGAAGCTATTATTCAAAATTTGTTTGTTTGGTCCCTAACATAAATGTGAATAGTGTTAGGATCAACCCCGCCTTAAAATCCCCTCCCACCCACCGCTCAGTGGCCTTGTGGTTTATACCCTTCAGCTAAGGCAGACCAGTAATACCAGCAGCCCCCAGCTGTGCAGCCCTTCCCAGTTTCCCAGGAGCTTTGAGTATAGTCTCCGCGTCTGCACCTCGGGCTGCTGGGGAGCCTGTGATGTGGTCCCGCTCTGGAGCCACATCTGACGGAGCTGTCCGTCAGACCCTGGCCCTGTGGCTCTCCAGCTGCACCTCGCCGCCGCCACCTCTGTGGCTATAAAAACAGAGAGGGACAGAGGGAGCTCAGCAGGTGACCCCCAGTCCAGTGTCGGGGGTGGCAGAGGCCATTATTCTATGCACACGTGACTGGAAGCATTGAAGTGAATACCGTATCAAGAAGTCAAAGATCACTAGGGACCAGATCGGAGGGGGAAATGCTTCATGGAGGAAGGGGCTTGCAGTGTACCTCAAAGACGGGGGAGGAATTGGCAAGGCGGAAAGCAGGGCGAGAGTGTATGGGCTGAGGCAGGTGTAAGCAGGAAGTCGTGTCGCCAGCAGTGGTCGGAAAGGAGGCTGCCCGAGATAGAGCCAAAGGGGTGTGGGGAGGCCAGGTGACGAAGGACCCCGACAGTCGGGGAGCAGGCTTAGGACCTCAACCAGGAGAGAGAGTTAGAGAAAGACTTGCAGGAACCCGGGTGGGCACTTGAGTGGTAAGCTTGTTACTGATTCCCAGGAAGATTCTAAAGATTTTATTTCTTTATTTATTTGACAGCGAGAAAGAGATCACAAGGAGGCAGAGAGAGGGACAAGCAGATTCCCCGCTGAGCAGGGACCACCCCCCCTCCCCCCGATGCGGGGCTCTATCCCAGGACCCTGAGATCATGACCTGAGCTGAAGGCAGAGGTTTAACCCACTGAGCCACCCAGGCGCCCCCCACCCCCAGGTAGATTCTAATAGGGATTATTCAGCAAGTGGTTTATAAGAAACTATGGAACGATCACAAGATGCCCATGTGACTTCCCCGAGAAAAAAAAGCATGAAAAATGAAACCCATTTATTTTCTATGCAGCATTCTCAAAGGGATAGATCTGCAGGGGAGGGTCGGACAACAGAAAAATCCTTACCTTTATGTAGTTCTTTTCTGCTAAAAGTACATTCTGAATTTCAGCTCAGTGTTTGATAAGCGTTTGAAATTCCATGAGCACAATGGACATAGAGTCTGGATAGGGGTAGAATTGGGTGGCTTTTAGCTGGCAGGAGGACCCCACTGGAAGAGCGTGGATTAAAGATTTGTTCCAGTCAGAGGAAAGTCTCTTAAAGCATGCCACAGGATTCTGCCTGCGTGAGGGAACTGAGTGAAGACATAAAAGGCTTGTTTATCAAGTTTGTGGGTAACACAAACTTTGGAAAGAACATCTTAAGTTCCTGAATGATAAAATCAGAATTGAAAAAGATCTCAGTAAGACAGAAGCATGAGCCAAGTTAACCGTATCACATTTAGTAAGAACCATTTAGTCTTAGCGTGTTTAAAAAAAAAAAATCAATTAATGGGAGAAACTTGAATTAATGCTAGAACATATTAAAAGACCATGGGATGGGAAAGGCTGTGGGGGGAGACAGTTGCGGGGGTGAGCAGTCAGTGTCAGAGGACTGTCCCAAGGGTTGTTGCAGTCTTAGGACAGAGCAAGAAAACCAGTATTTAGAACAAGGGAGGTGATAGTCTTGCTTTATCGTATTTCGATCATGTTCATTTTATCATGGGGAGCAGTTTTACTTTCGATGTGAAGGGTGGTGGGTAAAGAGTCTGGGGATGTTTAGCATGGAGGAGAAGCACCTCGAGGTTCATGACAACTGGCTTCCACGGTGGACAGGGTTGCCATGCTGTGGACCCCACCCCCACCAGCGGGGAGACTTCTCCCACACGCATCTGCGCACACGCAGGGGGTTCTGGGCTAGGCAGATTCAGACTCCGCAAGCAGGTCATCAGTGGAGGATTAAACAGGTTTGATGAGTAGTTGTCAGGGATCCTGGAGCAGAGAGTTTTAATGTTGAGTCCAAGGTTGTACCCCATGGTTTCTCGTATGTACCATCCGGCCGTGTGCTGGAACTGGCTTATACCGGCTTGCGGGAGCTGACTGCTAAATAGTCAGGAATGTTGCAAGCTAGTAGGGAAACTGTTGGGAGCCACGGGGGCAGCCTTTATACTACAGGAGTCCCCAGATGTTACGGATCTGCCCCACCCCCACCCCTCCCAGCATCAGTGTACCCGCACCCCACCCCACCGATACTGTCCAGAATAAAGAGTGTCTGTTAGAAGCCGTGATCCTCTGGAATGTGAAAGAGCAGACCAGGGAAGGGAACGTCCATGGTTATGTCCTTCGGACTTTCCAGATTCTGTCTCTCTTCATTGTACACAGCTCCCCTTGTTGGTTCGCAAACCGTTTCCTATCTCCTGCCGAGATCTGGGGCCTGTGAGTTTCTCTGTCACCAGATCTGCCAGGGAAACTCGAATATCTTCCATTTCTTGGAATAATTCTTCTCTTGTTATGTACCTAGACGGGCCAGCACTGTGCAAGCGGTGGTGCTCACCCCATTCTCAGCCACTAGCCAAGAGGACTGTGAATCAGAAATGAATTCAGCCATTGAGATAGGATTTGGAAACACTTGAGCTGTTGAAAACACGTGATTACAGGTGCAGGGTCCAACTTGTGGAGGTAACCAAGCCCTGCAGGCCATATTGCAGTAACTGTCTGGATGATTGGGCTGTGTATTGACCTCAGATCAGCCTCTGTTCCCCTGCCTTATGGCAGAGAGCAAATAGTGATTTTAATTCTGTTGTTCATTTCTCATTTCTTCTTTAAAACAAAGATTTGAATAAAGGCTGAGTCATGATATAGAAGGGAAAAGCAAATGTCCTGTGGTAGACATGATAGGCAAATTCATCTGTGGTCATTCAAATTGCTATTTGAGCTTTTTCTGAGGCTGTAAGTAAAAAAAAAAAAAAACATCGGTGGTTCTTACTTTCCTCATATGTCTACTATGTACCATTTGAAACGCCAGAGGCTATTCTGTTTTCCCCCACGATGCCCTCCCTCCACTCCCTCCACTTGTGGGTTTCCCCAGAGACGGACAGTGGCACCCGGGAATGGTTGGCCATGACCAGATACGAGCTTCTGTCACTGTGAGAGGCCTTTCCAGTAAAGTTCACATTCGCAGCCAGTGGCACTGTTTGTATTTGATAAGCATTTCTCTTGCCAAAATTACCTGTCCATCCAAAGGGGATTTTAGAACTAGGGAGCAAGCAACTCTGCGTCTCAGTATTCAAATTATGAATAAGAGAGTAGACTCCTGGGTGCTGGTGTTAACGTGCAGGCAAGTGTCGTAAAGCCCTACCTGCAGCCGAAGCCCGGGAAGACAAGCCACCACCGCCCCCCCCCGCCCCCCGGTCTGGTGATGGGGCGCGAAGAGGGGTCAGGGAGGGCCAAATCAGGGAATGAGGACATGGCAGGAAGAAAGGGCAGAAAAGAGAAAACTGGTAGAGCCTGGCGGGAGTTCCCAGGCTGGAGACCGGCCCTGGGTATGGCGGTCTGTGACACAAGCCGAGGACAGGGAGTAAAGGGGAGCAGCATTCCCACATGAGGTGACACGACGGTCATATTCAGCGGAGACCCAACCCAGAGCCCGGGGAAGAGCCCCACGCCAGACATAAAAAAAGCTGCAGCTACAGCCCAGGATTGCTGTTGGGTTTACC